>CAMQGK010000549.1:3087500-3612500 GCA_947000775.1 Pterois miles
TGCAGGACTGCAGCGAAACAGAGTCTGAAATACCTGACAGTCAGAGAAGAAGACTGAACGAGATAAAAATATGGAAAAGAAAGAAAGACGGATGGAGGGAACAACTTCGGACTCACATTGATGAGGAAAGTTTTACTGTTCAGCAGGTTGGAGAACTGGTTCAGTGCCTGAGCCACGATGGCCCTGCGGGCTTCTGGGATTTGTATTTTCCCTGTGATCATGGTGTCGTTGGCGCCGTCCTTGGAGGGCAGGAAGAAGTTACGGTCCGTGTAGGTTTTGTAGTCCAGGAAGGGGATCCGGGCCTCGCTCAGGTCACTGGTGTGGTCCTCCATTTCAATCATCAGATCTGACGGACAGACACAGATATCACGAAACATTTGAGTTGTGTGTTGTATGATTTATAATCTGGACATGTTAAAGAAGGTGTTCACAGTAACTTTGTTAGTCTGGATGATTTTAGTCCAAAACTAAAAACACAACAACAAACTGTGTTTGGGTGAGTTTAGACTCCAGCTGCAAAAAGCCAAATTCCTCCTCTGAGGTATCGTTATTTTTGTCAAACATATCAGCTATCCTGGTCATCCCAACAGCCTCTTATGTTCAGTTAAACAACAAGGCTTCTTCTTTACTTATACTTACTATATGCATCATCAGCGGGTGAGGATGCTAACTCTTTTCTGGGGACACGCTAGCATTAGCATCAGCCTTTTAACGTAATGCCATGTGTTCAGCCATCAAGTAAATATTTAAGATGAGAATTTAAAGCGAGTCAGCTGGAAACGTTAAAAAGTCAACCAGGGGTCATCTCTACAGTATGTTCTCGATACAAACCAACACTGTAAGAGTTTGGTAAGCTCAGGCTTCATAGTTCAAATTGCAAAAGAACAATGAGAGATGGACGTTTCAAATGATCTGGAAAAAGTCACACTTTTAGTGGCAAATTGCAGCCAATCAGTAAAGCGATCCGGTGACATGTTGACCTCTGTTACAACAAATTTCCTCCTCCTAGAAATATGTGAACATGCCTCGAGCTGCACTTTGTTGCTGCCTGGTGTGAATTCATTACTGGTGAATCCGAATTAACCCTTTAAAACACAAGTAGACCAGAGGTAAAATTACTGATTTTATCAAAGGAGTCTGGCTGCATCAGAGACAGCATCGATGACGGCTTCAGTTCATCGTAAAGGGCTGTCCAATGTCGAGGTAAAGCTGTGAAAATATTCTAAATAAAGTGTAAAGTTAAACTGATGTTGATTCTTTTAGGTGTCTAAAATGTGTTTAGCTGCTGCCTCCATCAGCAGCTGTACATTGCTTTGCTCTCGTGCTGATCTGTTTCTGCAGACTCCATCTTCTGTTGTTATACACGGACTAAGGATAAGAACCTCATACAAACCCACTGACAAACACCTGAACTATCCCTTTACAGTCTCTTCGGAAACATCAGACCCGTGAATCCGACTTCCCCTCCAGCTCACTAACAGAGCTGTCAGATTCAGCTGAAAACGGTCCACCGAGCTCCTCGCCAACAACACCTGAAGGGACCTTTTCTCTTGATGTTTGAGCCAAAGCGCGTTCTGCCGGATGGCGCTGGCAGGAGTTCACATTATGGAGATAAACTGTCAAAGCGGCGCCGCCCTCTAATCTGTGCAACGCAATATGTGACGAGACGCTGGCATCATTCAGCTCGCTGGACGCAAGTTTGTGCTGCGTCTGCTGGACGCTGGGAGCCGTCGGGTGGGGGCCGTCGGGTGGGGGGCCGTCGGGCGGGGGCCGTCGGGCGGGGGGCCGTCGGGTGGGGGCCGTCGGGTGGGAGTCGTCAGGTGGGAGTCGTCGGGTGGGAGCTGTCGGGCGGGGGACCGTCGGCTGGAAGCCGTCGAGTGGGAGCTGTCGGGTGGGGGGGCGTCGGGTGGGGGCCGTCGGGTGGGAGCCGTCGAGTGGGAGCTGTCGGGTGGGGGGGCGTCGGGTGGGGGCCGTCGGGTGGGAGTCGTCGGGTGGGAGCCGTCGGGTGGGAGCCGTCGGGTGGGGGGGTGTCGGGTGGGGGCCGTCGGGTGGGAGCCGTTTTGTTGGGAGCTGTTTTTCAGGTCTCCTCTGTGCCTGGAGGTCTTTGGAGGGTTTGAGTCTGTATCATTCTCCTCTTTAACGGAGCCAGTGCATCATCTGTAGCCTACTAACTGTCCCTTCGACAGCGTCCCTTTCTCGACTGCTAAATGAAGACTTTAACAGTCTTGGCTGAAGCGTTCTTACACTGATGAACACCTCCCGGTTATCAGGCTGCGTTCCAGCTGCTTTTAAACTGTAGTGCAGCCTCTTATCTGGTCCGCTTTGTTAACTCAAACTTCAGACCGTTTTTATCTTATATAAAAAATAGATTTTAACCAGTTGCAAACATTTTTAGATAACCACACTGTTTATGAGAAGTTTCAGTCTGGCTTTAAAACTTGAAAGTTTTTAATGATCTTCTTTTAACTGATTTAACTCTGTTATTGTAGTAATTTTAGAGTTGACTGCAGCCTTTGATGCTGCCCATCGTGGGATCCCTTTATCAATCACGCCTTGAACACTGGGTGGACATTAAAGGGACGGCCCTAAAATGGTTCCAGTCGTACCTGATAGAATCGCTCTGGCTGATTATCCGAGTTTTTTCTTGTAAACTTACCATGTTAATCTCAGAGCATATTCAAGTTTTTTTTCCTATTTGCATTTAGGAAAAAAAATCTTATCTTAGGATAGGAATTGATCTATTAAAAAAAAGTCCTAATTTAGGAATTTCCCAGGTTAGGAATCCTAAATTAGGATGAGACCCTGTCCAAGACAAAAATGACAACAACACAACACTGAAATATAATGACTGATCGGCGACTCAAACCGTATGATGACGGTTTAAATTTCCTGGACCACATATAATATACATACATAATACTCAGTATTTATTAGCAGCAGATACTGTATGTGTCCAAGACTAATTTCCAGATAATAAAGTCTTGTGCTGAAGAATGAAATGTACAGTCCTAGTTAGGATTTCTTAAGATAAGGTAAGATGGAAGGTCTGAGAAAGAAGGGCTTTTCCTATCTTTTAAACTTAATATTGGACAAGCAGGACATTTTTCTGTAATGACGGGGATCCGACACCATTGACGCCGTTATTCCACAGATTTCAAGAACAATGTTATCAGAACCAATAGAACCAAATGGCAAAGCAACTAAAACAGGACTCAGGTTGTAAATAACTGGAAGCATCCTTTTAATTTCAGCTCGTCGCCTCCAGATGACTCTGGTCATGTGGTCAGGTGAGTGTTGGTACCTGTGAACTCTTTCTTGCAGCGATCTCGGACGCTTTCCTCCAGATTCTCCAGCTGGTGTTTGACCTTCTCGTATTCCCGCTCTGCCTGCTGACTCTTCCTCCTGGTAACAAACATTAGAGAGATTTAAAGCGACGCAGAGGACGACGGGCGTGTCTCTGTGTGCATGTGACCGGATCTTTTCTGAACCTGTAGCAGTAGACGGACACGGCGATGAAGAGCAGCATCGGTACGATGACCGCAGGGATGATTATCGCCAGAGGGATGTCGTCTTTTCTGGCGTAGTAGACCGAACCCACCATCCACTCGCCGTGACCGAACTTCACCTGCAGAGAGACAGAAAGCTCACTGAATATCTTAGTTTTACGAATTAAAGTGAAACCTCTGAAAATTAGTGATAGCCATGACAAAAAGGCTGTTAATGTCTGCTACAGCAGCCTCCTTTGAGCCCCCTATTTTTGGCATATTTTTTTCATTATTATTTTTTAGTTTTTCCAGTTTGTATTTAGAGTGACAGTGTTAAGTTTATGCCATTAAAAGTCTCCTGTCTGCTGTGTGCCCACAGATGTACCGACAACTATCACTGGATTACTGTGAAACTGAAGAAAACTTAAGATTTTGTTGAAAATAGTAATATTTCGAAAGTAAAGGTGTCATGTTTTAAAAAAATCATAATATCTGTGAATACAGTCAGAATATTTTTTAATGAACTTTTAATATTTCAAGAAAAAATATAATATTTCCAAAACAAATCTGTAATATCTTGTGAATAAAGTCTTAATATCTCAAAATATATTTGTGATATTTTGTGAATAAAGGCATAATACGTCAAGCTTTTCATCCATGATTTCTAAGCAGATTTATGGATGTTTGTTTGCGATGGACATCACAGATAAAAATGTCCTCTGTGGAGTCTTTTTTCTTTCTCTTCTGTCTTAGTTTTTAGCTATTACAGACCATAATATCCTGTTATTTCCTGATGGTTAAAATGCTGGTATGATGAGTTAAATCACAGAGAAGCCCAGTGAATATTTCCCACCTCCTCTTGTATGTTAATCCCGTCCAAAACCAGATTTATAAATTGTAATTTTGGATATGCGTGAAAAACAGATGGCGGTATTAACCCTGTTTTAAATGAAAGATCTAAAGGTGGATGCGTATGACGGTAGATGTGTAATTACCACGAGCTCCAGCAGGTCGTTGGTTGTGTCTCTACGTTGGCGTTTGGATCTGGATCTGGGCTGCGATGACGGAGCCTCCAGGATCAGCTTATCATCCTGAACAAGAAGAGAGAAGCTAACCATCTGGTTCCCAGTCATTCATCACTTTAATAGTTTTCCACGTAGTAGTAGTCCTGAAGTACTTTAGAAGAAGAAGAAGAAGATCAACCTTTATTAGTCCCGCGAGGGGAAATTCAACTTTTACACTCTGTTTGTTAACTTATACACGGTACGTGCAGACCCGAAACACACACATGCACATGCATCAATGGAGAGATGTCAGAGTGAGGGGGCTGCTCCTGACAAGCGCCCCGAGCAGTTGGGGGTTTGGTGCCTTGCTCAGGGGCACCTCGGCAGTGGGGTTAGATAACTTTTGTGTGGCAGAAATATGTCGTTTTCCTCTTCTTTCTTACATGATACCAATTTCTAAAGCTAAAAACCACTGGTAAAAAAAAAAACATGTTATATGTACTTTAGTTTTCATTTAAAATGCAAAAATACAAGACTTGCTTCATCTTTTGGCTTTCCTAGAAGTTCAAGTTATTTGCTGGATAACTGTACAATCAGTCAATCACAGATCACACTAAATCTCACCTACAGAGAAAAAGAGTCTCCAAATGTTGTGAAACTTAATACAACGTTCCTCAGAGTTTTGGTTCTGGGGACCAGCGACTCAAACGCCAAAAACACCAGTTTTGGCAGATCAAATCAACTAAATGAAGGTTCAGAAAATATGAGTGGATGAACATTGGAGAAAATATATTTTTAGGTACATTTAAACATACAGAATCTGAGCTGAAAGTGTTTAGATTTCTGTCTTTGTCAGGTAACATCGTTGTAGTCATTTATCAGGTGAATGCTCCGCTGTTTAGTGTTAAAAATGGCCTGATGCATCATCTGCCAGACTCAAAAAGCTATATGGATGATGTGACTTTCTGATACCCTATGTTTGATTAAAAACTCCATCCAAAGGTGTGTGTTTACCTGCAGTATGTTCACGTGACAGGAGGCGTCTCCAACAAACGCCTGGGCCTCTTTAGCCGTCATGGCCTTGGAGAAACCTCGACCCTGACGGAAGCAAGAAGAAGAAGAGTGAAGTCAACAGATCCGGAGGTACAGAGCGACAGAAACAAGTGACCGTCTGTCCTCACAGTGACGATGATGATGCTGGTCTCGGTGATGACGTTCTTGGCGAGCTCGTTGAAGGTGGGGTCGGGGTGGTAGTCGAAGCTCTTCAGCTCCTCCATGACGTTGTCCAGCTGCAGGACGGTGCGCAGGGACTGGCTGTCCACGCAGCAGTTTACCGGCGGCGAGTGAAACTGGAGGATGCTGTCGTTCTTACTCAGAGCCTCCTGGACGAACTGACGCAGGAACAGAAAGAGAGAAGAAGAAGTTAATCCAACTGTTTCTTCCTCTACATTCAGCCAGGTGTGGGGCGGCTGAGGCTCAAAGGCTCAGAGCACCAATCAGAAGGCTGGTGGTTCGATCCCCGGCTGCTGCAGTAACATCTCTATGTGTGGAATAGGTGCTTAGCCATCGGCGTGTGAATGAGTATTTAGATTAGATCATGACGGGCTATATAAATGCAAGTCCATTTGCCATTCAGGACCAAATTACATTCAACATCCGTTCTGGGCTACTGTAGAAACATGGCGGACTCCATGAAGAGGAAGATGAGAGGACGCGACGAAAACACAAGGATTGTTAGTTTCATGT
Organism: Pterois miles; assembly: GCA_947000775.1. Classification (NCBI taxonomy): domain Eukaryota; kingdom Metazoa; phylum Chordata; class Actinopteri; order Perciformes; family Scorpaenidae; genus Pterois; species Pterois miles. The sequence continues at coordinate 3,093,736 of CAMQGK010000549.1, forward strand.
GATCATACATTACAGAAAACACACACTGATCAGCCACATTATGACCACTGACAGGTGACGTGGATATCACTGATTATCTCATTACAGTGGCTCCTGGCAAAGGGGGGGTATTAGACAGATATAATAGGCAGCAAGTGAACTTTTTGTCCTTCAAGTTAACATGTTGGAAGCAGAAAAAATGGGTAAGCATAAGGATGTGAGGGACTTTGACAAGGACCAAACTGTGATGGCTAGACGACTGGGTCAGAGCATCTCCAGAACTGCAGCTCTTACGGGATGTGCCACCATGTTTCTACCAAAAGTGATCCGAGGAAGGAAAACAGGGTCATGGGCGGCCAAGGGTCACTGATCCCACAGAAGAGCTACTGGAGCTCAGACTGCTGAAAAGGTTAATGCTGGTTCTGATAGAAAGGTGTCAAGACACACAGTGCATCACAGTTTGCTGCGTATGAGGCTGCGTAGCTGCAGACCGGTCAGGATGTCCATGCTGACCCGTGTCCACATCCCGACAATGGGCACGTGAGCATCTGGACCACGGAGCAATGGAAGAAGGTGGCCTGGTCTGATGAAACATCTTTTACATCATGTGGATGGTCGAGGGTGTGTGCAAGCCGGCGGAGGCAGTGTGCATACCGCAAACATGGCCTCAATCCAATCGAGCATCTGTGGGATGTGCTGGACCAACTCAGTATTAGGCAGGTGGTCACAATGCTATGGTTGATTGGTTTAGTTATTAATATTAGTCCATTTCTGCCGTTAGATCACCTGAAATGCTGCACACGGGTCTTTTAAAAACACAGTGACATAAAAGTAGAAAGCTTGTTGTTTCTGCTGGCCAAAAACAAAACGGTTATTTCAGGTTTAAAATATATTTTTTAATAATTTTCCTCTGATGGTTGAAAGAAAAGTGTTCACAGTTTGTTCAGTGACTCCCTCCACACACTCCAGGTTTTCAGTGCAGGTGTAACTTTTACTTCAGACTCCAGCTCTCTCCTCCACCCCCCACTGCGCCTCCCTCTCTTTCTTCCTGCTTCAGACGGCAGCTTTTGATGAAGCGACGATAAAACGACTTCACCTCCTCTCCCCTGCAGTGAATCTTTCCTAAGAGACTCTGTCACTCAAAGCTATTCAGCGGTGAAATAGAGGCGTCGGCCCTTTTCTCTCTGTTTCAGGCTCCTGACTCAGAAAGTGTCACTTCTACTGGAGCTGCAGACCGATACGCAGCTTTTATTAGAAAAATAGACGTCCACCTCTGATATTATTATGTACGATCAATTGTGCAGTTATTGTAGAATTGATCAGTACTACTCCTGTAGCTGATCTCCAGAGAGACATGACCATCAGACTTTCATCAGAAACTAACTTTTTTTTTGTATAAAGGAAAATGCTGAATACTTTAGTATTTTTGGCAATTATTTGTTGGAGCTCAGAAAGGTGAACCTCCATCTAACTTAACTCAGTTAGTAACAACATGATTAGATGTCTTGAGATCCTACTTTCTCATTTCTTACAAATTCAGACACTAATAGCTGTTAAGTATTAGCTCAACGTTAATATCACAGTAAACGGTGCCAAACTGGTGTAAATTTAATGATGTTACATTTAGGGCCGCAATAATAACGCGTTAACGCAAATTTGTTTTGACACCACTAATTTCTTCAATGCATTAACGCAACTTGTGATTTCAGTAGTCTAGCAGACTCAGTTTTAAAGCTAAGTATGATGAAACTAGAAAACCTGATGAATCCATCAGTACCAACCAGGTCATACTAGCTTGTCACCAAGGAAGTTAAATAACGCTCCTTGTGCTAAACTTCGGCGAGGAAACACTGTCATGTCCATTTTCAAAGGGGTTCCTTGACCTGATCCAGTTGTATATTAATCTTTAACAACATGTTTTCCTTTCTCATTATTTACTGAAAGGTGTCACAAACATAATAAAACCAGAAAGGGCAGAGGTGAGATAGAAAAATAGATTTGTAGCAGTGATAAATAAACAGCAGAAGAAGAAGAAAAACAAACTTCCTGCAGAGAAATGAAGTCGGGAAATGAGAGTGTGTGAGAGAAATAGAGAGGAAATGATTTACAAGTTTAAACACAAATCAATCTTTGACGACGACGATGACGACAACAACAACAACAACAACAACAACAACAACAACTTCCTGGACACAGTTAAATAATACTAGATAAATAAGAAATAAGAAAATGCCAAAGTTCAGATTCATTCTTCAGCTCTAGTTCATCTCTTGGGCCAAATATATGTCAAAAAAGAGTATTTTCACAACAAAACCCTCCTGTTCTTTTCCTCTAAAACGTTTATGATGACTCGTCGTGACCTCGAATCAAAGCAGCGACAGTTTCTTCTGAACTGTGTCAGAAAGTGTGAGCTGCATCCTGCTGTGCTTCTGTTGATAGATTTCGTTTGGTGCTGTCTTTAAAGTCGGAGAGAGATTTCTAATTTCCAGGTGCATGTCAATAGAAGAGCAGCACCATTAACTCAGTAAACATTGTAAACATGAGTTTATGGTCTCAGTCACTAGTCTCAAGTCTTCTTCAGTTCGGCACGATGTTCATTTAGTAAATTATGGTCCATTTAGAGTCAAACAGACCGTAAAGCAGGGGAGGATTTAGGGCGGGGCTACCTTGTGATTGACAGGTCGTGACCACGGTGTTTTCATCTTAGAACTTTATCCCTTTCACAGTGATGGACAAAAACCAAGATGGCGATAACCAAAAAACCACATTTACAGTCAAAAACCAAGATGGCGATAACCAAAAAACCACATTTACAGCCAAAAACCAAGATGGCAGCGACCAAAAAGCAAGATGGAGACGGCAAAAAACCAAGATGTTCACAGCCAAAAACAAAGATGGCGACGGCCAAAAAGCAAGATGGCGATAACCAAAAAAAACCAAGATGGTGACGGCCAAAAACCAACATGTTCACAGCCAAAAACCAAGATGGCGATAACCAAAAAAAACAAGATGGCAACGGCCAAAAACCAACATGTTCACAGCCAAAAGCCAAGATGGCGATAACCAAAAAAAACAAGATGGCAACGGCCAAAAACCAACATGTTCACAGCCAAAAACAAAGATGGTGATGGCCAAAACACCAGCTGTGAGGCTTCAAAACCGTAGTCCAGAAACCAGTCATGCTGACTACATCCACTTCTTATATACAGTCTGTGGTTCAAGCAGCGACGTCAATTTTTGTCATCAGTGTGGGCAGTGGAGGATACTGGAGATTACAGCTGGCGGTTTTATATTATGGTTTTGTATCATTTAGGTTTTATTCGAGAAGAAGAAAATTATATTTCATCATAGTTCACCTTTTCAAGGGTTATTTTTATTTTGTTTGAGCTTTTATTGTGAAAAAGTATTCATTCATATTTATTTATTTCAAGTCAACCTGCACATTTATTTGACAATTGAGGCTTTTATTTCTAAATTCGACTTTATTATTTTCTTTATTTATTTACTGAGTCATTTATTTATTTATATGTTCTAATGGCAGCATTTGTCCTCCATACCCACTCTTACCTCTACTGGAGCGGTGTTGTGTGAGAACTCGTCGGCGGAGGGCAGGACTTTCATCGTGGCTCTCTGGATCAGATCAAAACCGTTTCCCACCACCACGATCCTTCGTCCACCGCTACAAACAGACACAGAGAGGCAGAAATTAACTGAAGTACATTTACCCACAAATGCTGATTTGCAGTACTTCGATTTTGACTTTGGATGTTTTTATTCTCTGATGGTTGAGTTCTTCAGGTACGTTTTTGTTAATATTTTTCAATGCATATATTTAAAATCAATACAATTTGATCACAAGCAACAATGATGTTAACTGTTAATTATCCTAGTTATATTCTGTAGTCTTTAGTTTTTACACACCACTTTAAGTGTTAAAGATAATGCAGTTGCATAGTGCAAGTGCATTTGAGCAAATGATACTGGATGTTTGAAGTATCTGATTCACCTATGACACAAAACAACGTCACACCAAGTACTTAACTTTTCTGTTTTTGTTGCTTTAGTCCATTTTAGTACTTTTAATCAAATAAGATTTTGTTGTTGATGATAATTACAGTCAAAACTTGGTGATTCAAGTGTATTTTGACATCTCTAATTACTTCTATGCAGACAGACTCACCATAAGAAGCTGTCCTTGGGGTTATAATCTGTGACCTTGGGGTTTTCAGAGTACTGGTACGCAGCTGCGACATCTTTGGTGGTGTTTTTACCGTATTTCACCGTCACCGTTAACGGGTCAGAGGGCACCTTCTGCCCGCGATACTTCCCGGTCTTACAGGTGATCTTCGAGCCGAACGCCAGGCTGAAGAGGAGAGAGGGAGAATTTTAATAATCCCCAGATGTTAAGTAAGACCACTGTAGAAAAGCGTTGCTTACACTTCACAGGGAACCCCCCCCACGCTGACGGTGACGTCGTCTTTAGATGCGGTGTCCAGGTCTTCTCCCCTGATGGTGATCACGGTTCCTCCGGCTGCTGGACCCTTCGCTGGGTGGACAAACGCTGGTTTGGGGTCCTGGATAGAGGACGATGCATTAGCTGGTCGTAGTTAAAGGGTGACAACGTGGCCTCGTTGTCAGCCACGCTGACAGAGAGGAGGGTAAAGCGCTCCAATGATATGGTACTTTTCTTTTTAAACATGATTTATATAATACACCCATGTTTCCTTTCTTTTGTGCTCAGTGAAGTTCAAAAAGTCTTACTTTAGGATAGATATTAAAATAGACATATACCAGCAAATAGTGCTTCCAATACATGCAGCTTCAATGACTTATTTATTTATTTCTCAATATAATTATTTATTCTATACCCATTAATTTATTTTTATTTCATTTATATATTTATTTATTCTACATCTATTATTTTATTTTTTAGACATATTATTTCACATATATTTATTTGTTTTCATCATTTTTTTAAATGTGTATTTTATATTTTTTGTTTTAATATATTATTTAATATGTATTTTTTGAATACATATGATTTTATATTTTATTTATTTGCATAATTTTAATAGATTTATTATGTATATTTATTTTAATATATTTATTTTATATCTATTAATTCGGTATTTTAATTTTTATTCATATTATTACTTTTATCTCTTCTGCTGTCACTGGTTGTGGGAGGGTGTTAAAAACATGGTATTACTACTTTTACTTAAGTAAAAGGTTTGAATACTTCCTCCATCACTGGAGATATATATATTAAAAAAATGCAATAATTTCCACATGTTGAGTAAATTAGTAAGTTAGTCATCTTTTTATCTCCTTCACGGTCAAGCAGGTTCTGTTTCATCAGTGTTGGTTTGTCTGCAGGACATTTACATCTATTATATTTTGGTGGCGATCTGGATAATGATCCGGATTCAGAAATGTTTTTAAGGATTCCGATCAGCCATAACGTGAAGACCACTGAGTATAACACATGCGCAGTAACTGACGATGCATTGACGACCCAGCCTGCTTCCTTCTGCGACAGCTGCAGAGTCGCCTTATTTTCACATCAAACTCTGTGAAATTACGGTTGAGTTGGACCAAACCACACTTGGTGATTGTTGTAATGACGATGGTTCAATTTGTAGTTTTATTTTGTTTCAGTCCAGTTTGAATGGTAAATGTACTTGCATTCATATAGCTCAAAACACACGTCAGCATTCACCCGTTCACACACACATTCAGACACTGATGGCAGAAGCTGCCAAGCCCATCAGGATCTAATCTAAACACTCATTCACACACCGACGGCTCAGCCTTCGGAGGCAATATGGGGTTAAGTGTCTTGTTCAAGGACTCGACATGTGACTGCAGCTGACCTCAACATGAACAAAATATACATGGATGATGGCAAACTGAACGGAGATCTGCCCTTTCCATGTGCCATTCCAGTTCTTAATGGCAGCACTTGAAGGCACCATTGTACGAATGTATTGCCACAGGTCTATCTCTTAAAACCAAAGAGGATTTATTTAGTGTTCAGACTACCGCTGAAGGAAAAGAAGAAAATCAGTCTCTCTGATCTTTAGGAGGAGCCTTGACATCCAGTCCAGTGTCAGATGGACCACACGTCCAGAGAAAGTTTGACTCGTTGTCCACACTTTACTTTATTATGACTTCTAATTAGTTTCACAGCATCCACTCCAGTCTGTGTTGTTGCTCAGGAGGGTTTTTTTCCTCAGTTATTTTCAGAGGAGAACACTTTTTGAAGGCTTTGGCATGAAAATAATCACATTTCAAGAGCTAAAACAAAGTCTCAGATGTGTCAAACACACGGCAGAGACAGAAAACTCCAACAAAGAGAAAAATAAAATAAAAACATTAAACTTGAACCGAGTTCATTATGTTCCAGCTGCAGGTATGAACACTTTGATCGCATCAGAACCAAAACATATTTAAGGCTAAATAACTCCCGTGGTATTTATTTAAGCAGCGAGCTATGACTAAAAACAAACTGTACAACTTCACCGTGGGGGACTTTTATCAACTCATGTGCTTGAGGGATACTGATGAAGGCGACGGCAGCTGCTGAAGTACACCTGCTGGTTGGCTTCCTGTTTGTACTGGAGCGTTTTGTGCGGCGCCGACGGCGTAACGACTAAAACACGAGCAGATATTAATTCTCGGCTACACACCGGAGGATAAAGCGGTTTCGAAAACTTAAGAGTCGATCTGTCAGGAGAATAAGGACGCAGCAGTGGAGCGTGGAGTTAAAGAAGTTATTTGTGCTTGTTTGGAAGCGAGGGATGAGAAAAATAAAGGTATAAATATGAATCCAAAGAGAAGAAGTACAATGTTTTCTAAATCAGCGGCGTGCAGGAGTTTGTTGTGCAGCTGCTGAGAGCATTTGGTTCGCTGGCGTTTCAGATTTGTTCTCGCTGTTCTGGCAAACACTAGAATAAATAAATCCCCGAAGAGAGGCGAACTCCTAACAGCAGCTCTCCGCCTGGTAGGAAGTCAGACACAAACAACACAGTGGCAAAGCTCAGGTGGTAGAGGAGAATATATCTGAAACAGATTTGGTCTGTGAGACAACACAGGAAACACACTTCTGGATTTTGGCATTAAGAAGAAATTTTAACCGCAGAGATTCACTAGTAGATATAAAGTATAGCCGCATGGCTGAACCTAGAAAAAAGGGAAAAGGGCTCACAGCTGCACTAATCTATTTTTTACAACGTGATTGACATGCTCACTGAATACACACTGGACAGATCCCTGAGATCAGTGGTTCTCAAACTTCTTTCAATAATGTACGCCGTTGATATATCTTCAGCCAAGTCGCTCTCGAACAAAGGGAATCGTGAACGTGACTGTTTGTTGCATCAAGTTGACAGATTACGGAAGTTAACAACTGCATCCAACCATCCATCCATCCATCCATCCATCCATCCATCCATCCATCCATCCATCCATCCGCTGGAGCCGATCCCAGCTGGCATTGAGTGAAGGTGGGGCTCACCTGGACAGGTCGCCAGTCCATCGCAGGGCACATAGAGACAGACAACCATTTACTCTCACATTCACACCTAAGGGCAATTTAGAGTCATCAATTAACCTGCATGTCTTTGGACTGTGGGAGGAAGCTGGAGTACCCGGAGAAAACCCACGCTAACACGGGGAGAACATGCAAACTCCACACACTTATTGTGTGGAACAAATGAGAAAGTAGGATCTCAAAATATCTAATTATCTTGTTAGATTACATGTTAGATGGATGGAGGTTCATTAAAGAAAAATACCTTTCTGAGCTCAAACAAGTAATTGAGAGAAAATAGTGAAGTACTCAGCATTTTTCTTAAATTTTATGCCAAAAAAAGACAATAAATGTTTGTTTTGAAAATGGCCATGACAGTTTTTCCTCACCAAACTTTTACGCAAGTTTGGGGCGTTATTTAACCTCCTTCTTGACAAGCTAAAGCTCTAACTTTAAAACTGAGCCTTACCTAAAAAGTTACGTTAATGTGTTAAAGAAATTAGTGCTGTAACAATGAATTTGCGTTATGCTCTGACAGCCTTACTGGAAATGTTTTGCAATACAATGTTTTTGTCCTTTAGACTCAAGAAAACAAGTTATTACATTACCCAAACAGCTACCCACTGCAGGCAGCTCTGCCTTTTTCTGTAGAGTTGCTTTAATATTTCTGTTTTGACAGGAAGGAAAACAAATAATCTCTGAGGAAAGTTTAAAGTTTACCGACGGAGACAAACTGCTGCTGAAGCAAATGAGTCATTTTGGTCTCAGCGGTTTGCTTTAATTGGCTTTTTGTCAGCTCAACAGAGAAAAACAAGAAATATGAAAGTGAACAACAACACTTAAATTAAACAACTGAGCCTAGTTAGAGAACTCATACAGAACAGCAGGTGATTATTTGGATCAGATTCGTTTCTCGAGCTGCTGGAAGTTGACTACAGCAGGATGTGAATCTGTATGCCAGGGATATTTTTGCGCCTTGCTGCTTCTTTAGATTTCGCTGCAGCGCAGCAGTGTGTGTTTTACTTTCTTATGAAGCTTTGGATGTTTCTGGATGTGATCTCCTGGGTGTGACGCGTCACACTATGTGCTGTGTTGCCTCTGAAACTTTGATGAGATGTGTACACAGAGTCTGCAGGTTTTTAAAGATTCCTGCAGTTTGAACTAATAGGTTTTAAATAAAAAAATCATGACACAAAGCTGCAGTATTTCTGAAGGAAGAGGCAGTGAATGCGATCAAACTGCTGTACAAACCTGGACATTACATGTTAAGAGAGTGAATTATGTGTTTAGGATGCATGCCGTACCATCCTGGTGCCCTGTGGAGATTTCGCAGCATGAAACCGACGGTGGGAACGTGCATCACGACATCCGTGTGCTTCCATGCATGCATTACATCAAAAATGTGGAACCACTCGTAAGAACGTGGCTCCATAATGCTACCAGTGATAAAAAAACTCCTCAAGACACCTGAAAAGCTACGGTAGATAATGCATTTTAGATTTTTTAAAATATTTGTTGAAATTCGCATTCAAGGTATCTGGTGGTTTCAACAAGTCAAATTTAAGACTTTATAAGACTCTTTTAGGGCCCATTATGGATGCAACTTAAGACCTGTTTCACATCCACTTGAGACCACAGTGATGCAATTTAAGACCTACTTCATATCCACACTGGTAAGAAATAGAAATTTTGAAATTAAAGTGACGTTATTGAATTTTTAAGACCTGCCAAAATTGGATTTAAGACATTTTGTGACATTTTAAAACATTTTTGGAAGCCTTAAATTCAGGTTATTGGATTTTAGACTTATAGAGACTTTTTACGACCCTGCAGGAACCCTGTCATTACGTCTGGGCAGAAATCAATAAAGCAAATGCTATAAAAATAAAAAGTACAACAAGACATAATCAAAACTGAGTATACTGTATATCTGGACAGTCTGTGAATTTGTGTCTAAATTGTTCCACTAATGGTCATGTCTGTAATGTTGAATCCAGCTGTACACGTCCACCAGGTCCGGCGAGGACACTAGAGGACACTAGAGGACACTAGAGGACGAGCTGGTCCACTCAACTGGCTGCTCAAGCGGTGACGTACAGATTGTTGAATCGTTGGCGGCCTGCTTGCAAACTTTTTGTTATGCAGTTTTAATTGGTCAGAATTCAGACTTCAGTTTTCACTCTCGTGCAGCTAAACTAATACTAGCAGAATGACTAGAGTTCAATAAGGAAAAGATTTAATCTGCTTTATTTTAGCTGATCCTGATCCATTAAAATGTGCCTGTATCAGCCCCATTTCGAGTTATTTGTACTGTAAATATCTAAAATTCACTTTTTAAATTAACGTTTTTTTAATTGTTACCTCTCTTGACCTGCAAATCAACCATATTCATGCTTATTGTGTCAGAAGGTCTCAAACCGTACAGATATTATGTAACAGTAAGACAGTTATATGATAATAAGAATAAATACATTAGGAAGTGTCTTTAGTGCAGATGGTGTTTGGGCTCAGACCTACCCGATAGGTGAAGATGACCTGAGACGTCCCTCTTCTTCCTCCCTCCACTTCTATCTCCACCGCTCCGCTGTTGGAGGGTTCAAACGGGAGGTCAGACGGAGGAACTCGCCTCGCCGGGCCGATCTCACACACCACGCTGAGGACACAGAGACAGGGAGGCGTTTCCTAATGACAAGGACTTCCAGCTCGGGCGGCAGCCGTCAGCGCTGAGCTGTCATCTTAACGCAATTATAACCCCTACCACCCTCCAGTCAGTGTTACTTCCTGTTTCTTGGTTCTTCCTCAAACAGAGAGTGGGGGTGTGGTTAATAGTCAGATGTAATTCATCACCATGGCAACCAGATTGCATCGTTTTCCAACCAAGTTTAGGTGGATTTTTTTGTCGAGACCATAATAATGTCAGCACACCGCGCTCTCCTTCACTGCGCTGCCGTCGCCAACCTCCAGCATCGGCTGCTTTCCGTTAATTTACCTCCAGCAGGAGGAGACGGTAAAGAAGAGAGCGAGTGAGAGAGGCAGTCAGTGTGTTGAGCTAAATCTAGTGGGATTTCACGCAATTCACTTCGTTGATTTCACCTCTTCAACACACACAAATGCCGCTGTGAAAATAAAAACACTAAAGAAAGATGGAGGAAACTAAAACCTGACTATACCTAGCTAGTTAACTACACCTTAGTTTAGCTAGCTCAGTACACTTACCTAGCCAACTACACCCAGCTCAGTACACTTAGCTGTGTGATAACTAGCTAACTAAACTTAACTAGGTAAATACACCTAACTAGCGAACTTCACCTAACGAACTAACGAACTAATGAACTAATAAACTAGCTAACTAGGGAGACAAACACATTCATCAGTTTGCTGATCTGAGTGAACCTGCAGCTTGGAGGTTGACCTTTGACCTGCAGCTTTTACTATAGTCAGATCTCATATTCACATTTTAGCTACAACCTTCATTTTGTCAACTTTGAGCACAAAATTAAGTTAATGCCCAAAAAATAAAAGCAGTGTGGCTAATCAACTTAGTCAGGAAATGACTCAAATAAATCTGAAATATCAAAGAAATGCCAAAATACACTGGAGGGGCTTTAACAGATGACTGTGGCTTAGACACACCTGTTTTATATATAAATCTAAAGCTCCCCCATTAGGGTTTTCTGCACAAACTTGTATTTAAATATCACTCTGGGAAAAATCAACAAAAACCTGAGCTAACACTGATGTGTCAGCTGTGGTAGAAGTCAGTTTGTACTGAGTCAGAGAAGGAGAGGTGATGTTCACTTATCTGTAGTCATTAATTAATGCCAGCAGGGTGTCAGAGGTTCATGTAAAGAGCTTCACCTTCACGTGTTAAAGGCTCATCAGGTCTGCATGTTAATATAGCTGCTGTTAGACTACCTGGTAGAGACGGAGTATCTGTCCTCCTGGAGTACACAGTCAGACTACCTGGTAGAGACAGAGTATCTGTCCTCCTGGAGTACACAGTTAGACTACCTGGTAGAGACAGAGTATCTGTCCTCCTGGAGTACACAGTCAGACTACCTGGTAGAGACAGAGTATCTGTCCTCCTGGAGTACACAGTTAGACTACCTGGTAGGGACGGAGTATCTGTCCTCCTGGAGTACACAGTCAGACTACCTGGTAGAGACGGAGTATCTGTCCTCCTGGAGTACACAGTCAGACTACCTGGTAGAGACGGAGTATCTGTCCTCCTGGAGTACACAGTCAGACTACCTGGTAGAGACATTTGAATAAGAGAGTATCTGTCCTCCTGGAGTACACAGTCAGACTACCTGGTAGAGACGGAGTATCTGTCCTGCTGGTGGACACAGTTAGACTACCTGGTAGAGACGGAGTATCTGTCCTGCTGGAGTACACAGTTAGACTACCTGGTAGAGACGGAGTATCTGTCCTCCTGGAGTACACAGTCAGACTACCTGGTAGAGACAGAGTATCTGTCCTCCTGGAGTACACAGTCAGACTACCTGGTAGAGACGGAGTATCTGTCCTGCTGGTGGACACAGTTAGACTACCTGGTAGAGACGGAGTATCTGTCCTGCTGGTGGACACAGTCCACTCCGGCCACTGTGATCTTCTTGACGTCCTCCTTCTTTATCCCCATGTTGGAGCCTTTGATGGTCACCGAGATCCGTCCGTTCAGAGGGCCGAAGCGAGGGATGATCTGCAGGAACGGTGCGACAAGCAGCTTATTTCACACAGTAGATTATAGTAAATAGTTATTACATAAGACTGGCAACACAGCACATGATCCAGAGTAGGCTCGCATGACCACGCCCCCCTTCTGGGGGGAAACCAATCCCGTGTCCCTCATAGACAGTAACAGAGTAAGTTATAGACCACACCACATGGCTTTATGGGTCCAAGCTATAGACCACACCGCATAGCTTTATGGCTCCAAGCTATAGACCAGACCAGCATGGCTTTATGGCTCCAAGCTATAGACCACACCGCATGGCTTTATGGCTCCAAGCTATAGACCACACCGCATGGCTTTATGGCTCCAAGCTATAGACCAGACCAGCATGGCTTTATGGCTCCAAGCTATAGACCAGACCAGCATGGCTTTATGGCTCCAAGCTATAGACCACACCGCATGGCTTTATGGCTCCAAGCTATAGACCACACCGCATGGCTTTATGGCTCCAAGCTATAGACCAGACCAGCATGGCTTTATGGCTTCAAGCTATAGACCACACCGCATGGCTTTATGGCTCCAAGCTATAGACCACACCGCATGGCTTTATGGCTCCAAGCTATAGACCAGACCAGCATGGCTTTATGGCTCCAAGCTATAGACCAGACCAGCATGGCTTTATGGCTCCAAGCTATAGACCACACCGCATGGCTTTATGGCTCCAAGCTATAGACCAGACCAGCATGGCTTTATGGCTCCAAGCTATAGACCACACCACATGGCTTTATGGCTCCAAGCTATAGACCAGACCAGCATGGCTTTATGGCTCAGAGCTACTGTGTTGAATAGGGGAAGACAGAAGGGACATGGCAGCGATCAACCTTAATTTATTAACGTATCTCGAACGCTCAGGTTCAGGCAAGGTCACAAAATAATTATCTGACCTGTACAAAACAAACATTTGCATAACAAGAGATGGATGCATATGAATTAGTCAAAATTACAATACAAACATATGTGAAACTGCATTGAAGTCTATGGGATTTTTCGGTTTTCTAACCCCCAAAAGGGGGCGTGGCCATCATGATGATGACACATCATGGATGGATTTATTGTTATTATATCAGACACGGCTGTCTGAATGAATTAAATGTCTCCAAGTAAAACTTCTGCATTCTGCAATATGACATAAATAACTACTATGTACATATATCATTAAGACTGTGAAGTAAACAGCCCGCGGAGACAAATTATCTACAGTACAGTATAAACCATCTAAAAGCTGCCAGTCTGGGCCAATTTGGCTTCGATTCAACGAGTGAAAGTGCTTTCAGCTGCTCCATAACACTTCTCATCTTCTTGCCAGTTAAAAACTCTTCACAAAAAGCTCAAAATGTTCAAATTATAATTCTTGACCTAATCAGCTGGGGCCCTAAAGGAAACCGAGAGGAAACAAATGGCCGATGTTTGAGAGGAAATAGGAAACAAATTGAAAAAGGAGGCACTGTGAATACAATATGAGGGAGACAAATGAACTGTCACACTGACGAGAGGAGGCGATTGATTGAGAAACTGTCTGTTTGTGAGGAGCTGTATGGATTCAGAAAACGCAGGATTCGATCTAACAAAGACGACGGATTGTTAAAGTGAATGTGGAAAGATAGAAATGAGAGAATGGAGATTATCCTAACAGATGGAAGGATTGCATTCATCCCCAGAGTACAACTCTTCTTCTTCTTCACACAAACACATAAAAAGCGTTTCATGAAACAGCCGAAGGTAAAAGTACTCAAACTGTGAGCTGCTGTGCCATTCAGACTGCGAATACATTCAGTAAATGTGTGTATAATCATTTTATGGACACATTTCTTTCTTTCTAAATAACTTTTAGGAGCTCTGTGTGTGACGGAGAAAGAAGATAAAAGTATAACCATGTTTAAAATCTCACTACTACATTTATTACATCACTATTAAAAGTTATACTGAGGTGAAATTCTGCTTATTTTCAACCAAATTTCTCATTGTTGTGTCCTTTAATAAACTAAAATAAAATTTAATTGGATACCTTCAGAATTCGGTGTTTCTCTATAAACCTCTACAACAGAGGTACCACATTAAAAAGGCTTTATTTTCAAATTAATTGACTTATTACTACCTAATTACTGTCGGTAGGTCTGGGGGTTCCTCCCTTCATTTTTTTCTTTTGATAAATAATCTCTATAAGTCTGTTTTGGCCTGCTAGTCTATGTAGTCTAGCCACCATATTTACATCAAATCAATTTATGAATCAATTTCTTTTCACTGTGAATTACAAGATGGTCGGCAGGGCAGTTATTATGATATTACTGAATGGAGACTATGATAATAATAATAATAATAATAATCAAGTAACTAAAATGTTGCTCAATTAGGAATTTTGGCATGGTGGGAACACTATATAGGAAAAGCATCAAGATTCATCATCTGGGGACCAAGAATATCTGAAACAAATTTTATGGAAACCTGACCTTCGATCAGTAGCTGAGTAAATATCTGCCTCTGGACCAAAGGGGTTGCAGTGCCAAACCAGCCACCTACAGTGACTTATCACAGGTTATTGTTTGTTTGACTCTTGTCATCTGATTCAGTCACAGATGCATTAGAAATCATCCTCGTCCTCAGTCATCCGTATGATTACTTCCTTGTGTTTTTCTTCAGTGACTGCAGCACATTTCAGACAGTTCCTCTTCACTTATTCCTTTAAAATCACTGGATGCAGTTTTCCTCTGTCCCTTTTTCTTTCTTGTTTTTTTTTTTTTTTTTACTACAGATGATACTTTTCAGATGTGATTTATGTCAAAGGATTGTCTGGTGCTCTGTAACAACGATGGAGGGAAATGAAATATAGTGGATCTATTAAAAGCTGCTCACAGAGCTCCCCTTGTATCTCCTCACATCGCTGCTGTCGTTTAAATGACACAACCAGATCACAGCGCTGAGCTTCAAATACTGACACTTTGTGAGGACACTTTCTGCTCCAATGCAGATCATAAATGGAGGATGCTGCAAAGATATTTCAGCTGTGAAACCTCTTTAATGATGCAACTATTTTCGCAATAGTTTGAATAATGTTTTACCTGCTTGATGCTACAGAAATATACTGACTGTCAGTTTTATGACTGTTGTATTTCTGTCAAACGTAGAAACTTTATTTGTATAGTACACCAGCGAATCCACTGATCAACAAGAGGAAGACGTTAAACTGTCTTGTTGCTATTTTCTGCGTCTCTACAGCCTGTGGTAACCCAAACTTCGCCTTTTGAATTTATATAGACTAGCGTTGAATACTGGGAATTCACATCTCAGTACTTCCCAGAAAATCTGGCCAAAATCTGCTCCCTCAGGTGAGCATGATCACGTTTTTTACACTGTACTTTTTAGAAAAAATGCTGCTCTATGATCAGATTATGATTATTATGGGACTTGTGTGTTAATGTTCTGCATTCAGTGGTGGAAGATGTACTTCGATCTATATTAGTATAAATATTAATATAATGATAATAAGTACTGCATTCAAAATCCTACTCAAGTAAAAGTACAAAAGGTTTACTATCAAAATGTACTTAAAGAACAGAAAGTAAAAGTACTCATGCAGAATGGCTCAACTGAGAGCAAGATATATTATAATACTGTATTATAACAATTGATGCATTCATGTG
The DNA here is from genome assembly GCA_947000775.1 of Pterois miles. Lineage (NCBI taxonomy): Eukaryota > Metazoa > Chordata > Actinopteri > Perciformes > Scorpaenidae > Pterois > Pterois miles. The sequence continues at coordinate 3,109,616 of CAMQGK010000549.1, forward strand.
TTCGGTGCTGGTAAAAGTGGAGATAATTTTAAATACTTTAAACACTGCTAGCTTTGTCTTATTTTACCTTATATTAATCTCTAATATTACATCCTAATTTATTTGTTGACTATAATCAATGATCTGAATCACAGCACAGGCCTGTTCTGTCTTTCCTGTGGACATGAAATTTTGTATATGAAGCATTTTTTGTTAAATTAAATACACATTTAGCAGCTGGTTAGTCTGGTTAGTTAGTAACGGTCTCCCTGTCGCTAAGACGCTACTTCACCAGGAAGAAGGTGGAGGGAGATGCTGGCGTTTGCACCGGTTGAATTTGAGTTGCTACAGCCGTGACGGTCCATCTCAGGGCTGGTGTTTCCTCAGTAGTAGTAGTAGTAGTAGTAGTAGTAGTAGTAGTAGTAGTCTCCCAGTGGTGGGAGTGATCACTGTCCAAGTCTACAAGCCAGAGAGGCTAACAATTTACCAAGCTAGCTAGTGGGAAACATAATGCAGGAAATGTAAAGACAGGGGAGATAGATGAGGTTGAAAATATCAACATTTTCCTCAGACACAAAATTACCAAGACAAACAGTATATGACTAAAATCATAATATACTGTACAGTATAAACTTATTCTGCACCGATAAACGAACTTCCATGGGCTCCCCCATTTCTCACAACGTCAACAAACACGTCACAAGTCGTGAACTGGGAGCTTTCAGAAATTTTCCACTGACGAGGTCGTGAAAACGACATGAGGGGGGCGTTCAGGTGGACCCACCAAGTAAACACCACCACATCTGAAGGCACCATTAGGCTCAGACCTGGAGGTGAAGTGAACCAGGTGGTGAGAAAAGCTACGACATTTAAAGTGCCTTTATTTTTATCTGACTTCTGTCACTTTGCCTGCAAACACACCGGTTTTGACACGTTTCAGTCATCGTGAACATCCAGCAGTCTCTCAGACACATGGAGACCCCCTGTTGTACATTACGAAGCTCATAAAATGTCTGATTCTGATATGTGAGAGTTAGTTTTGTCGTGTGCTTCATGACTCACGTCTGTGATTTCCGGGTCGGGGCACTGCGCCGGCTGTGGCGACGGGCAGAGTTCCCGGTAGACGCAGGTGCGTGAGGCCGCACACCAAACACACTGGTACTTGGCTTCGGCGTGTTTACACAGACTGCAGTCTTCTCTTCCCACAGAGCAGTTATACAGCACCACTGAAGAAGAAGATGAAGACAGTAGAAGAAGAAGAAGTGGAGAGGTTAGAGCTTATTAGCATAATTCATTTGGAATTAGAAAGTCAAACAGTGTAATAACTGCTTTCACACTTTCACATCGTGATTTATGTGTGTGAGTGTGTGTGTGTGTGTGTGTGTGTGTGTGTGTGTGTGTGTGTGTGTGTGTGAGATTAAGAGTGTGTGTTTGTAATTTATAAGTGACACACCAACCTGTCAGGGTGCTGTCAATCTTCCTCTCAGTGTCTCTGTCTTTGATATGGAACGATACGTTCACCTCCTGCTGCTTGTCATAGGCAAACTCACACACACACACACACACACACACACACACACACACACACACACACACACACACACACACACACACAATCGGGTTTGCATTAACACAATCACAAAGCGTCCTCCATATTTGGGGCTCAATGCTTAATTACCTGCCATCTATCTATCTGTGAAAGTCAGCACCCACATAGACACCCATTCAGAATCACACACACACACTCTGTGTGTGTGTGTGTGTGTGTGTGTGTGTGTGGAGAAAGAGTGAGGAAACACACTCTTTAACCACATATTGGCAGTCTCAGACTCAACATGAGGTGACGATCAATGCAGGCAGAAAAGTGTAAGAACTGAACTTAGTGACTCTGGTAAAATGATCACATTGCTTTGTTCCCTCTAGGGGGCGCCACCACACACATAGATGTCTCATTAAGGGCACATTGGACAGTTTTGCTTCCATAAAGCAGTACTACGTCTTCTTTTAGACTAGTTGAAAGAAAACATTTCATTTACGACACTTATTTTAGGTTTATTTGCGTGTTGATTTCTCCACAGTTATCATTAGATAATACCTCATTTGTATATCGAAACATAACATCTCAGAAAACTTGTAATACAACAAAATAACTGTATTAATGTAAGTACTCAACTGGGGAAGTTTAATGGTGATATCTATTAGTTAAAAGTGTCATTGATAACATTTTTATGTAAACGACTGTTTTTGAAAAAAAAAAATAGTAGGACTTTCCCTGAAAAAAAAATATGATTGAGATTTAATTTTTTAAAAAATGTTGGCGGGTCCAAAATGAATGTTTTGTTTATCTCTGTGGAAAATATCTGACGTATAATGACGTTGGTGTCACACGGTTAGTGTGGAAAAAACGGATAAATGGCTGAGATTAACGATAAGCGTCTGGCAATGGCTTGTTGTGAAGTGAAAGCAACGGAACAGGAAGAGAGAATAAGACATCTAGTGACTAAATGTTGTCAATAGTATCTTTAAGGGGGAAAAAAATAAGTTTTCATGCTTTGATCAATGAAGAGATTTTGGGCTATTTTGCCTCCACAACATGTCTTCTTTCAGACTAGTGAAAGAAAACATCCAAAATAAACATTTGGATTCAGTTTATTGTACTACTTTATCTATTTGCATCTGTAGATTTCAACTAAATTCACCAACAGTTAGCATTAGATACTGCCTCACTTACATATATAGAAACAGACATTTTCAGAAAATTTGTAATACAAAACATAATTTCCTGAATGTAAGTAATGAACCAAGGAAGTTTCATGCTGATATCAATTAGTTAAATTTTTTACCCTATTCACCTGTAGTGCCTTTAAAATGTATAAAATTTTACCAGCTAAGAAAATGCCTCATTTGCATATATAAACATATATCTTCAGAAAACCTGTGATAAAAAACATAATTTCCTTACTGTCAGTAATCAACTGAGGAAGTTTCATGGTGATATCTAATAGTTTAATTTCTTACCGTTTTAGTTTTTCTCTAAATGAGTTTATTTCTCAGACTCTGAACCAGAAATCTTCACTTCAGCAGCTCTTACATCCACCAAACTTTCCAGTTTTATTCCTCTCAATAATCTGAAGGTTTTTATAGAGAGGCTTGTTCATATATCATTCATAGCCTGATTTATACAACATTTATTCCTAAAAACCGGTAAAGCTGCATGGTAATATTTATCAGTTATGTTTTTTACCCTGTTCACATGTACTGTCTCCCCTTATGAACAGTGTGAGCTTAAACACTGATAAAACTAAAAGACAAGTAAACTATGAACCACTAAAATATAAACAATACAAAATCAACCACCCAAAACAAAATGCAACTGAGCCTGAAAGCCTTTTCTGCTCTCACTTTAATTTACTCACAAATTAGTTGCTAATCATTCACTAATGTTCTAATCATCAAAAATGAAACACTCCCGATTTCGTTATAAATGCCTGGTGGCGTTCAGAGTCGAGCTTCAAAACATAAACACAGACCTGCAGGGAAACAGAGCCGCGAACGGACGCGATAAAAGACTCAGAGTGTTTCTTTAAGTGGACTAAATGGGTTTAATTGAAGTGCAGACGCCGAAACACGACTAATGAGTCACTGCTCAGACAAACTGATTGCTCTTTGTTTATTATTTTTATTATTTAGTCCTGATATTAGATTACAGTTATTTATGTTTAGAGCTGTGTATGGAGGAAGGAACCTGCCAAAATAAATAAATAAATGACACTAAATACATATGCCATTAAATGTACCAAAAATATAAAAAATAAATGTGGGCATTAATTAACTGATAAAATGTGACAAAAAATGTATACATATGTTTTGTCTTTATTTATTTATTTTTTAAATTTTTATTTAATTCATTTTTTTTTTTAATTTTGTGTTGATGTATTTGTACCTTATCTTCTCTTTCATTATCTAAATTCATGAACATGAGCCTTGAATGTATATGTGGACTGAATCTTTTTTCTCATTAAAAAGATATTATACATAATTTTCTTTATTTAAATGTATTTATTTATTTATTAAGTACATTTATTCACATTGTATTAATATATCTATCTACTGCTTTATTTAAATTTGCCTTTTATTTGTTTATTTATTTGTTATTCTTAACATTTAAATGTATTTATTTATTTTGTGTGCTACGACCCCAACGTTGATCAAACTGTTTTGGCAATGAAACGGCGAAATTTCAGAACACTGTAATAACTCTTACCAGAGGACATTATGTTTACGTCTCTCTCCTCATATTAAAGTGCTGTCGTTGCTTCGTACTGACCTCATAACCTGTGAATTTGAACTTTGACCCCTGCTCCTGCGTGACCGTCACCTCCGTGTCCTTCATCAGCTCTGTCCCGATGGAAAACCTCTGTCCCTGGAGACAGAGATGGACGTTATTTACAACAACAAAACGCAGCAGATGATAGTAATGATGATGCAGTTAATGACGCAGGTCTGACTGATCTCACCATGTAGATGTCCAGGTTTCTTCCCTGGAAGCTGATGGGGATTTGAAAGCCCACAGGGATCAACAGCGGCTCCGGAAACTCAAACTGAGGACAACTGCCAGGCTTCGTCACAGGAAGATACGCAGAAATATTAACACTTTGTAAAGCAATTCAGACAATACACCAAAAAACTGCAATACAGAAAAAAAAACACAAAACAGCACACATACAAATCAGCTCGTCCTCATTCCCAGGGCGTTAAATACCGAGGCTTTGTCACGGCGATCTTTCAATACCGCCGCACAAGTCACTTGAGCGTCGGTATGAGACGCACCAGCCTTTCCATTAACTACCATGTAAAAGTGACACCGAGGGGTCGTAATGCATGTTTACTGCGACTGAAATATGATACTGAAAGGTGGTTTAGCATGTGTTGGTTATGTGTGTTAAGCACATGTTTACTGCGACCGGGTCGTGACAACAAGCGGTCTGACAAAGCATCAGTGTGTGACGAGCACAGAAACACCTACCTGTTGTGGCTTAACGATGTGTTCTCCGCCTACAGCATCATTGTTGTCACTGCAGCTGTGATCCTGAGCGTTCCACTGACAGCCCCATTCACTGGTCACACACGCTATACACCTGCAAACACACCACACACTTACACTCACATGTGCGTGATTCAAGTTTATGTATGTAGTGTGTGAGTGTCGTCCATCTTACGGTGTGTTCTGGTTCTTCCTGACTGTAGCAGCACAGTTGTAGAAGTGATACTCTCCAGACGTCACCTTGACGTTGTCGTTCACCAGAACTTTGACTGGGACGGACACGTAGTCTGAAAACACACGTTTTAAAGGAAAACATCTGAGAGATGAGCTGATTTGCTTCAATGACAAGAGTTACATGAGTAGATTGATCAGCTGGTGAAACCCTGTTTCCCCCTGTTTCCAGTCTTTATGCTAAGCTAAGCTAAGCTAAGCTAAGTATTCCAACTCCTAGCTTCATATTTAGCAGACATGAGTAAGGTATCAATTCTCTCATTTGACTCTTGGAAAGAAAGAAAATGTTGAACAATTTCTTTAAGACTGTTTTTTCTGCATTTTAACAAAAAAAGGATTTTTTTTAAAGTATAAACAAAACAGGTATTTATTTCCAGTGAAACAGGTTTTTAAAACACCTGTTTTGCAGCTAAATTGTCAGATTTCTTCATATTTTTTTGAGTAAAAATAAAAAATGATAAAATAGTTGTTCAGTCTTACTGAAGGTAAGATATTTATATAGATATACTGATATTTGCAGAGCAGATTTCAACAAAAAGGCCTACATACTCCCAAATTTCTTTCAATAAAAAGTGGTGGCAAACACAGTTTTGAGCACTGATTTGAAATAATAATGAGTTGGAACAAACCGAGTTTTCTGGGAGTAGAAGCTACAGATCAGAAATGAATCCTGGCCCTAAACCGTTCAGTCGTTTGAAATCACCTCTTTGTCGCACAGACGGTAGAAATGCTGCCTGCTACATGCATCTCAACAGGAAATGGCCACATATTAAGAAAGGCCTCCTACCCTGCTGGTCGGGAGTAGGTGGGATTTCAGAGGGGTCAGGTAGCGAACAGGTGACCTGCACCTGACTGTCCTCGATGACCACCACGGCTCCGCTGACGAAGGAGTCGAACTGACACTGCAGCCGGTCGGAGCTCCTCAGCGTGGGGAGGGCTGGTACGTTGATGTAGACCTGGGAAGGGGGGTGGGATTAAAGGAGGACAATAAGGCTGGGTGTGACAGAGAAATTAGACTGTATTATTTAATCGCTTTTATTAATATCAATAAAATCCCAAACCAATGATGGATTTATCTTGTTTGTGTCGCTAACATCTGATTTATCTTTTGCCTCCAATCACGTTATATGTATAGCGTAATACCAATATGTCATTATAAAATTATTATATTGTACATTTTCTGGAAATTTTATAGATTGAGAAAAGAGATGGGAATATCTACTGTATTTTTGGGTACTTTTGTCCAGTCAACTAAATACTTGACAATGTACTTCATCACATTGATGCAAATATCCTGTAAATCCAATATTGCTACGAAGCAGATCTACTTATTGCACTATCTGCACACAATGACCCAAAAACAACCAGGGACACTGTATGAAAGAGAGAGCTACTCTGAGGACTGTGAGGTGGGGCTGAAAGCTCCGGAACACAGTAAGTGGACCTTTAAGCTTAGATTATTTTACTGCATTTGTTCAGACACAAATTTCTGTTGTGTCATTATGATCATATTCTGCGTTTAAATGTTTTAACATTATGTTACTTCATTCTTCTACTCTCCTATATCTAGAGGGAAATACTGTACTTCTGTTTTACTGCACTACTACCACTACTACTACTACTACTACTAGGTTACTGTTACTTTGCAGTTAAAGATTTTAAAACAACTATAATGAGAATATAAATGCAGTGCATTGTTATACAATATACTGACTGGGCGGGGTGTTGAGTGTATTGGCATGTCAACGACCTCGAGCCTGGACCGTCATCATGGCGGAGAAATACGGAGTCGATTTCACAAAGTATGCTTAAGTTACAACAACTTCCTGTTTCGTGGCGAATCACGCCAAATAGCCGCCATGCTGCGGCAACGGCGTTCAAGACTACATTCACTCTGATAGGCTTCACTCCTCTCACTACCTGTATACGCTCATATATGTTATATGTATGTGTGGTCAGATTAGCTCATATGAATCAGGCGTGTAGCTGCAATCAGCAGTTACTACGGCAACCTCTGAACTGCTTTGACCTCACCTGCTCGCTGAGCACAGTAAAGCAGTATTTCCCAGTCAGTAAACCAGAAAAACAGCCACCAAACAAGTGTTTGTTGGCTTTGTGAGAATCATTTATCATCATTTATCACTGCATAATAAGTTAATATTGAACAGCACATTGTAATTTTAGTCATATATTGTTTGTCTTTATAATTTTATATGTGTGAGGAAAATGTAGATATTCTCAACGACCTCATGTTTCTCCTCATTATGCCTTTTTATTTCCTGCATTATGCTACCCGCTAGCTAGCTTGCTAAACTGTTAGCCTCTGTGGTTTGTAGACAGTAACGCTAATATTGCCGTTGCTTAGCAGCGGTGTTAGAAATAACAATAGAAATGCTCTCAATCTCACATTTAGCACCTTTAATAACATTTATTTGATCTTTATTACCTGAAACAGGTAAGTGAGTGAGTGTGTGTGTGTGTGTGTGTGTGTGTGTGTGTGTTAGAGGATGAGTGTGTTCACAAGCAACAGAGAGATGTGTGTAAGAGAGAGCAGCTGGCTGACCTTGATAAACTGTGTATACGTCTGACTGTGTGTGCATGCAACCCTCGTTTATCTGTGTGTGTGTGTGTGTGTGTATGTGTGCAGTAATAATTACTATTCATCTGTGCTGTTCAGACATCAGCTTCCTCATTAGTCCTCGCTGACCTCAACCATTTTAATTTCGCCGCTGAAGTTTTAATTTCAAACTTCCTGATGTTGGGTGACGGAGAGAAGCCCCTCAATGAACTTACTGCAGACTTTCTCCTTTTTTTTTAGTTTTCCTTAAAGCCTAAATCCGACCGTCTTAACAGATTAAATTCACTAACTAAGGGCTGCAACATGGACGATAGTCCCAGACGCCCTAATTAAGATGCAGCAGATTCATCTATCTGAGCCCAAAAGAGAGGCTCTTGTCAGCTGAGGTCAAACTTTTAGAGTCGTCTGCTGCTGGACGCTGTCCCACCAGAAACACCATTTTCAAGGGATTTATGCGTAATGAAGTCAAAATTCAAACACTCAGGACTGCTAGTGTACAAAGCTTCTGTATTTGTGACTTTATAAGATTACAACATCTCTACTTGAAGACTTTACCCTGTTTTTTGATTCTTCGTTCACTGTGGATGCAAAATAGAAAAACACAGTTTTCTCTTCAAGGTAACTTGGGGGGGGGACTTATATACCGATGGTCAATTTGGGGTGAAGTCTACCTTTAACTTGGACTTCAACTTGTTGAAAAACAGCCGTGGAAGTAACGAGACAAACACTCAAAGTCTTCCCAGTTGCACTTTAAAAAGGTTTGACCTCCTTCTATTTGCATAATGTTTATTATAACCTGACCTGATTGTAATTAACACGCAGACACAATGTTGTTTTATTTATCATGTTTGATGAGGACGACTGTGAGAATTAAAATGTTATAATCTACATACATTTCAGATCAAGCAAGAGCAGCTTTAAAACATCCGACTGCTGACGCAATAATTCAGCTTCATAATGAATAAACATCACGCGTCTGACTTTGTGCACAAGCTGAATGTATGTGAAGTCAGTGAAGTTATTGTAGAGAGGCATGATGGGAGGTCAGTGGACCGTCTGGTCAATCAGCTCTCTGATCAGTTCTTCATTAACACAGCAGGTTCATCCGTCAAGTTCAGACAGAGCGATGCAGCACAGTATCCTCTCCTGGTATTCTCTAGAAAATGGCTGCTACAGGATTTAGATGATCAGTTTGCTCATTTCATGCTGTTGGCTGTGATAAAGATAAAGAGATTTATTCTTCCTATAAAAGGAGCATCGTGTAAGGCCAGAATTTTACTTTAAACCAGGGCTGTCAGTCAATTAAAATATTTAATTAGGATTAATCACATGATTGTCCATAGTTAACCTGAACTAATCACATTTTTTATCTGCTCAAAATGTTCTTTAAAGGGACATTTGTCAGATATTTAGAAGAAGCAGAAGAAGCAGAAGAAGACATAGTTGATTGATCCCCTATACACATGCATTAATGGAGTGATGTCAGAGCGAGGGGCAGCAGTTGGGGGTTTGGTGCCTTGCTCAAGGGCACCTCAGAGACCCAAGAGACCTCGCCAGCTACCAGTTCACACCTAGTACTTGGCCTATATGGGGACTTGAACTGGCAACCCTCCGGTTCCTGAGCTAAGTCCCTACGAACTGAGCTACTGCTGCCCCCAAATATAATACTCTTATCAACATGTGTGTGGGCAAATATGCCGCTTTATGCAAATAGCTGTCGGTGTGAATGAGTATTTAGATCAGATCCTGATGGTCAAAGTCGGTACCTTAGCAGCCTCTGATACCAGCGTACGAATGTGTGTGTGAATGGGTGAATGCTGACATAGTGTAAAGCGCTTTGAGTGGTCAGAAGACTAGAAAGTGCTATAAAAATGCAAGTCCATTTTCCAATTATGATCAAATATCTGATCCAAGAATAAGTAACTATGTATAGAGTGAAAATGGACATGGCAGTTTTGATACCAGTATCTTAACTCCAGCTTTAAAACTGAGCCTGATGCAACCTAAAAATCATGAGTTGCGTTAGATTGTCATGTGTGTGTAGATAGGCTGTCTATGTGTACTTCTGTCTGCAGACTCTCTGGCTCTAAGTCGACCATTGCGAGCCAGATAAAGTTTTGTGAATTGAACTTTACATCACAACTGGCCGTTTACTAAACCCCTAAACTCCACATGTTGAAGAGGCATTCATGGGTCTGTAGTAAATCACATATAAAGAGTTTGGATGGTGGTAGCGTTTTTAACCCTTGCTAAGCACAAGAGCAGACGTGTAAAGGTGAAATAGATAAATCAGTGTGTTTATGGACTCTAATGAAAGCTGAAAGCTTGCCCGGCTAGCAGTGTTGTGGTTTCATCAGCCCTGTCGGCGCTGTTGCTCAAGTGTGATTCACCGAAACGAGGTGTCATCAGCAGTTTCTGGGTGTCACAATATTTCCAAGGGGGGCATTATTTCACTTTATGAGCTGAATCAGCCTGCGTTGTTTCCCAAAGCAGCTGTCAGCACAAACAATACAGATTCTACTCAATACACCTGGCTCATATCCCAAAAAATCTAAATCATAATGTCACCGTGCATTAAAAATGTCGTTATTTCTGTGCAACTCCCCGTTAGGAAGCCCTGGAGGGTCCACGCACCAGAGGTTAGGAACCTGTTCAGGAGGTTGGACCGGTTTAAGCTGAGCAGAGCTCAGCAGGAGGTGAACATGCTCAGGGGGGTTTCACTCACATACTGGACTTGTTCATTCACATCTGCCTCCTACCTGCTGCGTCTTCTTGCAGCTAAGGTTCGGCGGGTCGAAGGCCTGGATCTCAACACACTGCTGATTGGGCGACCACAGCCAGGTGTTGTTCTCCCTCCACCTGCTGCACTCCTTCTTCCTGGTGCACCTGGAGTCAAGTAGACGGCGACATCACGTTAAACTGCACCAATCTCTCAAGTGAAATGTTTCCCAAATTTGACCGAAATCACATGAATTTCATTAAATAAATGGAAACGTGATAGGAAGAGCATTGCCCTGTATTACATCATGTTCACAGTGTTTCCTTTGTATAATTAATCACAGCAGTTAACACTGAAATGAACTGATTTCACTACAAAATCTTTGTAATTTTGTGGCCTGACGAGGCCTTTAGGGACGGGAGCTGCAGCTAGCTGAGACTTTACCATTTGTTCTTGAATAGTTATTCATTGAATTCTTGTTTTTGTTTTAGAGGAAAAACTTGAATATTGTTAGATTCGAGTCATGAATTTATGAGAAAAAAATCTATATTCTTTGATTAAAGTTGTAAAAAAATATACTAATGGTATTAATATTTATTTAATTTCAAAACAGTAATCCTGCAAGAAAAAAATGAACAGATGTCATAACCTTTTAGGTAATCTGGCATTTATTTCTATTTGCATAATATGTGTTTAATTAATTTGAGGAAGATCATTGTGCACAGATCTGATGCTTCATGTACGTCATCATTTATTCACTAAGTCTGTTTCCATTGCACTTATCAATACAACAAATTCAAGAGTTTCCACTTCAATTTATTTATGTGCAAATCAAAGATGTGCCGACAATCAAGTGCATAGAAACACACTTTATGTTTGACTCACTTTCCCTCCAGGACACACCAGCCACAGTACGGATCCTTCATGGAGACGCAGGACTGGCAGTCCGTCTTCAGGTGGCAGGACTGGACGGGAACTCTGGTGATCTGCAGACACACAACAGGCTTTTATTGTGAAGGAGCGGACTGTTGTTGTGAACATGCAGGAGCTTAAAGGCAAAAGGTAAAAAAAAAAAAAATACACCTATTTAAAACTGGTATTCTCTCGTATGTACGTAAGGAGGATGGAACCTGCCGAAACTGAAAAGAATAATTTGTTTATTTATGTATAAAGAATTTATACATAAATAAATTACTTAATAAATAAATAAATAAATACGTCATTAAAAGCAGCAAATATATTAGATTTTTGATAGAAAGAAGATTGCCAATAATTCATCGATAAAATGTGACATAAGTTGATATCTCTGTTTTAATTTGGGGACGCAAGTCATAGTCAAGGGTTTTGGCACAATATCTGTCATTGTTTTGTGTTGTTAATTGATTTCTAATAATAAATATATACATACATTTGCATAACGCAGCATATTTGTCCACTTCCATGTTGATTTAATTACTTGACAAATCTCCCTTTAACGTTCATTTGAACAGATAAAAATGCGTGATTAATTGTGATTAAATATTTGAATCGACTGACAGCCCTAAAATAAACCATCATTTAACAGAAACTGTGATTTTTCCCTTATATGTTCCTGTATAGGGTCGGTCTCGGATGGATGCTGTTCTAGCAGAGGAATTCGTCTTCCAACCAGCTTTGGAAATAATTTAAATCCTTGACAAGAAGACGAGGCCGGTCTAATAAATTTAAATGAGCAGCTCGTGGCAGCGTCTCTTCACTTGATGAAAGTGAGCTGCCCTCTTGAAACACATTCTGATTAATGCATTTCTAAATCAATAATATCAATTTCACTTTCTGTGTGGCGGCGGAGAACGATGGCGACCGAAAAGATGAAAGGACAAAGGAGAGAAAGCGAGAGACAGACGAAGAGGAAGAGGAGGAGCAGAGGAGGAAAACAAAGAGTGAGCGAGTGAATAAATCAATGGCTGACTTCTGTGTGGTAATGTAGACGGATGTATTGGTGCGGGTCCAACGGATGAATAAATGATCAAATAAGACAGAGAGAATAAATGAAAGACTCATTAAGTCCTGATGGATGAAATGAAAATGTAGAAGTAAGCACATGACTGAGTCCCTGACCTTCTGTATGTGGCGACACAAATGGATTTAGTAAAAAAGAGGAATCAGTGCGTCCGAAGTGTGAGCGAGTTTGACCTTTTTCTCCGTGGTGATGTACAGGTGTTGGAGCCGGGAATCAAACAGCAGGTTCTTGTTGACCTTGTCTCCCGTGACTTCGCCCGGCGCTCGCCCGTACACCTCGGGGTGCGCCGACAGATGCACCTTCAGCACCTGCACCAAACACAAATACTGCGTTAGCTCTGTGCTTTTTCTGTACACAATATGAGGCGTTACACCACAAAATACGGAGCAGAGGAAAAAGAAAGAAGGTTTCTCAGGACTCATTCATATTAAGTTTTCTTATTATTTTACAAAATATGTGTCCGGAGGATTATCTCATCTTTTTTAACGCTAAATAAAAGAATGCTAATGGTATTTTAGCACAATACGAGCTATAACGTGATGCTCGTGTGATGTTGAGACATGCTGGATAGAACATAAATGATAAATCTGAACATTTACTTCACAGTAAATACTACAGCAGCGTATTACATTTCATTCTAGGTGAGAAAACAATAAAAAAATTACAAAGCCGGTAACATTTGGAGTAAAAAAATCTGAATTTAGGACATTAAAGTGGCAGTTACAAGAAAAAACTCCTAAATTTACAAGAAAATAATTTTAATATTCTGAGATTATAAAATCATGAATGTGCAATTAAAAAAGTGAGAAATTATCTGAAATTTAAGTCACAAATTTAGCCGCCATGTGATTTTTGTTGCTCCTAAAATAGTGTTATGATGGTAAAGATGTCCTGTGACTGAGGTGAAGGTCCTGAAAGATACATATACACGTTTCCTTTCATGTCCTTTCAGGAACATAAATAAATACTACACATTAACACAGCGTTTAACAGCCGCGTCTTTGGTGTGAAGTGAAGCGATGTGGTTCAGTGAGAAAAAAAACCCTTTATTTTCTCATCATTTGTGACTGTAATCTGAGAGGATTTCTGCATTTTTTTTCTCACAAATGTATGAGTTTATAACCTCAGAGATATTTTTTATATACCTTTTAAAATTTTTTTTTTCTTGCACATTTGTGATTTTTTTTTTCTCGTAAATGAACCACTCCAAGTTTTTTTCTTGGAATATTACTGATTATTACTCTGGATTTTAAAATTATTTAAAAAATTCTCTATATAGATATACTTAAAAATAATATACTAAACATATTTTTCAAAATATAAAAAATACAATATTTTAAAAATATACAAATATATATTAAAAAAAAATATATATACATACACACATATACACATACATATTTAAAATTTTAAAAATAACACAAAAATTCTTATATATATATATATATATATATATATATAAAAATTTTAAAGTAATATTTCTAAAAACGTTATTATTATTATTACGCTGTTTAACAAACATTTAACAGCCTTATAAAACATTCATAATTTAGATTTAACTGTTTATACATCTTGGCTCAGGAAATTGTACATAATTAAAATTGGGCCCACGACATGAAGGGAAAATAAAGAGAAAGAAACATAACATAAAACATAAAACATAAAACTGTCTGATTGGTGACAGAGAAGCCCGTTACCTCTCCGGTGGCGGTGCCCAGGAACGCCACAGCGTGTCCCATCTCCACAGCCACAGCCACGGCGGTCATGTGACCCTTACGGGCCAATGGGGGCTCAGACGTTAATGCGAACTCGGCCTTGCTGGCCAATGGGGAGGGCAGGAACTCGGCTCCACACTTGTATCTGATAGCCATGCTTTTCTGATGGAGCAGAGCAAAAATCGCCAGTTAAACATTCATATTACTGCAGAATTATTTGCTCATTGCGAATCGTTTCAGTCTTTATCTCTGACTCACAGACGAGTTTACTCACCTGGTTACTGCTGCTGCACAGCTCCTCAGACTTGGAGGAGTACGGCGAGTAGACGGCAGCCTTGTTGTTAATGATGCCGTTGTAGCTGTAACAGGCTCCTATTATCTCCACCAGCCGCTCATTAATAGAGCGAAGAGGGTACATACCTACAATCAGGAGCAACAACAACATTTGTACCGGTTTCCTACACTTTCCTCTCACAATAAATGACTCATCTGGGTCTGTGTTTTCTAGCAAACCAAGCAATAAAATGGTCAAAACTCAGACTCACAAACCAAAAACCAAATCAAAGCGCCATTTCTCCAACATCCTCATTATTTACTGTTTTCGTCTGACCAAAGAAAATGGGACTGTGCTGCTTGGTGACCACCTAAAACATGGGATTATTATAGGGATTTTTAAAAGAATGAATCATGCAACATTCAAAAACAGATTTACAGATTTATGATCACTGATTTAGACATTTAAGTTAGCATACTGCTGTAGCGCCACCTACTGTATACTGTAGGTGAAACGCCGTCAAAATCTGCAGAGCAACAAACTTTCAACTAATTATTGTAAAATTAGTGATGCAGACTGAAGACTGGCAATCAGTAAAAATGGACGGTAATGGAAGATTTTTGCGGACTAATCCAAACATGTTATGTGACTGGATGAAATCTATAAGAGGAGACATGAAAATTAAGATGTTTTTTTCCAATATTTCCAAAAGCATCTCACCATTGAGACTCCTTTTCCCCAAAATGATTCCTATCCCTAAAGCTTACGACCGTCCATAATCGATAATAATTAATAAGTTATGAGTATACAAGTATTGAAATTGTGTCATAAGATAGAAAAATACAAAAATCTAGCATTTTATTTTAAAATATAATGTTACTAGGCCTGTCCCTGAATACCATTTTTGGGCTTCGAAGCTATGGGACGCATATCTACACAACAAAAACGGCGATATCCGTATGAGAATATCGGCTAAAAAATAATGCTGAATATGAATAATGAATAACGCTATGGGATTATTCCTAATTTCATGAGCTATTTGAAGATTTATACGTTATTATTACATACCTTTATATATAAAAAACAACAACGTAGCATTCAAATGGTGAACGAGAGCTCTCGTCATTAAAATTTTCATTTTAGATCGATTTAAACAAGATCATGCAAGCAACTGTCCTGCAGCCATTACAGGGCAACACTGCACCACCGTGTGTTATCAGCACATTTAACGTACATGTAACGTAATGTATTGATGCCCCCACGACGTTTCAACACGTACAACACGCTAAAGACAGAAGCCTGAGCTTTCTGTTGCAAATACAATGAATGCTCTAGCTGTTCTGGGTTTTATTTTAGATTGATTTAAACAGGATCAGGCGGTGCTAGTGTGTCTAAATCTGTCCCACGAACAAAGTTTCTGCCAAATTTCATTGAAATGTTTTCGACTTTCTGCTAACTATGAAGATAAAACATCATCTTGCAGCATGCAGGCGACACCTACACATGGCTGAAGTAGACGGGTCTTCATCAGAACTGAAGGTGACAAACAGAACCTTGTCCGAGGCTGAAACGGGTCCATACTGGCCTGATGTGGTCATAGTCTGAGCCAGAACTTCGCCTGGTGTGGCTACGTAGGCAGCCTGGGAGATGAGGAGGAGATAAAAGAGCTGAATGTTAGATATTCACACTAAAAATATGTCTTTAGTGGATATAAAAGAGGTACAGTGAGAGTGGAGACCCAATAAATTGAAGCTATTTCAGGTTCAAGAGCATTTAAAATCCAATTTATTCAGTTTTTCAGGGGTCAGGAGCAAGGCACTCTCAAAATGGTTCCAATCTAAGACAAACTCATCCAAATGTAAAATGTCCAAATGTGTTTTTCTGAGTCGTCGCTGCCCTTTTAATAAAACCGCTGACCGGCCATCCAGCGACTGGCGGAGCGTGTCATTACCTGAGCTTTGTTGTACTTGTTGGTGGCGCTGCAGTTGAGCTGCAGCTCGGTATACGAGTAGTAGCCCTGGTCGTCCTCGCACATCCTGGAGATGAAGGTGAAGTTCTTGGTGTCCTGAACTCCCAGCGTCCGCGAGAACAGGAAGTACACGAAGCCGCCGTCCTTGAAGGCGAAGCGGAAATCGTGAAGGTAACGCAGCACGAAGGGGTTGGCCTGCACCGCCGAGGCCTCGATGATGCTGTCGAAGACCACCCAGTCCCCGTAGTCCTGCAGGATCCGGGTGGAGATCAGCTTGGTGCTGTCGTGGCTGCCGTAGCCTTTACCGACCTGAGACGAGGAGGAGACGATAAACTCATGTAAAGAGGCAGTGGACACAGTCTAAGTTCTTAGAGACTTATGGTGTGTTTGGACCAAGTGCAAAGGCAATTTTTGGACCGGCGGTATCGGAGACGAGGAGGAGCTTGTCTCCATAGATACCAACAACTTTACTTTCCACCAATTCGTCCATGAACCATGTAACAAATAACCACTGCAGCTGCTTTGTACATGTTGGTGAAGTCCTAGATATGTGTTGCGTTAATGCGTTAACGAAATTTGTGGCACTAAAACAACTTATTGAATTAACTCTGACAACCCAAGTTTCTTTATGTTTCATCTCACAGGATCAGTTTACAATCAAGCATCTCACTCCGATGAAAAAACACAGACTGAGCTGAACTGACTGTGTTAAGTTCAAGAAAACAGACTAATACAGGAAGTTCATGTTTAAATGTTGTGCTTTTATTTTGGGGAACTCCTCTAGGAACTCTCTCTTTGAGGCCTACTTCCTGGGGAGTGTTTTCAGGGCAGCACACCTGAAACTTCAGCCTCAGGTCTCCAGCTGGTTTCAGTTAGCCTGTTAGGCTGAACCAAGTACCAGGGAAGAGAGAGGGGAGTGGAGTAGAGGAGGTTAACTTGGCTTTCATTTGGTATTTCTTCCATTTATCATGCATATTATTTAACTTCTATTATGTAATATTCATTTATACGATGTATATGTAAATATTAAGGTTGTATTGTACACTAATTTAAGTTGATTGATGTGTGACTTTGCTTGGTGGTATGGACCAGAGCGTTAACGCTGCGATGGACTGGCGACCTGTCCAGGGTGATGCCTGATCCCATTGCCAGCTGGGATCGGCTCCAGCCCCCCCGCAACACCTAACGGGATAAGCGGTTGAAGATAGATAGATGGATGGATGGATGGATGGATGGATAGATGGATGGATGGATGGATGGATGGATGGATGGATGGATAGTGCCGTTAACTCATTATCACGGTAACTTTGACAGCCCTAATCGCAATTTATCAGAACATTCAGCATGTCACAAAATGCTTAAATGTGCAATGAAATCATATTGCGATAACATCATATCTGCCACCTCCATGTAATACGACCATATCTACTGATTTGATGCAAAAGCACCATCAAAAACGTTTATGACAAGAAGGACAGAGAGAAGACAAAACATGATGAAGCATCGTGAAGATCTTCACTGATACTGTGTGAATAAATCAGATAAATAAACACTGAGATGAGTGATCATTTCCCATATGGCTGTCAATTTACATCCTCCGTTTTCCACAAATTACAACTTAATTGTGTTTGCTGGCACAACATCACAGATGCAGGTGATCATTAATATTCATGCTTTATGTGTGTTTAATAACTGCTCACCAGGAAGACGGTGAAGTTGTCTCTGTCCTTGGTGAAGTACGACATCACTCCCACCACGGAGACGCTCTCCTCGGCGCTCGCCACGTACGACTTCTCTCCTTTGGTGTCGCTGAAGTAGAGCACCTGCTCCACGTCGCTCAGGTTCCTCAGCGAGCAGATGCCTCGGTAGACGCTGCCGCAGACCACCAGCACGTCCTTGGTCTCCTGGACCAGCAGCAGCTTGTTGTGGTTGTCGGTGTCCACGGCCTCCTCGCAGGCGTCGGTGACGGGTGGCGTGCACTGCCGGTTGTCCCGCTTGGGGCCCGTCTCGGTGCGGGACTCCACCTGGAGGTCGGGGCTCAGCTGGTAGAGGTAGTTGACGGCGCCGACGTAAAGTCGACCCGAGCGAGGGTCGGTCACCACGTTGTTGATCAGAGTGTCGGAGGGGAACTCTGTGTTTTTACCGTGGGATGGGATGAGGTAAACGGTTGCCAGGGCGACTAGGGCAAACTGCCACGCCCACCACCGCTCCATCATATCTGGTAGAAAAACAGAGTAAAGAAAGAAACATTAGATTTTTAGTTGGGTGACAGACAATTATCATTTTTACCATCAATTAATCTTAATTAATGATTTACTTAAATAAATGTAGATGGATGGTTTCACATTGTTGTGTCTCATACGGTTGCTAAAGGTACCACACGCCAAATCATCGGTATCTAACGCACTGGGAATGAGAATGGGCTGGAGGCTACTACGAAGCTAACAAAACTAATTTAATCCATATCAGGGATGCTAATTTTGAAAAAATGTTCTTAACCCATAATCAACCCTCGTTTATGATTATTAACCATTAACTGACAAGATTAGCGCCTCGCATGCAGCGGTGCTCCAGCTGCTGTATATGAGAGAGAGTTACTGTAGCAGCCACGGTGCTGCGTTCACTGTCTCCAGTTCACCATCAGGAGAGTTACTGTAGCAGCCACGGTGCTGCGTTCACTGTCTCCAGTTCACCGTCAGGAGAGTTACTGTAGCAGCCACGGTGCTGCGTTCACTGTCTCCAGTTCACCGTCAGGAGAGTTACTGTAGCAGCCACGGTGCTGCGTTCACTGTCTCCAGTTCACCGTCAGGAGAGTTACTGTAGCAGCCACGGTGCTGCGTTCACTGTCTCCAGTTCACCGTCAGGAGAGTTACTGTAGCAGCCACGGTGCTGCGTTCACTGTCTCCAGTTCACCGTCAGGAGAGTTACTGTAGCAGCCACGGTGCTGCGTTCACTGTCTCCAGTGTGTGGTGACATGTTGTAATTTGCTGCACATTCATGGAAAATAAAAAAAAAAAACATACTCAAAACAAAAAACAAGGTATAAATTTTCAGAAGATATACAAACTGTTGAACTGAAATTTGATTTTCACAACAAAATCTTTGAGTTTTGGACTGTTTGCTGGAAAAAACCAAGACATTTGAAGGCATCACATTTGGTTCTAGGATTGACATTTGTCTATTTTTTTGAGGCAATACAGTAAACTAGCTTCTAGACCGATACTATCAGTAAATAAGTACATAAATAAGCGTGCTCTAAAATTACATGTAACAAACTGGAAAAATAGTCACCTCTTATATTACAGTATATTATTGTGGACAATAAGAGAAAACAGTCATGTAAAAAAAAAATGTATTAGTTATGAAAAACGGTGAAAACAGTTTATCTGAAATTTACAAAGAATCGTAAGCTACAGCCCTAAACAGTTTTATGAACACTGCTTCTGACAAACAGACGTGACAATAAACCCACTGAACTCGAATTCAGAGACAAAGGCAGCGAGGCATCCGTCCTCTAAACAAAGCCGAACTTCAACGGCGGCCATGACATTGTTCTGCGGCGCTCAGCACCAACAGCAGCACAAACTCAAGGAGAAAGGAAGGAACGCTGAGAGCAAAGACAGGCAATAATGAGGAGCTTCTCATTAAACCAAGAACATCCTTTACTGGAGGAGGAGGAGGAGGAGGAGGAGGAGGAGGAGGAGGAGGAGGAGGAGGAGGAGGAGGAGGAGGAGGAGGAGGAGGTGGAGGAGGAGGCGGAGGAGGAGGAGGAGGAGGGGTAACGGGCTAAAATGTGAAGAGAGTTGCTGAGCCAGATTAGATTAGCAAAGACAAAAGAAGAAAGTGTGAGTGTGAGAAGAGAGAGACTGAGTGTAGCAATTAGTTTTCTGACATCCTGAGTTTCTCCTTCCATTAGTCTGGATGGCTGTATGTTTAATTATCGCTGCATGAGGCCTGTGGCTCCAAAACTACTCCAGAACATCACAACAACATTCATGCAGCAACAATATCAGGTCATTTTTGGGTGATTAAAATCCAAATTTCCCTCTAAATTCTACTGAGCGCATCGTAAAACTGCTTTAATTACCGCTCTGTTTTCTGTCCCCGTAAATCAAACAGCTTAAAGTCCCGTCATGTTCATTTATTTACGATTTTACGGGCCAATCATTGCTTTTAAAGCAGCGGCTATCAGATGGCTCTGATTGGTGGTCAATTGACTGGCTGCTTCCTCCCCTCCTGCGCTTTTAACTCCCTCCAAATTGAATCCACTTCAGTTCGCTTTATTGCAAAAAGGGATTTATTTGTGTGAAAAGACTTATCTCTGTACCCACCTGCTCGCCCAAATTACCTATCCACAGATATCAGGAGTCACGTGGTCTTAATGGCTGCAATGCAGAGTTTTAGGAAGTATTACAGCGGAAACATACACATTTACAGCGCCTCAGTGTTTCCCACAAGCTTTTATACTTTACTACCGCATACATATTAGGCCTGTCAAGTGATTAAATATACCGTAAAGGCAGATTTGTCAAGTATTTAATCCTCTTATCAACATGGGAGTGGACAAATAAGCTGCTTTATGCAAATGTATGCATATATTTATTATTGTTAATCAATTAACAACACAAAACAATGACAGATATTATCCAGAAACCCTCACAGGTTCTGACTTTAGCGTAAAAAATATGCTAAATTAAGCTAAATTAAGTCAACTCTGACTTTTCTTTTCACACAGAGTTGGGTGAAAGTCCTGTGTTTGTTTGACCCGTCCACCACCTCATCTTCCTCGCCAAGGTTTAGTGCAAAAGTTTTTTAGCCTCCTTACTGATAAGCTAGTACAACATGGTTGGTACCGATGGATTTATTAGGTTTTCTAGTTTATTATGATACCAGTATCTTCACTCTAGCTTTACAACTGAGCCGCTACAACCTAAAAATCACGTAATGTGTTAAAGAAATTAGTGGCGTTAAGACAAATCTGCATTAACTCGTTAGTATGGAGTTAACTTTGACAGCCCTTGTTTTAACATTTAGCTATCACTGCCTAAAATGTTGTTTTTAGCGATAGCTTTTTTGTTTGTAAGCACTGTTTTACATCTCAGCACCGCTGTAAATGAGATATACTTCCTCATTTGTCTTTCGAGGTCGATAAATAAATAAACTGATCATAGGATGAGTTGCCGTGAAGCACCTGAACTCCAGTGGCTGAAAGTCTTCCTCAGTTAACTTCCTTATTCTTTATTTTTTTGTTGTTATTTATGGTCTTATTGTTTGTTTGATGTTGGATTCCACATGAGCTCAGGTTTTCTAGGTACCTCAAAATTGTACTTAAGTACAGTAGCTGAGTAAATATACTTAGTTCCTTATAACGCCATGGTGACCAGCTCGTCACAGCTGCACGACGGTGTTTTATTTGCCATTAAAGTAGTAAAACGAACGCTCGCCTTGCTTTGAGCTCCATGTTGACCCGTTCTCAGAGTCCTCTCTCATTATATTTAATCCACCACCTCAGTACAAAGAGACAGCAGGTATATTCACCTCCTCTCTCAGAGGCCTGTTATGGATGTGCCACATCAAAGAAAGCCATCTTTCACTTCTATACATCTCTGCTTTCTTTCCTCTCTTTCATCCTCCTGCTTTGCTCCTGACTGGTGTCAGACCAGGAATAAACTGGGTGTCAGAGGTGTAACAGATGTGTGTTTCTTCTTCTATCCTTCCCTGACTGCATGAACCTCAGTTATGTAAGTTCAGGACATTTGGCAGACGAGAACTTCACTTTCACTTTGAGGCATTAGCATGAAACAAACAAGCTCGTCATTGAGTAGATCAGCAGCCTTTAATATATGAACTACTGTATCTGCTACCAGGTCAGCTTGTATCATAGACTGTATATAAGAAGACGTGGTCACCGAGACGTCACCCATTTTGTAGACGGCTGTTTTGAAGCCTTGAGTTTGGCATTTTGGTCTTCGCCATCACGGTTTTTGCCCGTCACCAACTTGATTTTTGGTCTTCACCATCTTGGTATTTAGTCATTGTCATCTTGGTGTTTAGCCATCACCATCTCGGCTTTTGGCCATGGCCAACTTAATTTTTTGGCTGTCGCATCTCGGTTTTTAGCCGTCACCATCTTGGTCTTTGGTCGTTGTCACTCAAAGGGAGGATGCTCCTGTATTGATAAGGTGGTCTAACTGTAATCTACCAGCACCTTAAATTACATTTATCTAACCAAACACCTATTTTGGCTCTAACGGTATTAAATTAAATTGATTAAGTTGTTAACAAAAGAAAAATCATTTTGTTGTCTTTATGTGGCTCAGTGAATCTGTCAAGATGTCGTCACTATTCATGCTGATGAAAACTGCCGAGTTGTATTGATTAAAGAAAGCTGATTCAAACTGAGGATTTTGATTGAGGACTTTAGATACATGGAAAACAGGTTGGAAACCACTGATTTAAAGACTAAATGACTTGATTAATTATGAAGAAAACAACCGACAGTTTAATCAATGATGCAAATAATTGTTGCAGCGCTACAGAGAATGAGTGAATGATGTTAACTGGTTATTTTCTGCAGGACACCTCTACAGAAGCAGCATCACTCACTCGGTTTCTCCACTCATTTATTCAGGTTCTGTGTGACGGGAGTTGAAGGTTTGGCATATTTTGGTTTGGGCTAACAGAAATTTGGGAATGAGAGTCTGCTTGAGTATAATATTAGAACTGAGCCTGTGTGGGTGAGATTACATTGGCGCCCACCAGCAGGACATATTTGGTAGAAAACCAGAGTCACCAGCAGCGAGGATAAAATGTTGTGATGGAAAAGTGAGTCACGTTATGTCCACGCCGGAGAGAGAAGAGCAATCTGTGACTCATTAAAATCCCGAGAGCATACTTTGTGAAAGTCTTAAGCGCTGACCTCTCTGCTAAAAAGTTTGGAATGAAACTAAATCCAGGAATGTCTGCCGAAGCTGCAGCCAGGGGAATAAAGCCTGACTGATTCTCTCTCTTCGTCTAACCTCTTAAGCTTTTCTCTTTCTAACCTCTCTTTGTAATTCACATTGTCTCTGTGCCTTTCTCTGTCTCTACATCCTCACCCGCGGGAACCGGTTCAAACAAAACCGGGTGTCTGACACACCACATCCCCGGGGACGGACCACATCTGAGACGCCATCTATGGTCCTGTCTGTCTGTCTGCTCGTCACCCTGACAACCTACTGTCTGTCCAGATGTTAGACCTGTCTGTCCAGATGTTAGACCTGTCTGTCCAGATGTTAGACCTGTCTGTCCAGATGTTAGACCTGTCTGTCCAGATGTTAGACCTGTCTGTTCAGATGTTAGACCTGTCTGTCTGTCCAGATGTTAGACCTGTCTGTTCAGATGTTCAACCCACTGTCTGTCCAGATGTTAGACCTGTCTGTCTGTCCAGATGTTAGACCTGTCTGTTCAGATGTTCAACCCACTGTCTGTCCAGATGTTAGACCTGTCTGTCCAGATGTTCAACCCACTGTCTGTCCAGATGTTAGACCTATCTGTCCAGATGTTAGACCTGTCTGTCCAGATGTTAGACCTGTCTGTCCAGATGTTCAACCCACTGTCTGTCCAGATGTTAGACCTATCTGTCCAGATGTTAGAGCTGTTTGTCCAGATGTTAGACCTGTCTGTCCAGATGTTAGAGCTGTTTGTCAGATTACTTTTTATCTAATTATTTATCAGATGTTAGAGCTGTCTGTCCAGATGTTAGACCTGTCTGTCCAGATGTTAGACCTGTCTGTTCAGATGTTAGACCTGTCTGTCCAGATGTTAGACCTGTCTGTCCAGATGTTAGACCTGTCTGTCTGTCCAGATGTTAGACCTGTCTGTTCAGATGTTCAACCCACTGTCTGTCCAGATGTTAGACCTGTCTGTCCAGATGTTCAACCCACTGTCTGTCCAGATGTTAGACCTATCTGTCCAGATGTTAGACCTGTCTGTCCAGATGTTAGACCTGTCTGTCCAGATGTTCAACCCACTGTCTGTCCAGATGTTAGACCTATCTGTCCAGATGTTAGAGCTGTTTGTCCAGATGTTAGACCTGTCTGTCCAGATGTTAGACCTGTCTGTCCAGATGTTCAACCCACTGTCTGTCCAGATGTTAGACCTGTCTGTCCAGATGTTAGAGCTGTTTGTCCAGATGTTAGACCTGTCTGTCCAGATGTTAGACCTGTCTGTCCAGATGTTCAACCCACTGTCTGTCCAGATGTTAGACCTGTCTGTGCAGATGTTAGACCCGTCTGTCCCAATGTTAGACCTGTCTGTCCAAATGTTAAACCCGTCTATCCAGATGTTAGACCCGTCTGTCTCAATGTTAGACCTGTCTGTCCAGATGTTAAACCCGTCTATCCAGATGTTAGACCTGTCTGTACAGATGTTCAACATGTCGGTCTTTCCAGATGTTCAACTTGTCTGTCTGTCCAGATGTTCAACCTGCCTGTCTGTCCAGATGTTACACCTGTCGGTCTGCCCAGATGTTACACCTGTCTGTCTGTCCAGATGTTACACCTGTCTGTCCAGATGGTCAACCTGTCTGTCCAGATGTTCAACCTGTCTGTCCATCCAGATGTTCAACCTGTCTGTCCATCCAGATGTTCAACCTGTCTGTCCGTCCAGATGTTCAACCTGTCTGTCCGTCCAGATGTTCAACCTGTCTGTCCGTCCAGATGTTCAACCTGTCTGTCCATCCAGATGTTCAACCTGTCTGTCCATCCAGATGTTAAACCTGTCTGTCCAGATGTTAAACCTGTCTGTCCAGATGTTGGTCAGAAACACGTTACAGTATCAGTCTGGTTTCTGTTCCATGTACACTAAAACACTGCAGTATGCTCCATTCCAAAGACTAAATATTACATTTCTTATCTTTTCTTGTCTGTAACAAAACTACAAAATGATGTAATACTGCAGAAACTGCCTGACCAGTGGGGAATTTATACAGAAAACATTATCAAGGCTCATGTTTTTGTTGATTGTCACCAGTAGTCGCAAAATGTACTGTAACATAGTCTGAAATTCAGCTCTAAAGCAAGATAATTTTTACTAAAAGATCTAGCTTTTTCTCAAACACAGCTCACAGTCTTCACCGGTTCACAACCAAAAAGGCTCATTTTTGTTTGTAAAGATTAGTTTAATTGATTCTCTGGGCTCTGATATAAATGAAAAAATGCTGTTTTTTACTGTAAGAAGACACTGACGACCAAGACTACAATTAATGAAACACAACAAGGTCAAAACTAAGATGTCGGTGTGTTGATAATGATATTTCCTATCTATGATCAGGACCATCAGGTTTTTACCTATTTAACTAACTAAAGTCCCAGGATATGTTTTATACCGCAGTTTAGTAGACCTGAATGACATTGGTGGAAGTGTCCTGACTTACTGCTGCCTAGCAGAGTTTCTACCTGTTGTTTTCTATGTGGCGTTTGAACCGACGATGAAGCATGTTGGTGGATCAT
Organism: Pterois miles; assembly: GCA_947000775.1. Taxonomy (NCBI): domain Eukaryota; kingdom Metazoa; phylum Chordata; class Actinopteri; order Perciformes; family Scorpaenidae; genus Pterois; species Pterois miles. Next base: position 3,135,615 of record CAMQGK010000549.1, read on the forward strand.
GACACCCTGTTACAGGACATTGGCTGGTTCTTCAGGCTGCAGGTGAACCTGTTGTGAGACTAACATTCAGACATTTAGCGTTAACCGTGTGGATGTTTGCACTGTTTGAATCTCCAATTACAACTTGATTTCTCTCTCCGTTTCTTCATTTTCTTGCTCCAATCTTTGACTTTCTTGTTTGCGGCTGAATATTTTCTCAGAGTCAGAAAAGCCCCGGTGTTCTCTCATTTGCATTCCTGCCCACCACCGGGCGTCATTAGCCATTCATGACATCGGGCCGCAGGAACATTGAAGCTGATTGGCCGGGCCTGGAGGGGATATGAGAGCTATGATTGGCGGAACCCAGGGGAAATTGACTTCTTATTGGTGGTAATGAAGAGGCCTGAAGGAGAGCACGGCTGAGACAAAGTAAGCATAAAACTAAAAGACCGATGAGGCACACACACACACACACACACACACACACACACACACACACACACACACACACACACACACACACACACACACCAGAACCACCGACTGCATCACATGCTAACGTTGAGAGAGGAGCTGGGCTTTAAGATGAGTTCAGGTTTCAGGAGGACAGGCCAGGTGTACACAAATGAAGGAAAAAACAAAGTACAGTCTAGGGAATATCTTCGTATGCCTCAGCAATCAGTCTAGAAAATGTTTGACAATTATGGAAATACACATTACAATTATTTATTTTCTGTACTTATTATCAGCTGCTGTCTCTGAGCCACATTACAACTCTTATTCTTCTCTAAGTCCAACTACGAGTCCAACGTTTGTCCGACCAACAGTGCAAAGACCAAGGATGCTAACCAGCCCTCGTTTACCAATTATTAACCGCTAACCAACAAGATTTGTACATCACATGCAGCTGTGCTCCAGCTGCAGTACATGAGCACAACAGACAACTGAGTCAGCAGTTCACCAAAGAGTTACTGAGGGAATGGGCTGCATTCACTGTCTCCAGTTCCAGGAGAGTTACTAAAAGGGGGTCACTCTCTCCGGGAGTAGGCCCCCGGAGGGCCGGGGGCCCTCCCTCAGGAGAGTTACTGTAGCAGGCACGGTGCTGTGTTCACTGTCTCCAGTTCACCGTTAGGAGAATTGCTGTAGTAGCAACGGTGCTGCGTTCACTGTCTCCGGTTCACCTTCAGGAGAGTTACTGTAGCAGCAACGGTGCTGCGTTCAGTGTCAGTTTCTGATTTCACACAGGACGTGAACAGCTGTCTCCTGACCTCCTCCCTACAACATGTTTGTCTTTATTTCTTAGTTCATGATTACATGGATTACATTCAAAAACAGTGTTTAAAGGCCTTATGAATTGATATAGAGCCACAAAAGAAAACCAAAAGAAGGCGTCTGATGTAAATCGGACGACTGTAATTAGGCAGAGTAAGAAAAATGACACCAGGCAGGAAGTCATTTGTAAGGAGTGCAGTAAACCTGAGAGGATGCATATTATTACACCACTAACCCTGTTCTGAATTAATCTCATTGTGCACATTACTGCACCACGACAAAATAAGACCCTGTAATAGGTCGACCTCTGACAAGAGGATTAGTGTGATGATAGAAGGTCTGAGAGGCCGGCGGTTATTAACAGGCTGACAGACAAACACAGTATAGTACTACGTATATATAGTACCAGTTGGTAACATCCCAGCAGGGCAGTGACACAGCGAACAGAAACAAACAAAAGAGACACAGAGGACTGACTGAGAGGACAAAGACACAATGAGCCGTAAATACAGGAACTCATTAACCAGTTCACCGCTAAACAAAACGGACACTGGAGGAAGAAGAAAGTCATGAGTTACATTCACAAGCCAAGAAATAGCAGCATAGTTCAGTTTCTCTACTGTATGAAAGCATTCGGGCCATCAGGGAACGCCCTCCATTCAGACCAGCTATCAGCGGCTCTATAGATGGCCACGGCTGCCTCAGGCTAAAGTCTGGCAACGACAGGCTCATCTTTTAAAAACAATCTCTCAGCTGTAGAGACAGACGAATATACAGGTAAGTAACAACATAAACTCCAGACTAGCACCATCCTCAGATCAAACTGGACCAAACGGACCAGACTGATGGTCTGTGTATGCTGCAGCCTGATAGCTGCCGTAGACTGTATATAAGAAGGGGACACCGTCACCGTGACGTCACTCATTGGTTTGTGGACTGCTGTTTTGAAGCCTCAAGTGCAGCATCTTGGCCTGTGGCATCTTGGTTTTGGCTTCGCCTTCTTGGGTTTTGATCGTCACCATCTTGTTTTTTGATTGTCACCATCTTGGTTTTTGGCTCATTTTCTCATAGACTTCTAAGATAAGATAAGATATTCCTTTATTAGTCCCACAGTGGGGAAATTTACATCACATTTCTAATAATCAGACTTCTTTTAGCAACAGGAAGAGTCGCCTCCTGCTGGCTAAAGACTGGTTTTAAGGCACTTCAGCACTGGCGTCACTAACCTTAGCCCTGAATCCTTTAAGTCAAGCAGGAATGCCAATATTAACTGTTGAGAAAATAATCATCTGTAGGATTTCGACAGTTTTCAAGCAAACAACTTTTAATTCAAACACTGCACAGAGACATGAAAGTTGTTCGAGAAAGCATAAAACATCTAATTGGCTTTATATTTGTTTAATGATGTGCGGTGATGCAGTTTCGAATAAGGCTGGTGCATTCAAGGACACCAAGACATCTGAGCCACATCAAGATTTTTAATGAAAGAAATGACAAATTCACACAAATGTGCTTTCAGTTTGTCTTCTGGGTTTAGTTTTTCTTGCTAATTAGACCATTTTTGGCAGCTGATGAACAAACTGTGTCTTTGAACGCACCCCTGCTCGCAACTGTGACAAACCACAAAAACACAAGTTTGACAAAAATAAATGCACGAAGCCGCTCCCTGTGATGGATTACCAATGTATAGCAAGTGCAAATTTATTTCCGCAGCACTCTGAAATGAAGTGAAATCCTCCGACTGCCTGGAAGGAAGGACGGAAATCAATCTTCTTGAATAAATATGACTTCACGTCAATGCATTGAAAGTTTTCCTGCTAAGGTAAAGAGAGAAGTAAAGAGAGAAAAAACATGATCCCATTTCATGGCGGTAAACTCACGCACAGATTAATTCTGTGTTATGCAAATGTAATTTAGTGGCTGTGTCCTCTGCACTGGAGTGAGCGATTAACAACCCCTTTCTATCCTGGTACACCTCCCATTAACCCGACCATGACACACACTGATTGGACCGTGTGTGTCCTTGTGTGTTTGTATCATCCCTGCATACCAACACAATCCCGCTTTAATTATCTCTCATACCTAAGCAGCGTTTCCAGCAACTTTAAAAAAGCGCTTTCGTTGCCCTGTCAGAGTTTCTGCCGAAGCAATTACAGGATGTTGGTGTCGCGCGGCGCCGAGGACTCGTTCAGTCAGTGCACCTCATCCTGTTGGGCTCATATGGGGATAACTGTCAGAGCGTCCTGACAGCTCGCAGCGACTCATTTTTAAGTCCTTAAGATGTCATGATTGACGTTTTCTGTAGACTTAACCGGCTCCAGATCCTGCTGATGTTGTTTTAAAGGCAAACTGAACATCAACTACAGATCAGAAAGCTGGCAGGTGTTCTGTCACTGCGTTTCAAGGGTTCATTTTTAGGATCTAAAAATGTTCTTGTTGGTTTTAGCTGAAATGAAAACGAATCCCCACTGTCTGGATGTTGGTGCTGTTATGTAACATAAAGCAGGCTTTACTCTAAATGTTCCTCCAAATACACCAACAATACGTCACTGATTACTTTGACTCTCCTACTGCACATGTACAGATATAGTTTCATTTTTAAAAGATTTATTAATTCCCTCAAACAGCTGGTCGCTGTAGTTTTTACCAAACAAACAGGAGGAAATGGTGCGTTTGTGGGGACTATTTTCAGCAGTGGATTAATCTACATTTAGGATGGTGTATGTGGGATTGAATCAAAATAAACGACAATATATGGACATGACCTTGATAGCTTTTACATTATCGACTTATCGTATTATATATGGGCATAATCTTGATTATGTTTTTACGTTATCATACGATATGTGGACATGACCTTTATAGTTTTGGCGTTAGCAACTTATCGTATGATATATTGACATGATCTTGAAAGTTTTTACATGACGACTTACTGTATGATATATTGACATGACCTCACTGTTTTACCCTGCTGAGTTTTGTGCGATATGTATGACCTTGACACCTCCAGATCCAAATATTTGTTGCACCAAAAACTCTCCATCACACACTGCTATAACACATTTTAAGTGTTTTGTCATTTCCAGTAGGCGTATGGATGTCACGATACCAGAAATTCAGTAGTTGATACCAGTACCAATGAACTTCTACTATTCTTGATACCAACTTGATTCCACAGTAAAAATCTATTAATATACTTAATGTACTTCATCATCCACTCTTTTATTACCGTTTGCAGGAGGGAAGTTGAACAGGTCATAATAACCTCTATTATCTATTTTATATTGCTGTGAAATGCTCGAGTGAAGATGCTATGATATCATGAGAAACTAGGAAACATCAGGAATCTGCTGGTAACAACCAGGTCAGTAGCTTCTCACAAAGGAGATTAAATAACGCTCCAAACTCGTGCTAAAGTTCAGCGAGGTAAAACTGTCATGTCCATGTTCAAAGGGCTCCCTTGACCTCTGACCTCCAGATGTGTGGATGTAAATGGGTTCTCTGGGTCCCCACCAGTCTCCCCTTTACAGACATGACCACTTTATGATAATCAGTCAGTTTGGATCAAGTCATAATCAAGTCAGCACTCTGACACACTGACAGCTGTTGTTGCCTGTTGGAAGCTGCAGTTTGCCATGTTCTGATTGGAGCAGATTATTGATGCTAAAGTCAGAACCTGGGAGGGTTTCTGATCAATATCTGCCATTGTTTTGTTGTTAACTGATTTCCTATATATATATATATATATATATATATATATATATATATATATATATATATGCACACAAAAAGCCATAAAACAACATGTTTATCCACTCCCATGTTGATAAGAGAGTTAAATACTTGACAAAGGTTCATTTTGAAGAGATAAAAAATGTGCGATTAATCGTGATTAACGACGGACAATCATGCGATTAAAGGCGATTAATGTTTTCAATCATGACAGCTCAATTAGAAATATTAAATATATTTCGAACACTGGCATGGAGGGAGAATTATTCCCTAATGGTGCTATCAATAATAAATAATTACTTGTCACTCACTTTCCTTTCCACTAGCTGCATTTCAAGTGAATGCATTAAAATATGACTTTTATTGATTGTGAATTTCCCCACTGTGGGACTAATAAAGGAATATCTTATTTTAGGAATATCTTGATGGCTGATATTTCTATATGAAGTGCTGTGCTCATTACCCAAAGTTACCACATTATAATTTAATTCAAACAACACGCTGCTAATAGCCATGTGATGAAAATAGCTCGTTAATAGCCTGACGGCCTGAATGGAAATTAAAATCACTTGATAGCATCTTTTTGAAGAACCAGGAGGTGTTTTGGAGAATTGGATTATGAATCCGTCTGAGGGGCAGATTATATGTGGAGAAAGTTAAGTTAAAGAGAGTCGTGTGTTTGGAGGAGCTGTGTTTTCATACATCCGTAACATGTGATGTGTTTAGAGGAAAAACGGTGGTTGATGGTGTCTGAACCACACGGTTGCCTGCTGCTGTATTAGTATGTGAACTCAGAGGTGGGCATTCAGCCTCCATGACTGCAGCTCCTGCTGTCGAGTCATGTCTGGACACAATCCAGCAGATTTACAGCTTCTCTTCACACTCCGTCTCGTCTATGACGGCACAAAATCGAGCGAGAACTGAATGTAAAAGCGCTTTATTAAAAAACTTGTGTTTCTACAGTCGTATCCAAAAATAATTAGCGCTGACTGACTGCACACGTGGAGCTCTGCCAGCAAACCTCAGATAAATGTGTTTCTGCTCATGCATGGGAGTCCTGTCCAAATGTTTGAACCCGACTTGTATTATTAAAAAGTTTCCCTAACTTTCTGCAGTCCTTTGAACTTTCTGCTAACCTTTCCCACACACACACACACACATATATATACATGAACAGAGCGACTCCACCAGCTCTCAATTAACAAGGCAGGCTGTGTTTCGGTGTGTGAAAGCAAAAGGACAGAAGGAGAAATTGTTCTTTACAGCCAGAAGACAGAGATATAGCCTTCATTCCTGCTCAGATTAAAGGATTTAGAGCAAGAAGCCTTATTACAGACCCAAAGAGAGAGAAAGAGGGAGCTCTCCCCTCTCTCTCTCCCTCTGTTCAGGGCTGATTAAAGCACAGATAACTCTCCCTCCCAGGCTAAAAGCTGCTGGAAGCCGACTCAACGCTCGCACAGTGACTCATTAAAATCCAGACATAACAATGGCTCCTCTGAGTTTCCAGGGATTTTGACCTGTTGGACAAGCAGGCGTCTTGTGCACGACGCTGAACCTCGCTCTGTTTGCACTACTGAAAGAAGCGTGCACTGACGATTTTTTTTTTTTTTTTTTTTTTTTTTTTTGACATGCCTGGTAAAAGTCAGGCTAGGTCTGCATGCGAGTAACAGATTTTGTTAATGCTAAGTGGAGCTGAATTAATGAATCGAGTGAAACTATGGGCAGAATAAGAGAAAAGAATAGAGATTAATATTTTCTGTGGCTGTCAAAGTTAATGTGATAATAATGCAGTAAAGTGGGCTCCATTTTAAGGCTATAGTGAAGAAGAAGAATACATAAAACCCACAGAAACCATAGCTTGTGGGAAGAAGGTTAAATAATGTGCCAAAGTTACGCTACACTTTGCCGAGGAAAAACTGTCATGTCCATTTTCAAAGGGATCTGTTGACCTCTGACCTCCAGATGTGTGAATGTAAATGGGTTCTCTGGGTCCCCACCAGTCTCCCCTTTACAGACATGCCCACTTTATGATAGTCCCAGTCAGTCTGGATCAAGTCATAGTCAAGTCAGCACTCTGACACACTGACAGCTGTTGTTTGCCATGTTATGATTTGAGCATATTTTCTATGTTTAAGTCAGAACCTGTGAGGGTTTCTTGATTTCCAAACATAAATATATACATACATTTGCATGAAGCAACATATTTGCGCCCTCCCATGTTGATAAGAGCATTAAATACTTGGAAAATCTCCCTTTAATGTACATTTGATTGACATTGATACATTGATAAAAAATGTAACAATTGTGATTAATCACATTATTGACAATTGTGATTATTTGAGATTTAACATTTACCTTTTTACCTAAAGAGTCCTACAAGCACACTTTTACTTTTTACTGATGAAGACAAATATTAATATATTGCTCAGATAGCAAAAAAAGTGGTGCTGTGATGTTACAGACTGATCCCACCGTTCTGACTGCATAAAAAATATATATATAAAAAAAACGTTTGTTTCTCAGATGTGTGTTCTTATATTTTTATAAAGTTTTCCTAAAATTAGATTTAAAAACTCCAATATATTGCAATATTTTGTATCTTATTGAGTCATAACCCAGTATGTGATACGTGTCGTATCGCTAGATTCTTCCCAGTACACATCTCTACTAATGATCAGGTGTGACAGTGTTATTGATCTTCTGTTTAACAAGGTCAAAACCTGAGACATGCCTCTTAAGTATTAATATTCGTAATATTTAAATAATTGACAGATCTCCCTTTAAGGTACATTTTGAACTAAAAAATGTGTGATTAATCTCTGATTAATTGCAATTAAATATTTTAATTGACAGCCCTAATAAGGAGTCTTTGTGTCCACCTGATGAATGGAAGTCCAGGATTCTCTCTCTTTTAGCTCTGTTTTTGGTCTCCACCAGCTCCTGAGAGAAATATCTGTCTCTTTAGCAGCTAAAATCTTCCTGAAGTTCACCAGCTAAGTCGCTAACTAACAGCTTTTACACTGAAATCAGCTGCCTACTGCTGCTGGAAACAGGTTGCACTTGATCCATTGTTCATATAAAACTACTGATCAGTACTTTAGGTAACATATTAAATGCAACACTTTAGGAACTACTTTCTTTCGACTGAACTACCTACACCCCTCAACCATATCACTGCACAGAAGGAAGCATGTCATTCCCCCTTTAAAAGGAGATAAAAATATAATAGTGCATTAGTTGGGGACTATTTTCAGCGGTGGATTAATCCACATTTGGAGCTGCAGTGAGTATTAGTGGCAGCAGGACGATGTATGTGGGACTGAGTCAAAATAAACTACAGTGAGTGTGTATTTTATATGTAATAGTCATGTTGTTTTACTGTATATACAGTCATTTTATACCCTTTGAAGCGTATGTGTTTGTCATCTCTGCCCCTATTCTTCAGTCAGCTAACAAAGCTGTTTCCTCCAGAGCGAAGCTTTGCTGTAGTTCAACTTCTCCCACAGACTGTGAACCTTTCAAAGCAGCTTTCCCAACACACTGCAGCCTTTATGCTCCACATAAACAGCTGATCACATCTCATTTATTCTGGGTGAATGTTCACGTCTATTTTAGGCTGTAATCCATATCCAACACCTACATGAACTGACAAGAGACGTCATGCTGAGTTACAAGACGAGACTTCACATTTACGTTCGGTTTCCAGCTCGCTCTGGTTACAGTTTGTACTCTGGGAGTTTCTGCTGTAACCGAGGCGCCTCTCCTGGTTTAAATTCCTTGTTTTAACTCTGTTTTTAAGGTGAGGAAGCCTGCAGATGACAGCAGAGAAGAGGATCGTGCTGTAGGAATTTTCAGGGATTTTTGTTGCCGTTAAAAAGGATAGAAGTCAAGCTGACCACAGTTGTCTTTTACTGTTGATTAGGAAGCTATAAAAGTCTGGAAAAAGGCTGGAGAAAATGTAAAGTTTGGGTGGAGTTTCACTTTAACTTTTCACATAAATGCAATTTTGAATTATGAAGTGAAGATGGACGGGATGTGGTGTAGACAGACTGAACTACAGCAGCAAACAGCAGCAGAGACTGAATTATGGAGCAGCTCAGTGTGAAGCAGATGCTCCTGATGTTCGGTCAACTCTCTGCACAGCTGGTTGTTGGAGCTTCGTGGTAGATCAGGCCAGAATAGTGCTGTTTTGCTTTTCTACTGCATGGCTATCCATCCAAAGTGCCTTATCAACACACACAGAGCACACAGCCTGCTGGGAAACGCAGCAGTGTTCCTGCTGGGTGACCACTTTAACCAAACTAAACTCTGTCAAGTCAGAGGGTGAGCGAATGTTCTCCGACACCAACTGAATTACTGGAAATGTAAAAACAAAAATCTGATATTACAGGTGAGTTCAAGTTTTAATTGAACGGGCATTTAAAACAAAAAATACCTGGAGGATATATAACATATATAACAACATGATGGGGAGAAATACTGCAACCTGCTCATGTACCGAAGACTGCAAATTATAAGAAGTGGACAGAGTCACCATGACATCATCCACTGGTTTGTGAACTACAATTTTGAAGCCTCCAGTTTGGCATTTTGGCCATCGCCATCTTGGAATCTGGCTGTCACCACCTTGGTTTTTGATTGTCGTCATCTTGGCTTTTTGCAACCAGAAGTGACACGAGAGTGTGGAGCTCAGTATAACTGAATGCTTAATAAAACATTTTAGGTGACCAAAAATGTTATAATTAACTTGGATGAACTGAAAACTCACTGTGAAAGGGTTAAAGAAGAAAGATGAAAACACAGACAACTCCAACCTGTCAATCATAAGCATAAAGTGGGCAATGGCCATAAATGGAAATTATACAAATCCAGCTCACAGATTTTGAGAGAAATCACAAACGTTTTCATGTCAAGGATCCAAAATGGAGTCCAACAGACCGCAGACCACGGATGTAGAAGAGGTTGTGTTAGTAAATAGCTACAACTCCATTAAATCCTGTTGATGTCCTGCTACTAGCACTGCTAGCTACTGGCCGATAGCCGGTTGTTTGGGAAGAGAGACGTCAATACATCCACCACAGTACAGACTGACAGCCCATGGGTGGATTAGAAGACAATAAAAGTGATGAATTACAGACAATATATCCATTATCACAGCTGCACACAGCCAGCAGGAAGCTGGCAGAACTGGATAAGAGCGAATTTTACAACTTTTAGGACATAATGATTTAAATGAGGGTTATCTAAGTGTTTAGACTGGGATTTACCTAAAAAATGATCCTCTGATTTACAGGCATCTCTTCATACATCCATGGCCACAGACTCACTTTCAGTCCAAAATGGCGGCAGCCCTACTGCAGTGCTTCTATATGCCTTTCCCCTGGTATGTGGTCCATCCTGCCCAACACTTTGTACTGTGTTTACTGGGCGTTTCGAACACTCTCTAGGATGCGTTAGAAGTTTTGTTTTCTCACAAAAAAAAAAAAAAAACCTGGTCATTTCTAACATGCTGCGTTATTCAAGTCAACAACAAATGATTAATTTAACAATCAAGTCTGTTGAGCTCAAGCTGAGATGAAGAGAAACAGCGCGGAGATGCTCCGCTGACAATATAACAGCAGACTCATGAACCCTCCAGTGTTTCATCTTACAAACTGTACATAATAAACTGCAGCGTCGAGCTCAGGGGGAACACACACCTTTATTCAATGTGTGTGAGATGTACAGAAAGTGAGAAGAGACACCAACAAAGAGGTAAAAAAAAAAAAAACCAAGCTTGCATATCAATGTGTATTTATGAGCTAGCGGGAGATAAAAGAGAAGGAATGCGAGAGGAAGATTTAAGTTGTGAAGGGTGCATTCTGGGACACGCCAGCCAAACTAAGCCCTAATGAAGACTAGCCTGGAAAGACAGCCTTTATACTTTCTAACATTACAGAGCTACAGACGAGACAAGCAGTCATTAGACTCCTCTGAGTCCTTTCTCCCACAGGACGTGTCCATTTAAAGCTCCATTAAGTCTGATTTTTGATAGGAACAAATGAGATGTGAAGAGGCTGATTTTATTGCAGAAGCAGCTCAGAATTTATTTCACCCTCATTTTTATTCACATTTTAATCTCAGACATCTACGGTATATATTCTTACATCGAAGCGTCTCCTTAATACCCAACTGAAACCCAAATAAATCCTTAAATAAGAACAAGGCTCACTATTTACAACCTGCGTTACTAAAGCTGCGTTTCCACCAAGCAGTCCAGTTATTTAGTTTAGTTATTTCTACGTTTCCATTGGCAAAAAGTTGTGGATGGTACCAACAGAACTGCTCCGTTCTTGGTACCACCTTGGTCGCATTTCCAAGTGAACTGAGCTGATACTAGAAAGTGGAGTTAAACAACCCGGTCGTGAGGCTTGACACGTAAAACATCTTTATCCACCTTCCTGTGAGATTGGGTTGGCCAACAATCTAATACGTTTAGTTAAAACAATATTCAGAGATTAGACACTCAGCTACATGTTTAGTGCCAGATTAATAAAACCCCTCAGTGCTAAAGAAGACTTGTGGGAACTTTACAAGTTTATAATACTAAAGTTTTTTTTTTAATTTTGGTGCTTTGTGAACTTTCGACTGTCACATAACGGAATACAAAACCTCCACTTGTTTTCTGTCTTATCGAGTCTAATTTCTTGTTGACTTTCCAGTGACTAGCACACTGGAAATGTGTTTCCTGGTACTACAGCAGATATAAAGCCAGGTATGATAACAAACCTGCACGAGCACGTCTGTGCACCGAGGAAAACCAGCGAGGGTTTGATTCCACATAATAGGACGAGCGTTGTTTGTTAAAACTATCGGGGTCGATGAGGAGCTGGCAACAGGAACTGAAGGTAGGAAGGCACAACACACACACACACGCACGCACGCACGCACGCACGCACACACACACACACACACACACACACACACACACAAAGAGTGTGACCCTGGTTTAGAGTTGAGGATATTTAGAGGATTACTGGGTATTAAAAGTTGCACACTTTTACTCTCTCACAAATACACACCTGTACAGTCAGTTGAAGCATGCACATACACTTTGACAGGTACACACACACACACACACACACACACACACACACACACACACACACACACACACACACACACACACACACAATGAGTGTGTCTGACCCAGTTCATTATATGAGGGTGTTAGCAGGGAAATCCACATTATTAATATGCAGCAGTGTGAATTTAGAGGCTATTACCAGCTAAATGGTAGTCTGCCACGCTGTGTGTGTGTGTGTGTGTGTGTGTGTGTGTGTGTGTGTGTGTGTGTGTGTGTGTGTAACGCAGCAGTAGAAGCTGTTGTGGTATCAGTCAGTGACAGCCAGCTGCTGTAGAGTGATAGAGAGAGCTTTAGTTTACATCTCTCTCTCTTAGCCTCAGGATGTGTGTGTGTTAATAGTGGATGTGTGTATTGTATAAACAGCCAGGAGGAAACAAATACAGCGATGCAGAACAACAACCAGAGCGTTCATTGACTACAAGCAAACACGTGAAGTGAAATCCACTCCAGTCTGTCTCTCAGTCGACGGTGTCACTTCACTCCACTTCACACATGCAGCCGTCCGTCACCTCTGCATCTGCTCCTTCACTCCAACATGCGAATGTCGTTCATTTCGAGCGTTTAACTGATCACAAGATGTCCATGTTGGTCAATAACAGCTATTGTCCAGAAACCCTCACAGGTTCTGACTTAAACATAGAAAATATGCTCAAATCATAACATGGCAAAAACAGCTGTCAGTGTGTCAGAGTGCTGACTTGACTATGACTTGATCCAGACTGACTGGGACTATCATAAAGTGGGCATGTCTGTAAATGGGAGACTGGTGGGGACCCAGAGAACCCATTTACATTCACATATCTGGAGGTCAGAGGTCCACCGTGTTTCTACACGAGCCCAGAATGACTTGGACCAGAGTCTATAACGTTACTCGCTCCTGTTGCCGTCGCTCTCTCTCTCTTGCTTCACCACTCATTTCCCACATACACACAGTCTAAGAGCTCTACCTTTACAAATGGCCTTTAAGTTGTAACAGTCACAAAACAAACAATCCCGTCATTTAACAGAAATACTTGGAGGTTGACGCTGAGTGTTTTTGGTCTATATGATCTCTCTAGAGAGGGACATTCACGTTTTTGGTGTCAGCCACCATAGTTCTCCGATACTCTTGGCACACGGGAGAAGTTTCTGTTGGTTGCAATCTGCAGCCTACACACTGGACTTTTAAGTGCATGTAAACACACTGAGCAATTAGTGCTTTGTGAGTTATTAGTTTACGAGCTGCGAGAGTACTGAGAGACTTTCTATAAGTCCTCAGCAGAGTCAAACATGCACTGAGCCACCAGTTTAGCATAAGACACGACTTGGTTTGCAAGACACAACAATGGAGGTCAGTGCAGTTATCCCCCGCTGTGAGGCCAAAGTGGAGCCAAGCTCGACCTGGCCCATAGAAACACAGGTGAGTGGAGCTCTGGAGTCAGTTTCAGGTCAACATTAGCTCAGCTGAGGGGAGACGAGGAGCTGAGGGGAGACGAGGAGCTGAGGGGAGACGAGGAGCTGAGGGAGGCTAGCCTCAGCAGAGTCATTATGCCTCCAGTTATTAGACCGGTCCTGGTAATTACAAAAGAGCTGCTGTAAAGGCTGATGATACCAGAGAAGACACCAATTATGGAGAGAGGTCTGTCGCCGGCGCTGTAGGTAGCACTTTTCTATATTATAGCTGTGTGTGTGTGTGTGTGTGTGTGTGTGTGTGTGTGTGTGTGTGTGTGTGTGTCACCCAAGCCTGTGCTAGCTAGCTATCTGACAGGGCAGATTGTGATTTTTAGCTGAGCAGCGCTAATCTCTTGTTACAATATGAGGCGCTGATTACACCACTGCACACTGTGGGAACGAGAGCGACTGTACGTTAGTGTGTGTGTGTGTGTGTGTGTGTGTGTGTGTGTGTGTGTGACAGGGAGTATTTGAGGGCAGATAAGACGACAAAGTGAGACGGCTGACAGAATTAAGTTTAGCAGAAGAAGAAGAGAGCATGTGTGTTACAGAGGTGAGAGGGGGCTATCTTGATTATCAAAGTACGTTTACTCAAGTACTGTACTAGTATGACTTCGAGGTACTTGTACTGTACTTGAATATAGACCCTTTTGCAGTTTGCACACAATGATAACGTACAGACGTGTGCATGTAGTTTGGTAACAGAAGTACGGCAGAGTGCAATAGCTTGTCAAGCTATATTTATGTAAACCATACACCCGAATTTCCCTCCGGGGATTAATAAAGGTTCATCTTATCTTATCTTATCTTATCTTATAAGGGCGTTAACCACCAAAGATCATGTGATGCAACCTAAATAACTGACTTTCCAGATCTGCATGCTATATTAATATATTATTATATGCAATATTCAGTGGTATATATAGATATACTGTATACATGTATTTGGTGGAGAAACCCAGCATGTAATGTTTTAAAATGGGAGCTAAACATTTTTGATTGTGTCCTCAGTCCAGTGGCGGTCAACACTGGCTTACAGCCGTCTTTTAATTCAGAAAGATTTTGAATGCAGGACTTTTACTTGTAACAGAGTATTTATACACGGTGATATTACCACTTATTAAAGATCTGAGTACTTCTTCCATCACTGACACTCACACTGAGCCAACAACACAGTACTGTACAGCTGGGATGTTATGACAAGGACGAACCTCTGCTCTGTCCTGTTGTGTTTGGCTATTATACCCACGTGTGTGTGTGTGTGTGTGTGTGTGTGTGTGTGTGTGTGTGTGTTTATGTGTTGATGTTGAGATAACAGAGTTGGAATAGTGAGTTGGACGAAGCACAGATGTCTGGACAGGAAATGTGACACGAGATAGTTGTTGACTCATGCTGCTGATTGTGGACAAATGTGATCTGCAGTCATGATGATGATAAGATAAGATAAGATATTCCTTTATTTGTCCCACAGTGGAGAAATTTACATGATGATGATGATGATGATGATGATGATGATGATGATATACATTTCATTTACGTTGGGCGGTTTGATTTATAACAAGACATACAGTATTTTATAATTTTTTTCATGCAACATTCTGAATTTGTAAAGTAACTAAAGCTGTCAGATAATTATAGTGGAGTATAAAGAGAAGTAGCAGAGTAGAAATAGGAAGTGGAATGAAAACGACAGTAAAAGTATTTCAAATGTACACCAAAGTACAGTACTTGAGTAAATATACTTCTTTACATTCCACCCCTGTGTTCAGACCTGAGACTGTATATAAGAAGTGTCCCTAGTCGCCGCGGTGTCACTAATTTGTTTGTGGACGGCTGTTTTGAAGCCTCAACTTCGGCATTTTGTCCGTCTGCATCTTGGTTTGTTGCTGTCTTGGTTTTTGACCGTCACCATATTGTTTTTTTGTCGGCATCTTGGTTTTGGTGATTGGCATCTTAGTTTTTAGCCATCGGCATCTTGGCTTGTTGCCATATTGGTTTTTGCCTGTCACCATATTAGTTTTTAGCCGTTTCCATCTTGTTTTCTGGCCATTGCCATCTTAGTTTTTGGCTGTAGCCATTTTGGTTTTTGGCTGTCGGCATCTTGGGTTCTGGTTTGTCGCCATCTTGAATTTTGGCCATCGACATCTTGTCTTTTGGCCGTCGTTTCTCCCAGAATGGACAACGCTGTAGTAGCAACCTGTCAATCATAAGGTAGCCCCGCCCCAAAGCATTCCCTGCTGTATGGTCTATTTGACTCTAAATGGACCATAATTTACTAAATGAACATCCTGCTGTGTTGAAGAAGACTTGAAACTAGTGATTGAGACCATAAACTCATGTTGACAATGTTTACTGAGGTAATAAATGAAGTGAGAAGTAGGATAATTTTCTCATAGACTTCTACACAACCAGACTTTTTGTTGCAACCAGAGTCGCCCCCTGCTGGCTGTTAGAGAGAAAGCAGGTTTAAGGCACTTCAGCAGTGGCTTCACTTTTCACACCAGGAGGTTGCCCGCTATGTTCTTAAATGTGAGTATTTTATACTTTTTAATAGCATTTTTTATGTTTGGACCGACACTTGTAATGGCCACAAAACAAACAAACACTCTGTTCATCTGCTGATTATTCTTTTGATTAACAGAAATACCTGGAAGCTGAAGCTGCTGAGCTGCCTTTGGCCTTGTGATGACTTACTTCGTCCTTTTTCTGTGTTTTCTGTCTATATACTTCTGGGTTTTTGTGAGATCTAATCTGTTATTTTTCTCTCCAAGCACTTCATTGCAAAAAAAGAAGTAGAGACTTGCTCCTTCAATTGACTTGTTCTTTCCTGTGTGTAAATATAGACACACTAACTCCCAGGGAGAAACCTGTTAGATGGTTTGCAGATTTTCAGACACTCAGCGAGGCAGAGAGGGAGGCCACTGAAGACCTTTCATTTGTTGGCGAGTTAAGAGGAGAGAGGAAGACGAGCTGGGAGTGATGGAGAACAGAGGAGGAGGAGGGTCGGTGTCGGTGTTTCTTTGAAGACGTCTGCCCCTGGGAGTAAACATAAGAGGGGGTCCCCAACATGAGAAGAGGAAGTGAAAAGAGGAAGGTGATACGTGGCTGGAAGGAGATGGAAAGCAGCGCAGTGACCGCAGTGTGGGAGCTGCAGACCCCTGAGAGAGGCAGCCAGAAAAATATGCATCATGAAATATGAATAAAATATGAACCAATGTGGGATTTTTGGCGCTGCAGAGTCTTAGAGGTTATTCAGAGTGAGCTGCAATAAACACAAAAACAGTCGATGTGGTTTTCCTGTGGGTGGAAACACTCAATACAACACCAGTGTAGAAGAAGACGCCTGATTGAACTTAGCAGAGAACTTATGGGTTTCAATACTGATGATACAGAAAGTTTTTGAACACAAAACTTTTATGGAGTTGATTTAACTTAAAAAAAAAAAAAAAATCAATTAATCCTTAATTTAACCAGGGACTCTTACTTGTTTTCTCTTGTCTATCTGTCATGTTTAGGCTGTGGGGTTTTAAATATCTCAACCTGCAGTAAGAGTGTTTTTTGGCCACATCCAGCAGTTGCAAAGAGCAACTGGAATTAGCACGGTAGCTAGCTTGCTAGCAGGCAGCTTGTTGGTTAGCGCTTGGGCTAGTTCTGCAGGTCTTTGGTGCTGCACCAAAGACCTGCTAAGCTGTTAAGACACCAAGACTTTGAGGAACACCACAGGAAAAGCCATGCTGTGATTTGGTTTTAAATTTAACAGTCACAATGGTCACAGTTATAAAGCTGTGGTTAACGCTGCAGCATCAAAGTTTTAAATACGTGGTTAACGTTGCAATGGTTGCAGTTTTAAACACGGTTAACATCGCAACGTTGAAGATTTTACTACACGGTAACAGTTTTAAATATGTGGTTAACTTTGCAGTTAATGTTGCAACCAACACAGTTATAAACATGGTTAATGTTGCAACAGTTGCTGTTTTAAACACACGGGTTACATTGCAGTTAATGTTGCTATGGCTGCAGTTATAAAAGCGGTTAATGTTGCAACGGTTACAGTTATAAACATGTGGTTCATGTTGCAACGTCAACGTTTTAAATATGTGGTAAACTTTGCAGTTAATGTTGCAACAGTTGCAGTTTTAAAGGTTTAAAGGTTTAGGTAAAGATCATGGTTGGGGTTAATGTAAATACGTCGGTAGATTTTTTTTGTTATGCGCCGTTTATTGACAGCAGGCATGAGTATGAAATTAAACATTACGATGACTGTTTACTGATCATCACACTAGCTGGTCTTTAAAAACACTGGACAGTTATTGTGTTCTTGAAGACTTTTACTTGACAACAAGCCCTGAGTTTATTTTATCACTTTTAAATCAGGTTTTTGAGTGAGTTGCCACAATAACAAAAAGAGGAAGCAGAGAGAAGCATCTCTTTAATAAGCAGAAGTCAAAAGTCGCATTATTGAGAAGATTTCAGCTGGAATATGAAGTGAGATAGACAAAGTGCTGCGGGGTCTTTTAATATAAAGTTTCTCCTTCATTTCTCCTCTACAACTTGGCAGGAGATAACAGCTGGATATTAGTTTCCTGCTGAGGATTTCATATATATCATATTATTACTGCACTTTGTTATCTGACTATTATCATCAGTATGGACCATTACATAATATCTCACACAGGAAAAAACTCTACGCTGAACACTTTCTCATTTCTCTTTTCATCCGCCTCTCTGCCACAGTTCAACACAGTCTGAATATCAAGCTTTTCAAAAGTCAACATCATTTGAGTTTGAGCTGATATCTCAAACATTCAAATGACACACAGATTTATTCTTATTGTACATTAGAAACTAAATTTTCTTTGAAAGGAAACTCAGCAGCTCCGAACCTGCTGATATTTTCTTTGGCAGCAAAAACTCAAAGCTACTTTTAAGTCAAGGCATTACAACATCATCATCAATATTATTATTATTATTATTATTATTATTATTAAGTTATTCATGTCATTCTCAAGATGAATTGTAACTTTGGCAATCCATTACAAAGACCCACATTTAGCACTTCTGTGTATTAATAAGAAATAAATAATAACTGTATTTCACATATTCTTCTCCCTTGTCAAAACCTTCTGCCTACATTTCCCACAATACACCTTTGGTGATTCAGGTGTGGTTTATGCTGAGCTATAAGCGGTGAGCAGCAGAGATAAGACAACCCAGTCACCATAAAAATGTTGGCTTTTTACGTTTCTGCAAACCACGGGATATGTTGAATACTGACGTTTTTGAACCCAAAAAACATTTCATAATCCTCACCTCACGCTTGCAGAGATGCACAAAGCTATGGCTAGGCAACAATACTGGGTTACGTTTAGAGGAGAGATCATGTTTGTTTGAAACAATAATATGACAACAACAAAACATAATAACAGCATAATAACGCAACATAACAACATAATATAACAACTTAACATAACACAACTTAACAACGTTGTGTGACAACGTAAGGTAAAAATGTAACTTAACAATGTAACTTAACGACATAACGTAATAATGTAACAACTTAGCGTAACAGCAGAACAATGTAACGTTACTAGTGTAAATAAATGTCCTGTGTTTGTGTAACACTTTGGTTATGTGTTAGAAATAGCATACTAACATACCACAAACTATATACTCGATCAGAATGTACTGCATACTGCCTACTAAATTTAAGCTTAAGCATAGTCCAACCAGCTAACTGTTCACACTGAAAACTCAATCAATACGTCTTCTCTCCATCCATAGATCATGATATTACTGATCTGAGCTACAGTTGAATAAAAACTGACAACTCTAAATCAACATCACCTCTTCCACTCAAGGTAATATTTCCTGTGCTACTTTAATGAATTGTAAAATCATTAAATATTTTTGTGCTAAGTATGTTTTTTACACTACGAAATATATGTGAGCACCCATCATTTTCATCTCAGCTGTACCTTAACGTCACTCGCCATCATAACGTATTATTTTATCCAGTGGTTAATTATTTTAACCGTCCACCAGTGGACATTCTGAGGAGACGCAATGCATTTTGGGTGGTCAAAATGCACTGCGTCATACTCTGAGTCTTGCTATTTATTTAATTTTTAAATATATGGTGTTTTTGAGCTACAGGTCTTCGAGATCAAATGTCTTTCTACTTGACAGCTGAACAAAACCTCCTTAATTTCCCCCAATTAAAATGAAATGACTTTTCTCAAGCTTAGACAGTTGCTAAAGAGTTAAAAGAATCTACCCAAAATCATTTATTAGATGAGAAAAGGTTGTTAATAGAGGTTTAAAACAAGCAATATGTATGTGGTATAAGTTGTTTATAGTTGCTATGGTGACAGTACTGCTTTATGATTTTTATCTGTGAAACTACTGAATATAATAACAGCCAATAACTCAAGTTTATTTCAGCTAAATACAGAAAATTGAACTAATAAAATCATCGAAGGTGGGACTGGACTATCACAGATGAATATGGGGAGGAGACTAATCTGACCCACACTTCACTTCATTTTGCTGCTAATGATGTTTTTGCAGTTCACACAGGTTTTAAAACATCAACCTAAAGATTAAAAAGCGCATATCTCTGCCAAGCCTCCACAGTACTCTAAATGTGTAGTTTTAATGACACAAAATGACCTACTTTGCCAAACAACCCTGGATCTCCACCAGAAATCAATCCCCTTTGTCTTTGGCCTGGAGCCTCGGTGTCTCTACCAGATATCAATGAAATTTGTCACGTTTTTGAGATAACCTGCTAATTAACAAACAGACAAACAAAGAGACGACAAGGAGACGACTGGAAGTGATTTTGTGCAGCTCAAGCTTCTATTCTGGAGTGTTTTTTAAAAGAAATATCTAAATAAAAGATTAATATCAGCAAACAAATGTGATGTGTTTGTAGTCCAGCCTATCTGCTTTTCAGTCTGTCACCCCCCCGCCCCATCCACTATTCGTCTTCTCTACCATCTGCTGTTTTCACTCCTGCCATCACTTCCATTCTCAACTTTTCTGATAACAAATTTTATTATAACACTTCAGCGGTCTGAGGCTGCAGTCCTTCCAACTTCCCTCTTATCTGTTGGTTTCCTTGTTTTTTCTCCTCTCTCCTCTCGTCTTATCTCTCTGATAGAGTAAGCCCAGGTTTCCACCAACTGTCCGACAAATTCAGCCAACATTCTGCAGTAAAGCTAAATGTCAGTTTGGTGCTTTGTATTGTTGGTGTGAGTGACTGCAGTGTACATTAGTCATATCTCCAGGTAACATGTGAAGACACTACAATAAGGAGACATTAAACCTTCCTCAAATTAATACATGAGGCAAAAAATACTGCCACATTTACGATCATGTTTTCTATATTTCTATCCCACTATTTGTTGTTCCTTTTCTTCTGCGGTGGTTTAATGGCACCAGACTGGAGAATTAGCAGCACCTATTTATCACGATGAACCAACTCCTAATATTCACAGGTCTGGTTGGTGAGTGAGAGTAAACGGTAGATGGACAGGAGGTTTGATGCGTCAGCGGTTATGCAGATGTTGTACCAGAAAGTTGTGGTGAAGAGGGAGCTGAGCCGGAAAGCTCTCGATTTACCAGTCCATCTACGTTCCAGCCCTCACCTATGGTCAAGAGCTTTAGTGACCGAAAGAATGAGACTGTGGGAGCTGCTGCTCTGCATCGTTTCCACTGTTGCAGTTTTAAATACGAGTTTATGGTTGCAACGTCAAAGTTTTAAATACGTGGTTAACGTTCCCGTTAAAGTTGCATAGTCAAAGTTTTTATTTGAATACTTGGTTTATTTACCATACTTGATTGCAGTTAATGTTACAACGTTTGTAGTTTTAAAGGTGTTTAATGTTGAACGTAAATTTTATAGTGGTTAACATTCTTAATGTTGCAACGGCTGCAATTATGAAGATATAGTTAATGTGAGCGGTGGAGTTTTAAAATGGGGTAACGTGCACTCAAAATTTTAAACATGTGGTTAAAGTTGCCGTTCACGTTGCAAAATCAAAGTTTTAAATACTTGGTGTATTTAAATTAATACTTGGTGTATTTGCCATGCTTGGTTGCAGTTAACATTGCAATGTCAAAGTTTTAACTACATGGTTGCAGTTAATGTTGTAATGGCTATAAACATGTGGTTAATATTGCAATGACTGTATTTTTAAATGTGGTTAATGTTGCACAGTCAAAGTATTAAATACGTGGTTAACACTGCAGTTATTTCTGCCACGGTCAGGTATAAACATGGTTAATGTTGCAGTGGTTGTAGTTTTACACATGTGGTCGTCACTTTTAAATATGTGGTTAATTTTGCAGTTGATGATGCAACGGTGCTGTTTTTCTTCATTTAATCATTGTAAATTGAATTTTACATATACATATATATATATATATATAAGTTTTGGACATCAACTTGGAACTTGTGAACGTCATTTGTCACTTATCTTCTGACATTTAATAAACTAAATCACTAACAATAGTAATCAGTAGATGAATATTGATGAAAATAATTGCAGCATTGTTATTCTTAAGCCTTTTTAATCTCTTCATGTGTGTAACACCACAAATTTCCTTTGTCTTGTCCTGCCTTTACATGAAATAGGGGAGAATTTTAAATAAACGTCTACATCGGTGTCGTTTTCTGCTTTCTTTACTGTGATTTCACACAAAGATACTGCAAAACCTCATGAATAAACACACAAAAACACTAAATTCAGCTGCACAAAGTTCACAGAAAAGAACAAACTCTCAGGTTTTGATTCATTGTGCTGCACACGGCGACTCGCATCGTAAATTTATAAAATCTATATCATGTAGCCGCTTTGTAATTATAAAAACACCAGGGCTATAAATAACACGGTGTGTATTGACTTCCTGTGTGTGTGTGTGAGCGTTTTGAACTTTTCAACTGTGTCTCAGTGTGTCGACTAACCACCAAGAGAGAGAGAGAAGAAATGGTCATTTTCTCCGGCCGCTATCTGATCTATTGTGTTGAGGACACACAGTCAAAATCCAATTATGGAAGTTGCTGCAGGAAACGGTTACTCCTCTCTCTCTTGGATGCAATTCCCACTTTTCTCTCTCAGTTTTCCATCTATCTCCTGCTCTTCCATGCTTCTCTTCTGTCCTCCTCTTCCTCTCTTTCTCCGACACTCAATGTCCATTACACCATTCTTCGTCTCCTCTGCCGTCACCGTCAAGATGGCGAGAGGGAGTCTCTAAAAGCTGGCAAGAAGGAAAACCAGCACTAGAAGTGCAACAAGACAACACAGAAAACCTTTCCTTTCTGTCACAAAACTACTTTCTCCAGTACCTTTTTTTTTTTTTTTTTTTTTTTTTACCTCCGCCAAGGAGGTTATGTTTTTGCTGGCGTTTTTATGTCTGTTTGTTTGTCTGTGTTCAAGATAACTCAAAAACTTATGGACGGATTTTGATGAAATTTTCATGGTGTGTCGAAAATGTGAAAAGGAAGAACTGATTTAATTTTGGGGGTGATCCGGAAGAAATCCTGGATTCTGGATCACTTTGAAATTTTCGTTAACATTAACAAAAAACTGTTTCTCAATATCTCTGGTAATTGTTGCCCAAAGCTCATGAAATTTGACTCAGGGATTTACAATGTGGACTTCTATCAAATCCCAAAGGCTGATCCAGATCTGATCCAGATGGCGGATTTTATAGCAATTTATATAAAAATGGGGGTACTCTTAGATTTTGGCCTACTGTGCATTTAATAATAGAGGTAGAGATTTCTAACAAGCGGCATCGTGTAGCTGAGACAATTCAGCATCTGAAGTATGTCAACGAATTTGACCTAGCTTTAAGACTTGAGGAGACAGATCCAGAAGAAACCGCCGGGGGGAAACTATGGTGCTTGGTGGAGGTCTGCGCTTTAAAGGTGCAGTCTGTAAGATCTGGTGGTATCTAGCAGCGAGTTGATCCAAGCATGTTGGAGAGCTACAGTGGCTGACCGGAAAACACAAATGACTCCATCGAGACCCAGTTGTTGTAAGACTACAGTGTGCATGTAAGTGGGCAGTGAGTGGTAAAGCACGAGAGAGAGAGTGGCAGCGGTGGCGGCAACGCACCAGGAACATCAGGAGTGCATGGCGGCTGTGTTGTGTTATTTTTTATTTCGGCGTCCACGTTAACAGGTTAGAGTGACCACACAGCCCTCGCTGGCTGTGAGTCTCTGCTAGAGACTCGAGGTTTCGCCTATTTTTCAAGCGAGCCACACGGTTCACAGCAGCAACAGACAGTGAAAGTGATCGGTTGACTGTATGTTGACAATCATATCAGCAACATAACCACAGTTTCAGTGTCTAGACATCTGTAGAATATGTCACACACATGAAAACATTTTCAAAATAAAAGCCCTCAAGTTTTTTT
This sequence comes from Pterois miles, assembly GCA_947000775.1. Lineage (NCBI taxonomy): Eukaryota > Metazoa > Chordata > Actinopteri > Perciformes > Scorpaenidae > Pterois > Pterois miles. The sequence goes on from CAMQGK010000549.1 coordinate 3,159,583, forward strand.
TTTCTGTGGACAGAATTTGTTCACTTGTTAACACAAGGCTTTTATTCTGAAATATGTGCAAAACAATGTTGTACACCATGCAGTGACTTGCTCCATAAATGAATATAACATGGGATTTTAATTGTGGATTATTACTATTATTTACAAATTACCACAGATTTCTTAACCTTCCTCTGTCTAAAATAAATATAAATGACCTTTATAATGAAATGAAATGGCCATTAAGAAAGGGAAACTCTACGTAAAAAAGAAAGGGCTGACAGCAGCAGCAGAAACACAGCTGATGTGACCGGCTACTGTAGAAACATGGTGTTTAACATGGTGGACTCCATGATTCTGAAAGCTAATTTCATATACTTACCGATTTTTTTAATGATTCAAATTTGGCTGAGTGGTTAGTAACACATTTTTCTGTGTTCAGCTTTATTTACAGACATAAATTAAAATAAGTGAATGTTGGTTTCTAGTTTCAGACGGGACACAAACAGCGGTTTCCTGGGTGGAAGTCCACCTCGACCTCCTCCCTCCCTCCACAAACGTAATCCGCAGCAAAACACGTTTCCCTCGAGACGTAATTCACAATGCAGCTTTGTTGTATGGAAACATAATTTTTAGGAGACAGCTGTTTGAACCATGGCTACAAAAATCGAATGAGCACAGACAGTCGGTGAACGGTAGAAGAATTCTACAATAAATTTCCAATCAATCAAACTGGATCATCCATCATATCGGAGGTGGACCACACATGTGGTTTTTAATAAAAGCTGTATATCAGCTTCATCTCAACTCCCAAAGGTGGTCTAATTTAATTTACTCTTCACCTCCTCTCTCTTCTTCACCCTCTACTTACCCTCTGCCACCTTCTCTTTCCCCCTCATACACTCTTCTTCGCCGTTTTCTTTTCACCCTGTCGAACTTTCATACTTGTTCACTCTTGGTTTAATTTCAGCTCATCTCGTACCTGTCCTTGCCCTTTCTTTCCATCTTGCCCTTTTCACTATCTCTCACCATCTTTCCCGCTCGCTCTCTGAATCTCATTTCTTCTCCTCCTCCTCCTCCTCCATTCATTCCTCTCTCAGGTTACCTTGGTAGGAAGCAGAGCGAGGCTTGCAGATGGGAACGAGGGATAAGAAGGCGACAGACAAGTCCGATGGAAAGATATAGGAGAGAGAGGGAGGAGGCTGATTTTTTTCTGTTTTCCTACCAGGAAAGCTGCTTCGATATGAGCCAGCCGGCCTCTATGAGCTGCCACATGGGACATAAACTCATTCAAAAACTGGGCTCATATAGATTTTATCTCTAACGGGTCGTGTTATACTGCCTGGGCGCCTTTGACGTTTAAATTAAAATGCCTGAAATGGCCACATAGTACACATCATTAACGCTCTGATGAATTCAGTGTTTTTAAACAAAAAGGTTTTATTTTATGTACGAATCCAATAACTTGTTTAAAGATTTTATGTTGGAGCTTCTATCTGATTATGTTGTACAGTGGATGGATGTCTATGATACTAATGACTCACATGACTAAAGACTCTAGTGATTGACAACTCACAAGACTAGTGACTCACGGGACTGATGATACTAACGACTCACATGACTCACAGGCCTGACAATACTACTGACTCGTGTCTAACAATTCACAAGACTAGTGACAATAATAACGACTCACATGACTCACAGGGCTGATGATACTAACGACTCACATGATTAAAGACTCAGGTGACTAACAACAGGGCTGATGATACTAACGACTCACATGATTAAAGACTCAGGTGACTAAGAACTCACAAGACTAATGACTCACAAGATTAGTGACACACATGACTGACAATACTACTGACTCATGTGCACCAAGACTAGTGACAATACTAATGACACAGGTGACACAACAGGGCTGACGATACTAACGACTCACATGACTCACAGGCCTGACAATAAAAATGACTCGCATGAATAAATTTTCACAAAACTAGTGACAATATTTACGACTCGTGACTAATGACTCGTGACTAACAATTCACAAGACTAGTGACAATAATAACGACTCACATGACTCACAGGGCTGATGATACTAACGACTCACATGATTAAAGACTCAGGTGACTAACAACAGGGCTGATGATACTAACGACTCACATGATTAAAGACTCAGGTGACTAAGAACTCACAAGACTAACGACTCACAAGATTAGTGACACATATGACTGACAATACTACCGACTCGTGCACCGAGACTAGTGACAATACTAATGACACATGTGACACAACAGGGCTGACGATACTAACGACTCACAGAACTGACAATACTAACGACTCACAGGACTAACGACTCATATGACTAACAATTCATGAGACTAGTGACAATACTAATGACTCACATGACTCACAAGGTTGACGATACTAAAGACTCAATTGATTAAAATATTTAATCGTGGGTACCCACAGAACCCAATTTCATTCGCGTCCTGAGGTCAAGGGACCCCTTTGAAAATGGCCATGATAGGTTTTCCTCACATTATTTATTGGTATTGGTATTGATCACAAGAAATGTTGCTTTGGTTGAAGGAAGCTACATTTTTTAACTGGACTGTGGTTTTAGTTACGTGTTAATGTGATCAACATGCGATGTCTCGAGCTTCAAATCAATGCTGACTTTTTCAGTATTTACCCTTGACCATCATCTTTCTTTACCCTTAAACAAGTGCTTTCACTGACAAAACATTACAATAAAAAGGTTTTTAAATGATTTAGCTGTGCAAGAGTGGATTTAGAAAAACAACTCGGTCCACACCGAGTATATGTCTGAAACATGTCCGGACAGTCTGCGAATTTGTGGCTAAACTGTTCGTCTGATAGTCAGTGGTCGTGTCTATAATGTTAAATCCAGCGGTACATGTCCACCAGGTCTGGAGATGACACTAAAAGTGGTCTTTCAAGTGACGACCTATCCTATTATATCAACCATACGCTGAATGCATCTAACTGGTCCCTAGTTTTCGGCTCGTCAGGAAACAAGATGGCCGCCTGCTCGTAAACTTTCTGTTATTCTGTCTAAACAATCCACCAAAATCTACTTCCGCTTTTTCAGTTAAGCGAGAAATTGCTAAATCCTGTCTCATTTCAGAACTAGATCGCCTAGTTGGACATCTTGGTCAAGGTTTCACGCGCCGGACGCATCATGTTGGACGGGCTCATTGCATAAGGGACTGGTCCCCGCCTTCTCAAGCTGAAAGAGCAACGACGAAAGAGGAAACTTCAACACTCGGACTACCAATCGTGTAGCTTCATCACTCAGTGGTTGGTAAAATATCCCCTCTGGCCACTGTCTGCCCAACTATCGTCAATTTGCTGATATATTCGCACCATTTTCAGCGACAGCAATCATTTTGGTTTTAAACTGGATGCATCCGGCAAGCTGAATGACCTAAATTAAATAATTTCTCGTCTTTGCAATCATGTAGCGTGGGCTAAATAAGAAGAAGAAGAAGAAGAAGAAGATCTCCTTTTTAGTCCCACAATGGGGAAATTATTTCACTTGTTAAACTTACATGGTCATGCAGACCTGAAACACACACACATGCATAATGGAGAGATGTCAGAGTGAGGGGGGTGCTAGACAAGCGCCCCAAGCAGTTGGGGGTTTGGTGCCTTGCTCAGGGGACCTCGCAGTGCCAAGAGGTAAACTGGCACCTCTCCAGCTACCAGTTCACACTCAGTTTTTGGTCCATGTCGGGACTTGAACCGGTGACCCTCCGGTTCCCAAGCCAACTCCCTACAGACTGAGCTATTGCCGCCCCCAATATAAATATACTACCAATGTACACGAGCATTTGTGAATACACCACCCTGCTAACGGCGACCCCCTCAACTGGAAACTGGAAAAGCCCCGCTTCACCACAAATCACCCCCCAAACAACACAACTGTACCGTTCTGTATATCCACTCAACTGCCCGAATCCATACACTGCTACTACTGCTAACATTTCCTCATGGCGTTGCTGAAAAATGTAAATCAAACCGTATTATGTCTCTTTAATAAATAGCATTTTTAGGAGACAGGATTGCCTTGTAAATAAAGTTATCTATTTCTGTGTTATTGATGCCAACATTCAGGTACCGTTTGATGCCGGTGTCTATGTAACTATATTCACCTATATTCATATACAGCACAGAAATGTCTTTAATATCCCTCCATGTAGTGATTATTTATAGAAAGCTGTTGAACAATCCACAAAAAGGGGAATCAAATTAATCTCCATCAGCTCCCAGAGAAACACCAGGACGCTCATTTCCTGCTGCGTTTCTCAGGAGGTCGCGACCTCTGGAGCCGACGGCTTCGAACTACGCTGCTTCATGGTGATGAAGGATTTTAGGATGACGGCCTGCTGGGAATCTGGGATGTTAATGTCTTTATTATTTATTTATTTATTGATTATTATTATGTACAACATATTTAGATTTTTAATCATTCTAATTCAATATTAATTAATTTTACTAATTTATTTATGTAGTCATTATTATGTATAACATTTGGACTTTTTTATTACTTATTCATTATTAATTGTTTGTTTACTCATTTAAAAAATATTTTTTTTCTCCTCCCTTGTTTTTGAATACTTTGTTTTTCAGTTTACAGTTACTATCTGTTATTATATGTGGGTATTATATGTGATTTATAATTCCCACTTAAACTGAACTTGTACAGTCATGTAGATTTTTACATGGGTGATTGCAGAAGATCAAAACAGCTGCTACATCTTAATGTTGGCATCGTGCAGAGCGACTGAATTAAACTAATTTCTTTTAGTATTTTCTGTAGCTGCAGTTACATGAAGTCTACTGTCCCACTAACAGCCATTTAAAGAGCTCGTTCACAATAAAATCATCGTGGATTTCCAAAGAAATCTCATTCAAATCATTCAGAAGATGAATGCTACGCATGTGAAACTATTGAACACCCCGTGTTGTGCAACGGTTTAATGTCTGTGGTATTTTGCAGGAGATTACAGATCGTTACAGGTACTTCAGGTGACTCATCGTGTTCCTGTTAATGACCACAGAGGAAACTGGATTTAGACTTCTAGACATGGGACACTTTTTCTAGGGAAATCATGTAAACACTAATGTGTTGTAATGAACTTTAACTGTGTTTTCATCACAAAACTTCACCTCAGGAATAATCTTGGCCTTTATGAGACTACCTCACTACAGACCCTCAGAAGGAAATATTGTACTTTTTACTCCACTATATTTGTCTGATGTAAAATTTTATCATAAAAAACACACAATGATCTGCTTATATGATATGATGCAGTACTATACTACTATGCTACTAATCTACTCAGTAGTATGTAAAATATCTCAAATTGGCTCCATAGTGATGAACTAGATTAAAATGCTTTTATATAATAAAAATGTAATATTATAATATTATTATATAATAATATAACACTGTGGAAGAAGATATTCTACATGAGTACTTTTTGCTGAAAATGCTTTTACTTCATTTTACCAAATTTTGAATTCAGGACTTCTACTGGTAATGGAGTATTTTTACACACTGTAGTATTTCTACTTTTACTCAAGTAAAGGATCAATAAATAATAATAATAATATATAATTATATATATATATATATATATATATATATATATATATATATATATATATATATATATAAATGCATAAATACAAGAGAAAATTAAACAGAAAAGTAAATATGGGAATTAAAACAATAAAAAATAAAGATGCAAATTAAAACAGAAACATCAATTTATGTCACATTTAATAAATTAATTAATGGTTAAATTTTTTAATGGTTACAGATTTTATGGATTTATTATTATTATTATTATTATTATTATTATTATTATTATTATTATTATTATCTAATAATACTATTTTTGATTTTGACAGGTGCCGTCCTCCATAGAAAACAAGCTGCCTGACAATCTGCAGTAAACAAAGAAGTGTGATAACCTTTTAATCGACGCAGTGGGATGCAACAGAAGATACCGACGCACTGAGACGATTTAGAAAATAACCTGTTTACCAATTTGAGAGTAAAATCACACAATCAAGACAACAAATCTGCATTCAAAGAGCAAACAGCCCATTTCCATATCTATTACGCCTCCTTAATGATAAAAACAGCCGGTCTTATTGACAGGAGAGGAGAAAGGTTCCTGTCTTCGTGCAGCGATGTAGATTACAGTCTTTGCCTTCTCTGACTTCCATTAGACTTGCTATGTGGGGATCCATCTCACTCAATTGATGTGACTTGATGGGTGAGCTTCTTGAATTAAAAATTATAATCTTTACCCTCTGACTTCTTTTTATTCGTCTCCCCCAAATATGCAGCATCTTGCACTGCTGAACTTCACCATAACTGAGGAAGATGGCGGAGAGATTGAGGTTAGGAACTCTGGAGGAGTTGTTTTTGTGTTGTAGTAAAGTTTGTTAAAGCCAACTGAGTTCAAAGGTCACAGTTTGTGTTAAAGAGCCTGTCTGGGACTCAGCGGGGGTCTTCTGTCTTCACTAAAACCGCCGTTTGACATATTTGACACCATGAATGTGTCCGTCGTGAACGTTTTGTCTCTTTGTCTTTATTTTCTGTCTCCCTGTCCATCAGCTGGCTGTGACCAAAGACAGAGAGACGTGGGACTGAGCTCTACGGGGACGATCCGTCTGAAAATCACGATGACAACATGACAGCGAGAGCTGACAGCCCAGCCAACACACACTCTAACAGACACACAAATACAGACTGTTCTACTGATATGGTTGCCATTTCTTATCACTTAAGTCGTCTGACAGCCGGGGATGAAGACAGATGGAGAGAGAGACGGATAGCAATGGATTCCAAAGAGGGAGAAGTAACCCACAAGTCTGATAAAAGTCTAATAGTCGGACAAATGCTGGGAAAAAGAGACAAAGAGTGAAGAGAGGAAGCCTTCACAAGCTTCTTCCTCTTGGATATTTGAGGAAAGGACATTTGTAGCAACACTGACACATGGAGCCTTTTTTCCTGATAAGTATAAAGTTTTAATCTGCCAATTATAATCTTGATTAATGCTCTGTAACATATGTTAAACTCCGAGGACTCGGCGGACGATCTGGCTGCACAAATTGAGTCAAAGACTAAGACGAAGTACAGAAACTGAAGGAGACGTGTGTGATACCACAGGGCATCTGCAAGTTTCAACAAGTCCAATTTAAGACATTTTAAGACCTTTTAAAAACCAATATGGATGCAATTTAAGACCCATTTCACATCCATTTAAGACCACTATGAATGCTACTGAAGACCTACTTCACGTCCATCCAGTCCAGAAACGGGTAAACTTGGCTCTAAATATTGAGTTAGTCCCTCTGTAGTTGACTCAGTGGTCAGATTGAAGATGTTTAAACTGGGATTATGTTCATCTGATATTCCAGTAGTGCTAACCCAGCATGTTGCAGCTGTTGAATCCAGCTTGCTCTCGGCTGCATTACTGTGACACTGAAACAGGAACATTTTGATGCTCAGCTTACAGTTTCTTTTACCAACGACTGGTGATTTCTTCTGCTCTGATTCAACTGTTGCTCAGAGGGATCTTTGTCACTTTGAGCCGTCAGTCTGGTTGAATGATTGGATCTTGTTTTGTTCTCCATTTACAAAACAAAATACCATCTATTTTTGAAGAGGACTGTCTTTGTGACCGCAGCATCACTGGCACTGGGTACCGATGTGGTAAGAAGTGGCACCAGAGCACTACAATACCAGATAAAGATCTTTACGTTGTGGTAGTTTGAGGCTTGTTGCAGCACTTAGTGGACGTTTTCTGACTGTTAAACAGGACTTCAAGTTAAAGAAAAGCTTCCTTTAGCTTTTTTTTGTGTGTGTGGACACATTAGCTCAGCGAACACAGTTGGAGGAAGCATTGGGAAGTAATTAGCCCCCTGCTGATTCCAGTGCTAAAACTGTGTCTTGATGAATGGATCTGTCAGTGATCGGTGCAGCACTGCACTCCCTCTCTGTCTACAGTCACCTAGCCAACATAATGCACAGATATGAAACTGAAACACTAAAAGCTGTTGGAGATCTTTAGCTTTCTCATTGTTCCTCAATCAACTGCTTTTTTGAGGACTATTACCAGCATTTTTGCCTTGGTAGAAATCCAGCCTAACACTGCGTTTAGACAGAAGGATACTGAGCACTGTCTTGTCCAATCTCTAACTTTTGGGAATGTTAAATTACATATTTTCATACAGAAATACTTACTCAGCAATGTTTTCACCCGGAAATATCCAATATTCCTGAAATGGTGAGATACAGTAATATCATCTGAGCCATTAAGACTCATTGATATCCCTGTGTTCCTTTAACCCCTTACTGCCCTCCTTTCTTGCATCTGCTTTGTCAGCAAACTGCTTTTAAATCTGTGAGTTTTTTCACATAAATTTACAATTTTATAATTTCAGAGAATCTAAAAAAATCTTCTTGTAAATTTGTGAAATTTTTTCTTGTAAATTTACAACTTTATAATCACATTTTTTTTGGACTCAGATATATATAAAAAATTGTTTTATCTTAAATGGCCCTAATATGCCATCATAAAAGGTGACTGCTATCGGCTATTCGTTTTTGGGTGAACTACTCCTTTAACTCCTCATCAGGTGGAAGTAGACAAAATGAAAGTTTCCAAAATACTTTTTCCTGATTTCACTGAATTGTCTTCTTGGCGACACAACTAATGACGGCTCCAGTCCTCTTTGACACCATTTTCTATTTTCACAATCTGGAGGAAAGTCACCATGTTTATTATTGGCAACTGTATATGTGCTCTACACTCCAACAAACAGTTTAATGAAAGCAGGGATCATGTGGACAGACGACACAGGTGATCCTGTCCTCAGCCACAAATCCCCGTTTTCACACCAGAATATTGTTTTAATGACAATTCAAGTGGATTTGGTGGCAGATGGAAACTTTGTTTTTTTGGATTTCAGTCCAACTTCCACACTGACACCTTTCTGCTTTGCTCAAAGAGTCCAAGGAAGAGTTTGCCTTTATCCACCGCCCTAATTTTCCTCCCGTTTTGCACTTCGCATGTGTGTGTGTGTGTGTGTGTGTGTGTGTGTGTGTGTGTTGTGTTTGGGCAGTTTCATCCCGGCCCCCATAAGGGTTTCTAATGACCAATTTACATAATTAACACGCTGAGGCATGGCACGCTGCCTCGGTGAGGTTGACTCGAAGCCAAAACCTCTCTCCTCTTCCTTGGCTTTTATTCCTCCGTGTACCCTGAATTCCTTCTTTCTTTCTCTTGTTGTCAATATTCTCAACATACACTGAATATTTTATATATTATTAATATTCTTGGTGGTGTAAAATTATAATACTTAACTGCCACATCAGTAAAACGTGGAGGTATTTACCTTGGTGACACTTGGTGACGACAAAAACTAACCCTGTCGTTCCGATACAACTAAACGGCATTGTCAACTATTTATGTAACACAAATAATCGTAGCGCAGTGACGTAGCGGAACGAGCGTCGTGCAGAGCCGGTGACGAACTTTATTGAAAATTACGTATAATAACGAGTAAAACAAGTGAGAAAAACAGGAAGATAAAATCCCGAACCACCAATGTTCTCACAGGTTTAGTCCACATTAATGAAAACGTAGTGAGTAAAGTACCACTGTGGTTCCAAAACACACCAAACATCATTATATCTGCATAATAAATGTAGCTCAGCTGTGCTTTATAGCAGAGCCGGACCACCTCACCTGAAACAAGACTGCTAACATCATAAACGCTTACACCATTTAAAGGAATAAAAAACATGATCCATTGGAGAAAAAGAGCAGCAAAAGCCACTGTTAGTTGTTTAGGTCACGAAAATAAGTAAAACACCAGTCTGGGTGATTTACCACCTCAAATTAACATTTTCCTGGGTGAAACCAATGAAAGTGCCAGTGGAATAAGAGAAAATGCTGCTTCTGTTAAAGTCTAAACAGATTGTTTTTTTTTTTTTTTGGTATTTACATAAGCAGTTAAGAGTGTAAATAATGGGATATGTGGATGGTGGTTCGGCGTGTACCAGGCAGGGTTAAAGTCATCAGAGGATTCGGTATGATGTGTTCGAACAACCTGATGTCATGGGAAATACACAGCACGACATTCAGCTTGTCATAAGGACGCCGTTATTTGGACGCTGATTTTCATGTGTCGTTTGTACGCCACGCAACAAAATTATGGTAACGTCTGCAGCTAGGTTTAGGCAACAAAACCAGTAACTTAGGTTTAGGAAAACACATCACCTGAGTCTTCAGTCATATTGAGTCATTAGTAACGTGAGTCCTGTGAGTCGTTAGTATTGTCAGTCCTGTGAGTCACTAGTCTCATGAATTGTTAGTCACCTGAGTCTTTAGTCAGAGTGAGTCATTAGTATTGTCAGTCCTGTGAGTCACGTGAGTCGTTAGTATTGTCAGTCCTGTGAGTCTTTAGTCACGTGAGTCGTTAGTATTGTCAGTCCTGAGTCTTTAGTCATGTGAGTCATTAGTATTGTCAGTCCTGTGAGTCACGTGACTCGTTAGTATTGTCAGTCCTGAGTCACGTGAGTCGTTAGTATTGTCAGTCCAGAGTCACGTGAGTCGTTAGTATTGTCAGTCCTGTGAGTCACGTGAGTCGTTAGTATTGTCAGTCCCGAGTCACGTGAGTCGTTAGTATTGTCAGTCCTGTGAGTCACGTGAGTCGTTAGTATTGTCAGTCCTGTGAGTCACCTGAGTCGTTAGTATTGTCAGCCCAGAGTCACGTGAGTCGTTAGTATTGTCAGTCCTGTGAGTCACGTGAGTCGTTAGTATTGTCAGTCCTGTGAGTCTTTAGTCACCTAAGTCGTTAGTATTGTCAGCCCGGAGTCACGTGAGTCGTTAGTATTGTCAGTCCTGTGAGTCACGTGAGTCGTTAGTATTGTCAGTCCTGTGAGTCTTTAGTCACGTAAGTCGTTAGTATTGTCAGTCCGGAGTCACGTGAGTCATTAGTATTGTCAGTCCTGTGAGTCTTTAGTCACGTGAGTCGTTAGTATTGTCAGTCCCGAGTCACGTGAGTCGGTAGTATTGTCAGTCCCGAGTCACGTGAGTCGTTAGTATTGTCAGTCCTGTGAGTCACGTGAGTCATTAGTATTGTCAGCTCGGAGTCACGTGAGTCGTTAGTATTGTCAGTCCTGAGTCTTGACCTCTGAAACAGCAGTAAGAGTTTCAGACGACCAAAAGTATCAGAAATATCAGAAAATACCCCAAAACTTGAATTTAACAATTTAACAGCCCAGCCCTCGTCTGGAAGTTTTCTCGCTAAAAACTGCTAAAAAATGGACCCTGACGATGAAGAAGGACATAATTGGACATCTGTTACCTTGTTGTCGGGGAGACAACAAGGTTTTGGGTTTCCCTGTTTGTACACTGTGTTGTGAATTGTAATTAGACTCTGTCTGCAGGAGGAACAGGTGGGAGAATGAAAACTACATGACTTTGTTTAACTCACTGGTGTTTTACTGGGAGCTGCTAGGTCCCATTAAAAGTTGAGCTGGAGAATAATCTCACACATACGCTCATCCTCATCAACTCTGCTCAGCATATTTTATAATGCCAGCGTCCCAGGCAGACTAAATCAAACAGGATTAGACGGACAGGACATATTAATCCACCCCAGACAGTGAAATCCATCATAAGGATTAGTTATGAAAAATGATATTTACCCAAATCAGTCCAATCTATGGCTTCATGGGCCGAGGAAGAAGAAAATAAATACGGCTTCCAGACTAAAAATAAATACAGTATATTGAGCATTATTTCAGCAGCCTGAAATGTACCTACGTTAGTTTGGAAGACTTTTCCACTGGTGTCAACTTCTAGCATCTCTGTCTAAAATTGCTATTGTTTTGGAAGATGAGTGAGCATTTAAATCATAAAGTATCATGTGTAAACTTTATATATATTTAAACTGGGCTGTCAAAGTTAACGCAACAATAAAGTGCTAATGCAAATCAATTTTAACACCGCTAGTTTCTTTAACGCATTTACGCAACTTGTGATTTTTAGGTTGTAACAGGCTCAGTTTTAAAGCTAGAGCCATGACGGAAAAACTGTCATCCCTTGACCTCTTCCCTCAAGACATGTGAAGGAAAACGGGTTCTGTGGGTACCCACGTTTAAATATTTTAATGGATTGACAGCCCTAATTTGAACATATTTAAAGCTACTACAAGAATTGTTAGTATCATCAGTCCTGTGAGTCGTTAGTATCGTCATTCCGGAGTCATTAGTAATGCGAGTTGTTATTCACCTGAGTCATTACTCATGTGAGTCGTTAGTATTGTCAGTCCTGAGTCGTTACTATCGTCAGTCCTGTGACTCACTTGTCTTGTAAGTTGTTAGTCACCTGAGTCGTTAGTATTGTCAGTCCTGAGTCGTTACTAGCGTCAGTCCTGTGACTCACTTGTCTTGTAAGTTGTTAGTCACCTGAGTCGTTAGTATTGTCAGTCCTGAGTCGTTACTATCGTCAGTCCTGTGACTCACTTGTCTTGTAAGTTGTTGTCACCTGAGTCGTTAGTATTGTCAGTCCTGAGTCGTTACTATCTCAGTCCTGTGACTCATTGTCTTGTAAGTTGTTAGTCACCTGAGTCGTTAGTAATGCGAGTCCTGAGTCGTTACTATCGTCATTCCCGAGTCATTAGTAATGCGAGTTGTTATTCACCTGAGTCATTAGTCATGTGAGTCGTTAGTATTGTCAGTCCTGAGTCGTTAGTATTGTCAGTCCCCTGAGTCACTAGTCTTGTGAATATTTAGTCTCGTGAGTCAGTAGTAGTAGTAGTCAGTGAAGTTAATGTCAACCAAGACTGTTTCCTAACAATGACTGGTTGTGTTGCCTAAACTTAACAACCTGTGAAAACTGAAGTTTATTTTGAAAGGACAAATATCTATTACCTATATTTCAACTCCGACGCCATTTTTCAAACCCTGAGCATGACATTAATCTACTGCCTCTCCTCTGTCAGCTACGGTGTGTCAGTCAGTCTAACTGCTGTACTCAGATCAGCCCTCCATCATCATTTGCTCAGACTGATAGTTTATAAAAAGGGAATGGAGGCTCCGCCAATACAAACACAATTTACTGTGAAGGGAAAAGAGGAATGCTAATTCACCTGGGAAGGCTGTGAGTATTGACCCTAACAGTGAGGGGTGTGTCTGGTGTTGTATTTCCAATCTGCAGTCTGAATAGTGAGTCCGAAACACACTTGCTGTAATGAGGCTCAGTACTGTGTGTGTGTGTGTGTGTGTGTGTGTGTGTGTGTGTGTGTGTGTGTGTGTGTAAATAGGCTGAACCCAGAGCATTATGGGTACCAGGGGAGGGCTGAAAGAGAGAGTGAAGAAAAAGGGATAAAAGTAAGAAAAACTCCAGAGTGGTGAGAGAGGAGCAAGAATCCCTGGAGTTCCCTCCTCCTCCTCTTCCTCTTTTATTCCTCCTCTCTCGCCTGTACAAACATGTTCCCGCCCTCCTCCTCTTCATCCTACCCACCCCCCTTTTCAACTGCCCTCTTTATCTCTCCTCTTCCTCCTCATCTTTCTCACCACCGAAACACAAAACCCTTGTAATCCTCATGATCCAGGCCTGTCCGGAGGGGAAGAGAGAGAGAGAGAGAGAGAGAGAGAGAGAGAGAGAGAGAGAGAGAGAGAGAGAGAGAGAGAGAGAGAGAGACGATGAAGGGGGAGAGAGGATGAAGAGGAGATGCATGACAGTATGTGAAGAGGAAGAGGAGAGGAAAACTTGAAAATTCAAGTCCAGAGGGCTAAAAATCATTCAATTTAATCTATTGGTTGTTATCAAGTGAGTCTTGTTAGTATCATCAGTCCTTTGAGTCGTTAGTATCATCAGCTGAGTCGTTAGTATCATCAGTCCTGTGAGTCATTAGCATTGTCAGTGCTGTTAGTCACGTGACTTGTTAGTATCGTCAGTCCCGTGAGTCACTAGTCTTGTGAGTTGTTAGTTACCTGAGCTGTGAGCCACGTGAATCATTAGTATCGTCAGCCCTGTGAGTCACATGTGTCATTAGTATTGTCAGTCCTGTGAGTCGTTAGTATCGTCAGTCCCGTGAGTCACTAGTCTTCTGAGTTGTTTAAGGCAAGTTTAGGTTTCCAGTATCAAGTTTTCCAGAGGGCTAAAAACAAGCAAGCACACGTTTCTTCACTATTTGTGAAATCATTGAATTTAACCTCTTGGTTGTTATGAAGTTCTGGCTGCTATACAAAAAAGATAACCTTAAATATGTTTAAATCAAACTCTTCCAGGAGCTCCCACAAACGATCATAAATGATGAGAAGCTCTAACATAATTCAACACATCTCCACCAAACACCTACAAATCTCCACCAGGCGACATCATTCTTTCAGCTCTGAACTAACACAAACTCTGCAGTTCAGCAGATTTTAATATGCTAATAAAACTTCCAACAGTTCCTCTAAATTAAACAACTAAATTCATAATTTTTCCATGTCCTCTATAACGACACATAGGGGTGTTTATTGATCTGACGCCCCAAATCATTAGTGAAATATAAAACAGTTTTATGTTGCGACAACGCTCTGGTTAAGATTTTTGTTAGGTATACGGCATCTCTGCTCTGCTGCTTTCTTTCTACATACAGTCTGCCTTTCATAATGGTCATTATAAATGTAATTTATATTTATTATAGACAGAAAAAGGTTAAGAAGAATGTGCATTGTGCATTTGTAAATAATAAAGGTAATAATACAAACTTAAAACCCCATACTGTCCAGAATAAAAGCCTTGTGTTAACAGATGAAGTAATTCTCGTTGAGGCCTTAAAGTTTTGTGGTGTTTAAATATTCCACCTTGTTTTTATGCTGTTTTTATTATAAACACTTTCAGGAATGGATAAGTGAATTGAAAATCACATTTTATTAACAGTTTCCTGCTTCATGCAGCTTTCCAACTGCATGTTTAACCCTCCTACGCTGCATTTTATATCTCAGCTCTATATTATATTAGAAAGTCAACATGATGAAGCTTTGCTGGAAATAGAGCGATTTTTAATATATCGGAGCAGAGCAGCCAGACGCATCACCACAATACGACCAGGATCACCTGCAGCCAGGAGGAAAGAAGCTGTGAACTCTACAACGAGCCGTCAAAGCAAATTCAACTCTGAAAAGCAGCTCAGGCCGCTTATGCAACCAGTGACACACCTTTCATCTTTAATGGAGGTCGTGAACCGGCAGATGAAACCGCTGATGAGCTGTGATTCGGACAGATGAGAACAAAGGCTGCTCTTCCTCTCTGCGAGGTTTGGTTTACATCTGAGAGTCTATGGGCGTCGAGGAGACGGCGGCTGAAGTCCACCTACTTTACTCTGCAATTTATTTCAGGGGAGGAAGGGGCGGCGGACTGGTATTTGGCGGCAGACAAAAACCCATCAGAGCGTAGCTATCAGGTGGCTTCAGGACACACAGTCATCTCGTCGGTAGCTGATAATAAGAGTCTGTTAGCGCTCCTCTTCTCAATCCAATCACAACGTGATTTAAAGGCAGCAAAGCGTCTCCGGCAACTAAAACTATTTACATCACATTTTCCTCCTGATTTCACCGCCTGTCGCCGGTGTTTACAGTGGTGCTGGTGTGTTTTGGACACGGCCGAGCGGCCACCTCCAGGCACCAGAGCTCTGCCACAAAACTGTGATTTGAACACAAACATCTCACACCGAGAATACATTTTCTCCTGGTAGAGGAGAACAAATCACACTTTTGGCAGTTTTCTTGTTTTAAAGACTAAAAGCGATTCTAAAAAAGAGGTAAAAACAAGCCCAGCATGCTCGGTTATTTTACAAACTGGACCAAAACCATTTGAATCACTGAAAGAAGGATTCAGAGGTCTGGAACTGGGCTTCTATAGTCTTAGTACAACACAAGAGAAAAGTATAAGAAAGATATTTATTAAACATATTTGTAGATGTAGAAGAGTTATAGATTTATATAGAACTATCTCACCAACACAGTCGTCAGAAAACAATGTTGGTATATGTTGAATGTCAATGTTTCTTAACCAAAAATACATTTAATGAATATGTTTTATATCAGGCTTGTACCACGCTTCCTGAACTACTTCTTTAAGGTTAGAGAAAAGATCAGAGTTTGTGTTAAAATGACAACGTAACTTACGCCAATAAACATCAACTGCTCCATTCTATGTGACATTACATAACAAACATAACAACATTAAGCAAAACAACGTTACGTAAACCATGTTACATGAAACATTTCGTAAAAACGTTTCCTTAAATGTTACCTAAAACATTACATAAAACTGCAACAATAACTTTCAATGATGGTCGCTCGCTGTTCTGACCGAAGTCAAAAATATAACCACGGTTTGCAGAAATGTACAATGACAAGATCGTTTTTCTTGGCGACTGGGCTGATTATACTGTAGATCCAAAAATGTAAATATTATTTGTTAGATTATGAAGAAAAAACAGTATCATGATAGTTTAAATGAGTAAATGAGTGTGACAGACCCCACTTTGAAAATCAAAACACCATATAGCTAACAATGGGCTTAGACTGACATTGACTTCTCATTGTCTCAAAAATCCTGTTCAACAGGATTCACGTCACATAATGGAGGTGATGACTGAGCGTTTCATTGGACCTTTCACAGCCAAACAGCATCCAAGACTGATAAAACTGAATTTTACGATCTGAAACACTCTAATTTAAGTGTGTCGAAGAGCTTTAACAGCCTTGACTTAGTTGTTAAAGACGTTTTAAGACTTTCTCAGGACCTACAAACACCCTGATGAACAGAACACAAATCTTCCCTTTTGTATGAAAAATAATTGCTTCTAGTTGCACAATGCTGGAAAATAAACGAGAGCGGGTGGGGAGGGAAGAAGGGAAACCCTGACGAGAGCGCATGCAGTCGCAGCGAAGTTGCAGCGAAATAATTCAGAAATGATGACAGTGAATGATTCAGGAGATCAAAATGATTCAGGAGATTAAAAATCCAGCCTGTAGCGAATACGAGGGGGTGAGGAGGAGAGAGAGGGTGAAATAAAATCTGTAGAGAATAGTTTCATTATCTCACTCAATCCTTCCTGAAGCTTTTGGAGAATGTTTGAATAGTTGAAAAGAAAAAGTACACTCTTGTTCCCACACACACACACACACACACACACACACACACACACACACACACACACACACACACACACACACACACACACACAGTAATGTAGCTCTAAGGGAAGATAATCTTTAAAGAATAATTTCATTCTCCCATTAAATCCTCCCAGATGCTTCCGAAGAATATCTGAATGAGGAAAGAGAAAAAACACACCACACGCTGGCGGCATTCATGCTTCCTGATGAAAGACGAAACACTCATTTGTCACGGGCCGCAGCCTCACACACACACACACACACACACACACACACACACACACACACACACACACACACACACACACAGTACATGAAATCATGAACACACTGCAGGAGGCAGGAAGCAGTCTGAAAGGACGAACGCCGCACTGACAGACAGACGTTAGTGTGTTTGTAATTATCCCGATGCTTTTCATGTCACTTCACTTGATTTGTCTATGCTCTTTCATTACATGGCAGTGTGTGTGTGTGTGTGTGTGTGTGTGTGTGTGTGTGTGTGTGTGTGCTCCCACTCTGTCTCTTTTTATGCTGTGACATCCTAGTTCATTAATTTTGACGGGTCGGTATAAACTTTAAACTTCCTCCCAGCTCTCGTGAGGCCCAACGCGTCTCCATGGAGATCTAACCAAGCACTGTAAGTGTGAGACATGAAGGAATCATAAAGGGCTACAGCTGACTATTACTTATAGATATTCCTGTCGGGACCAGCGTGGTGGACCGACCACGCTGGTAACGGTTCAGAGCTCAAGGTGACGTCTTCACATGGCTTGTTTGACTCCACTAACATAAAAAACAAAGAAGACTAGGACATCCTCACATTTGAGCAGCTGCGAAGAGCAAAAATGTTCATTAGAGGATCAGAACTGTTGGTGATTAATAGCTTGAGCGCTATAAAAATAATCTGTCAACACGTTTAACTCCCAGGATAAATGACACATCCGAGTGTGACTTTAAAAACTAAAATCAGATCGACTCTGTCAACATAAAGACATCACTTGTCTCACTATTTCACTTTCATGTCACATCACACGATGTTACATAAAACTGAACAAAATCCAGCAGGACGACAGGCGTGTCCAGTAATAACTCCTCAGGCCGATCGGGACACACAAAGGTCGGCCAATCTATGAGGTCTAACGAGCTAATTAACCACCTGTCAGTCATCATCAACCATGACGCCCAGGAGGGAGAACCGGTCCATATTTAGAAACCTTCCAAACTACACAACCACAAACTTGATTTCATTAGGAGCAAAGGTTGGATTAGTAAATAAAGACCATGTGAGTAATGAGTGAAACCAACAAAATGAATCAATGCTGATAATCAGAGACAGTCACCTCTGTGTTACCTCAGTGACTGCTGAGATATGGCACTGACATGTTCTAGCTCGACTGCTCCAATCTCCCACATCCAGTGAACTACCCACAGTGTGCTACACACATATTTATTATTATTATTACTAATATTATTTTTTGATGTAGCGTTTCAGGAGTGAAAAAGACTTGTTTGGATTATATGTTAGCCAGTTAAGAAACCCAGGTTGCTCTCATACAGTCTGGAGCTATAACTATGAAAAGTAATACACTTTAATTCCTATATAATTTGTATTTAATCCACATTATATGAGCCAGGAAGCGTTACGTAGTATAACTAATGACAAAGTCCGTGGAGGAAGGAGGTCTGGTGGACGAGGGGGGTCTAAATACAGACCGGATATAAACCCAGACCACTTTTTGTGTCCCGTGTGAAGTCACAAGTCAGCGTTGACTTGTTACGTAACATCCGAACTTCAGTAACACCACTTCCATAGTGATTTTACCGACATGCTGGCTTATTTGTCACATAACGTCTGTTCTTATGAAATGCCACTTCTGTAGTTAATTAAACCTGAACACTGACTTATTTGTTGACATCACTTTGATACCTAAGAAACACCTAAACATTAGCTAATATGTCACATAACCTCTGTACTCAACACTTGTGTACAAAAACCATGATCATTTCCTAAACCTAACCAATTAGTTTTGTTGCCTAAACTCTTGTGCCGCTCATGTTGCTGGAAATTTATGGGAAAATGCAGAAAAAAGTAACAAAATAACTGTTTGTAAGATATTGTATCAAATGCTGTATGAGGATACACTAAGAAACCTGCGATATAGCGAAAGCTGATGTGAAGTTAAATATATTTTTTATTGTTTTCCTTTGTTTTCTCATGGCCTTCAACAGTGGATGCTCACTAACAATCTTTTTGTGAAACTACAATTTCTAAGGTCAAGAACGAAGCTCAACCTTTAAGCCAACATGCATGTGAAGTCCTAAAATTGCTCAGATAAGTAAAGACGATTATGGTAAAAACTGAAAGACGGATGGAGCACCGACTTCATTCAACCTACCACATCCATTAACCTTTAGTTGGATTAAAAGACGAAGACTACAGTGAAACTTTCACTTTTCACCATAATCGCTTAAAAAGGAGAAGTCAAACTAAATTTACAGCTCGTCCTAACCACCTAACGCCGACCCAGAAAACAAATCAACAAGTGCAAACATCTATTCAAGAAACAAAGGCAATTATGAGACTTCGAAATGTTATGAACATGGTTTGTGAGCTCTGGAAACACAGCAGGACCATGTGGTAGAAATATTAAACAAAAGCTTTTCAACACAGACTTTGCTTTTAAGGAATGCCCAGTCTGTTAAACCATTTAAGGGTATTTTTAAGACACTTCAAAGTTTCGTGAAATGTGGATGTTATGTAATGAGTAAGTCCCGATCCAATTCCATTAAGTCTGAAGACAAGAATGTGTGTGAGAGAAGCAGTAAAGAGGACACTTGTCATTTACTGTAACACTACGAGTCAGTAAAGCTCCACTGAGATCTGCAGCACATGTGAAAGACATTAACCCTCAACCTGTTGCTACAGAGCACATACAGTCCATTTCAGAAGTAAGAAATGAGGCTGTGGAGAGCGGTGAGGTAAGCTGTTAAAGCCATCAGAGGGTTCCCGCTGTTGTCCATAAAAGCTTAAATGTAGCAGACAGCTCAGAGAGTCTGCTTCAGTACTTTCCCTCCTCCTCCTCCTCCTCTTCCTCCTCCCCCTCACCACTTCTTCTCTGCAGCATTTCAAAGTTCATGTATAATATAAATGAGCTGCAGGTATTCCTGATTCAGCTATTTCTGAGATCAAAAAGAGGAATCAAAGGAGTGAGACGAGTCGGCTCTCGGCTGGGTAACAACAAAGTGCTGCCGGGGACCGTGTGCACGAGTTGACAACAAACACATTCAATGACATTAAAAAAAAAAAAAAACGACACCTTGGGGACGAACAGGCCAACCATGAGCCGACTACACAGGCCAACCATGAGCCGACGACACAGGCCAACCATGAGCCGACTACACAGGCCAAGCATGAGCCGACTACACAGGCCAAGCATGAGCCGACTACACAGGCCAAGCATGAGCCGACTACACAGGCCAAGCATGAGCCGACCCAGTTACATTCACAGCTATAACACCACCGACAAACACAGATTCACTGCCGCCACACAGTCTGTCAGACACTTAAACACTTACGCTAAAGTTACGCTGACAGAGCGTATGTGAACGCAGCACCGTGGCTGCTACAGTAACTCTCCTGACGGTGAACTGGAGTCAGTGAACGCAGCACCGTGGCTGCTACAACGACTCTCCTGACGGTGAACTAGAGGCAGTGAACGCAGCACTGTGGCTGCTACAGTAACACTCCTGACGGTGTACTGGAGGCAGTGAACGCAGCACTGTGGCTGCTACAGCAACTCTCTGACGGTGAACTGGAGACAGTGAACGCAGCACTGTGGCTGCTACAGTAACTCTCCTGACGGTGTACTGGAGGCAGTGAACGCAGCACTGTGGCTGCTACAGCAACTCTCCTGACGGTGACCTGGAGGCATGAACGCAGCACCGTGACTGCTACAGTAACTCTCCTGACGGTGAACTGGAGGCAGTGAACGCAGCACTGTGGCTGCTACAGTAACTCTCCTGACAGTGAACTGGAGGCAGTGAACGCAGCACCGTGGCTGCTACAGTAACTCTGCTGACAGTGAACTGGAGACAGTGAACGCAGCACCGTGGCTGCTACAGTAACTCTGCTGACAGTGACCTGGAGGCGGTGAACGCAGCACCATGGCTGCTGCCGTAACTCTGCTGACAGTGAACTGGAGTCAGTGAACGCAGCACCGTGACTGCTACAGTAACTCTGCTGACAGTGAACTGGAGACAGTGAACGCAGCACCATGGCTGCTACAGTAACTCTGCTGACAGTGACCTGGCGGCGGTGAACGCAGCACCATGGCTGCTGCCGTAACTCTCCTGACGGTGAACAGTTGACTGAGTTGTCCGCTGCATGAGATGCATTAATCTTGTCGGTTTACGGTTAATAATCGGTTAACGAGGGTCGGTTATCGGTTAAATCTTTTAGCATCCCTACTCTGAGCCAGATGTTCTCCTCACAGAGCCTGTTAAACGATGCAGAAATAGGAAAATACCTGCAGCAGTTGCCATGGAAAAAAAATGCAGGCATCTGACACAGCAATGAATATTTAGCAGCACAAAAAAATGGAGGCAAAACAAAGAGCAGAGCAAGTTTTTCTTCTTCTCTGGTCCAATCCCAGCGCTACTCTTGGAGCAGCTAAAAGAAAGGAGTATAAAGCCTCCCAGCACAGTGAAGAGACAGAAGCCACACTCTGCTGGCTAACACAGAAAAGAAAATACAGAAAAAAACTAACCACATGAGCATCCACTCACCCACGCCCTCCAAACACACACAACACACACACACACACACACACACACACACACACACACTACAGTACACAGTAAAATACTGGCAGCCATCCTGAAACTATTCAATCTCACCACACACACATAAACACACCACAGTACCAGTTGGCAGCTGATAAAAGTCTGCTCCGAGTCATCAACTTTGCCTTCTAAGTCTCTTTCTTTTTTTCCTGCTTTTCTTTTCTTCTTTCCAGTTTCACTCTTTCCTTCTTTGGCTCTCCTCCATCCCTTTTAAACTGTTTCTCTCGTTTTTTTGTTTTCCTGCAGCGTTCCTCCATATTCCCTCTATCATTATTACACAGTCCAGGACTCTTTTCTTCATCCTTTCCTTCATTGTTTCTATCCATCCATCCCTTCCTTCTTTCCATCATTCCCACTCTACTTTCCTTCCTTCCATTATTCCTTCATTCCTTCCTCCCTCCATTCCATCCTTTCTTCCTTCCATCAGTCAGTTCTTCTGTCTTTCCTTCCACCCCTACCTTCTTTGTTCAATCACCCCTTCTTTCTTTCATTCAGTCATTTCTTCCATCCTCCAATGCCTACTTCCTTTCTTCCATCATCATTCCTTCCATCCTTCATCACTTCCATCCCTACTTTCATCTTTTTCATCTTCCTTCTTTCCATGATACACACATTCCTGTCTTCCGTCCATCATCCCTTCTATTCTTCTTTCCTTCCATCTTTCCATCCCTTCATCCTTCCATCCAACATCCATCCTTCCTCTCTCCCTGCATCATTAAGGCTGTGGATTAATGAGCTGATTAAGGAGATTTAATGACAAAGATGGACACACACTGATTTCTGTCAGGTCTGAGGAGATGTTTACCATCTGTGCACGTATGTATGCATGTGTGTGTGTGTGTGTGTGTACATGCATATGTGTGTGTGCGTGTGTGCGTGTGTGTGTGTGTGTGAAGACAATAATGGAGTCCAGTCAAACCCACGTACCTCTCTACCATTTCATGCAGTGTTACAGTTCTGGGACTAAATCCAAACACAACAGTCAGATGCACAGAGACACACACACACACACACACACACACACACACACACACACACACACACACACACACACACACACTAAACCTCCAGCAGCAGCAGCAGCAGCAGACGTGGTGAGGTAGGTGATGAAATGATGAAGATTAATAGAAAAGAGAAACAGAGAGGACTTGATGAAAGCTCCCTCTGATATCCAGACGTCTTATAGTTTTGTTTACTGAACCTGTGCTGATATTAATCACTCACCGCAGGCTGACTGATGTGGCTTTGAGAGGGTCACTATTGATATTTTCTGGACTCAATCTGCTGAGGAATCATGTTTTGCCCCGATGTTCAATATTAAAAGAACAAACAGTAGCTCACCGAGTGTCTGTGTGGTCGTTTCCATTTAATAGAGCCGTTAAATACGAATGAATCAGTGATAGTTTCAGAGAGTAATTAAAGAGGAAGACAGATTTTAGCGAAACCAGACTCGGGCGACCATGTAAGTTCCAAGTCAGTCAAGTCAAATATTAAATGATAATGACTTGCTGACATCTTGTGGTGTGGTTGCAGATTGCAACCAATGAATCTCCCTCTGCTCACTCCTCCTTTTCCAAGAGTGCGATAACATGAACCGCAGGGAAAAGAAGCAGCGGCATAACGTTATATGGATTCGTAGGTGGTGATGAAGACATGGACAGTCTTGTAAGCTAGCTATGTTTTACTAGCTATATCTGTTACACACTGAAATTCATTCTGACACTAAAAAGAGTTGTACAGCTCAAAATTCAGACCAGAAATGGGTTAAAATAACACAGCGTGTCCAGCTTAAAGGGATGAATGTAGACAAAGGGACGTATTGGAGCTGCAGTTTGCACTATTTGTTCAGGAGGAAAGACATGCAAAAGCTGCTGAACATAAAAGTTAAAGCCAACTAAGAAAATAAGACTACATCTGAGCTGAGCAGGACTTATCAGCCATAGTCAGTACACCTCATACATGAGAGCGCCCTTGACCCTGAGAAACTGATATCTTAAAACACGCACAGACTCAAATAGGCCCTTGTATTTGCTTTCATAAGATTTGAGAGTGACAAGGTACAAGCTCCCATGGAGGGCTGAGAAAATGAAGCCGTTTAAGGGAACAAGAACTATTAAAACACACATTGGATAAGACGAGAGAGGGGGAATGAGGTGTTGAGAACATGGAGGCAAGAGGGAAACGCTGATGGATGGAAGACACATGAGGAAGTGGAGGGAACACAAAGACTACAGTGACATGCATTAATGTGAGCTGGCAGAGAAATTCAGATTGGACGCAATAGTGGTTTCATTTCAGTCCAGCATGAGTTTCTGAAGGGCCAGAGCAACATATCTGGACTGCTGATTACACTAATTAACATGTAAGCTTAGATACAAACTGTTAGGGCCGGGACGACACACCTACCTCCTGATACGACACTATTATGATTTAATATTACTATTTATCGTGATTTTTAAACTTTTGTTGACACTAAACCATGGGAAAAAGTTGAGTCATACACTTCTTGGACTTTTACTTTGGAAAATATCTAAACAATACATTAAAATGTTTTTCAGTATGTATGTAGTCAGAGATGTCCTGAAGTCAAATACATCAGGATCATTGTCAGGAATATTTATTACATTTTCTCCAGCAACCCAAAAATCAAAGAATAAAGACATTCCCCTCACAAATTAGTGATATTTTCATTTAAATTTATAAGGGACATGTAATGTTTTATAATTCTGGTAAATATAATCCAGTCAATCTTATTTCAATATATGTATTTTGCATATACAGTTCCCTTTGTTAACACCTTATTTTGAAAACCAGACCTGCAGTGTGTGAAACCCAAAGTGTTTCCATCCTTTACTGGATGTATAGTGTTTACCACGCTGGATTTAACATGGAGGCTGCAGGTCGTACGACTCTCCACCGTTTTCTTCTTCTTTTCGGCTCATTGCAGTTTGTTTTGGTTGACGGACACAGAACGGATATCTATTTTGAAATGGTAAAAAAAGGGATACAGGTGAATCTATTTTTTCACACCCCTATAAGCCGTTTCCAAAATATTCAATGTTACCCCCCACCAAAAAAAAAACAAAAAACAACTGGATTGATTGTCTGCAGGATGGAAAAGCCTTAGTCTGCAAGCAGTGACAGAAACGGAGGTATTGCAACCATTAACATGGTAGGTAATCTGCTTGTGCGTACTTCGTCTTCCTGTGTGAGTGGTAGACAATTTGTACCACACAAAACTGAAGATGGAGTCAAATGTGTCTTTCAGCATTATAGCAATTTAATGTCTCTGTGCATCAAGAGTACATAATGTTTAGAAAGGCTGTTAGCGTACTGATGATGCAAATGCATAAAAATGACTTCTTCCAGGACAGGCTGTCTGGCATTTAAACGTCTGGATATAGAAATCCCAAAAAGGGGTAAAGAAACAGAGATTTTCTGATACCATTATTGATTCTGATACCTGAACATGTGCTATTGGCTGATACCGAGTACCAATCTGATACCAGCGAGAGAATTAAGATAAGATAATAGATAAGATATACCTTCATTAATCCCACAGTGGGGAAATTTACGATTTCTATATTAAAATTTATATATCTGACGTAGAAGGAAGTTAGCACTTTTATTGTTGTAGTCTGAGTAATGTGACGTCATATCCGTTTTGTATCCGTCAACCAAAACAAACCCCACTGAGCCGAAATGGCAAAGAAGAAAGTGGCGAGAGTCGTATGACATGGTTAGCACTGTCGCCACACAGCAAGAGGGTTGCAGGTTTGAATTTTGTTTGCATGTTCTCCCCATGTTAGCGTGGGTTTTCTCCGGGTTCTCCGGCTTCCCCCCACAGTCCAGACATGCAGTTTAACTGGTGACTCTAAATTGCCTGTAGGTGTGAATGTGAGTGCGAATGGTTGTCTGTCATTATGTGCCAGCCCTGCGATGGCTGATTATTTACCAGCTATTTACTAGTGATCATGTATGATATGATTACTAAACATGAACAGATTTTCCACTGTGAAATATTGCCAAATGGCTGACATTTTCCTCGCTCTGACTGCCGTCACAGTCTCCAGTAACACCGCCCTGTTGTTGCTGCTATCGTCACGTGACAAACAGAAAAACTCTTCGCTGCTCTAAAAACAGTAGTTGCCAGTGGCAGCCATGATACCACCAGGGTGACAGTACAGTGAAGGCTGCTGGTTTGGAGTGGTGAAGTAGAAGTGATTTCTGGATTGGTGCATAGACTGGCGTACTTGCAGATACCCAATGCTTGATACCACATTTCTGGCAGTATTGGACGCATTTCCAATACTGGTATTTCTATCTGAACAACTCTTAGAAGAAGGAACTACTTATGTGCAACCACACTGTAGAGCCTGTACAGTGAAGCCTACTAGCACTACTACACTGGTGGTCAGAAATCCTAAACACTTCCAAAGACATAAAGCATCAACATTTGATGGAACCATAAAAAACATGTAGACATGGGTGTGAATCATATATCTTTAACAGCCTACATAAAGAGTAACATCGCCCAGTCTAATAATGCGGGTTGCCATGCCAACTAGTGGTGATGACATGTTTTTTTCCCAGCAGTGGCGTATCGTGGCATTATGCACCAAACTACATGAAAGCTGAGTGTGGTCACGAGGCCAACAGACCAAAACCTGCCCACACCCAGCTCCCTACCCACAGGGGACAATGAAACCATGTTTTCATCCTTTCAAAATGTAGTGTGGAATTACCCTTTCAGGAAAACTGTACGATACTGCACGGCCTAAAAGTCTCTGCACAAATATTTAAAGGAATTTCCCTCCGGGGATTAATAAAGGTTCATCTGATCTTATCTTATCTTATAATAACAGCAAACCAAATAGTTTCTTTTGTTATGTTTTGGAAAAAGAAGTTGTGCTTCAACATTTCCCAAAGCTGGAATTACAACCTTGAGATTGTATCCTTCTGCCAACCAGTCAAGTTGCAGTTTACATCCATGTCTGTCTAAAATGTCATCACTTTATCATTTTATCCTGTTAGTGAAATTATCATAATTACCATAATAAGCATTAATACCGCTTTCATGAGAATGGGACAGACATGAGGTCACAGTGACCTTTAACCACCAAAATCTTATCAGTTCAAGTCACACAACAGAAAGTCGTACTTCAGCACGGAGGCTTCATCACAGGTGAAAAGTTAATTCAAAGAGGTCGTTCCATGTCATTCTGGGGAGCTGTGCTGTCCCTCTTCTTAACTGTATTTACCTGAATATACCATAGACTCTATAAAGAAGGACGTAGTCACTGTGACGTCAACCATTGGTTTGTGGACTGCTGTTCTGAAGCCTTGAGATCAGCATTTTGGCCGTTGCCATCTTGGTTCTTAGCCGTCGCCATCTTGGTTTTTGGCCATCAGCATCTTGGTTATTTACAACCAGAACTGACACAAGAGGGTGGAGCTACAGTACAACGGAGCGCTGATTAAGACATTTATAATCAACCAAAATATTACAATTAACTTTGATGAACTGAAAACCCACTGTGAAAGGGTTAAAGTTGTAAGATGAAAACATGGACGACGCCGTAGTAACGACCTGTCAATCACAAGGTAGCCCCGCCCTAAAGCATCCCCTGCTTTAAGGTCTGTTTGACTCTAAATGGGACCATAATTTACTAAATGAACATCTTGCTGTATTGACGAAGACTAGGAACTATGTTTCCAGTGTTTATTGAGGTAATAAATCAGGTGAGACATTGGCTCATTTACTTCTCACAGACTTCTTGTAGAAACCAGAGGAGTCGCCCCCTGCTGGCTGTTAGAAACAACGCAGGTTTAAGGTGCCTCAGCGCTGGCTTCACACCTGTACAGTGAAACTAACTGGGGCCTAACTCTGAGACCAGCGAGGCCAACAGGGAAAGCCGTAGAGATAACAGACACAAATATGATCCAGCCGCAATCAAAATTAGTCAGAAACGAGTTGCTATTGTATTATCACCATGTTTTCAGGTACTGCAAGGTTTAAAATAAAAGACCCTGAACAATGCTGGATGTCACCAAGAATCAAAGTGGACAACTGAATGTGGATGCAGGTTCGGACACGTTGTTGAGGATCTCGCCAGAAGACCTATAAGTGTGTTTGTGTATAGACAAAAGATCTTATTATAATCCCTTGAAGTTGAAATCTACATAACTTGGAGCTTAACTTCCTAACTCCCCATCCTACATTAATTATAGTCCCTGTGTGTGTGCTTTTGTATTACCTTCATGAGGACCAGTTTTACAGTTAGACCATGAAGTGAGGACCAAACTTTTTCAAAAAGGCCTATTGGGGTTAAGCTGGCTTCTTATTCCTCTCTTTCCTTGTCCTGAAACTTGCATTTCTGCCTTCTGTAATCATCTCAGCACAGTGTTAGAAGAATATTGTGTTTGTGTAATAAAGCTTCAGTTCCCCGACAGCAGCGTCAACAACATCACAGAGTTCAAATAGAAGGAGAAAAGCAGGATAATGAGAGAGACAGAGGTGTGTGGAGTGTCAGTAATTGGTTGATATGTGAGAGGAGTGTTTGTATGAGGGGCAGCAGGGTCTCAGCAAGAATTCGCTTCTTAAAAATGGCCTGAAGCCTCCAATTAACCCTTTAACCTGGAGCCCCTGCCCCACACAGAAACCACACAAGCAGCCCAACGCTGCCAAAATAAACAGCCAGCAGCGTTCACCGGAACGCTGCTGGCTGTTTATGCTTTCTAATGACAGCAGAGGAATGGACATGGATATTGTATGAAAGGGCGAAAGCAGTTTGACAAGAAAGAAGAGAACAAAATATAACAATGAGAAAGAAAATGTGTTTTTATGACCGAGATTTCAGAATAAAAGTCAGAGGAAGCTCCTTACCTGTTCAGCGTTCAGGCCCGTTGATCTCCGATGACATCGACCACCTCACTCTCCTAAAGGAAACACACAAAAAAAGACTGAATGTCAGCATTAGTATTCAAATATACTTAAAATAAAAGTACTCATTATGCAGAAAGGCCCTTTACAGATAAAGATAAGCTGGTAAAGGTGCAGCTACTTACTTTACATGCTGCTGATTGATAGCTTAATCCATAATAATTAGGGCAGTCAACTGATTCAAATGTGTTATCGCAATTAATCGCACAGTTAATCTGGATTAATTGCACATTAATCACATTTATATCTGTTCATGATGTAGTTTAAAGGCAGATTTGGCAAGTATTTATTGCTCATCAACATAGGAGTGAGCAAATACGCTGCTTTATGCAAATGTATGTATATGTTAATTATTGGAAATCAATTAACAACACAAAAAAAATCATAACATGGCAAACTGCAGCCCAACAGGCAGCAACAGCTGTCAGTGTGTCAGAGTGCTGACTTGACTATGACTTGATCCAGACTGACTGGGACTATCAGAAAGTGGGCATGTCTGTAAAGGGGAGACTGGTGGGGACCCAGAGAAGCCATTTACATTCACATATCTGGAGGTCAGAGGTCAACGGACCCCTTTGTAAATGAACAGGTTGGAGTGTTATTTAACCTCCTTCACAACAAGCCAGTATGACATGTCTGGTAGCTCCGAACGGTGTATGAGAGTCCACACAATGTGCTGGAGGTGATATTATGAATATTAGTACAAACCTGCTGCGGATCAAAGTGAAAGCCAGCCCTTGTATTTACAGAACAGCGACGGCAGTGTTAATTAAACGTAATTAATTCACGAAAAACTGCCAGAAATCTTGTATTATCTATCAGAAGGAGAAAAGCACATTACCGCCTGGAATAATAACAGAAAGCTGGAGCCATGCCCGAGTTTAAATAGACCCCTTCATCAGGGTATGAATTAAACTAAAGGCATTTTAATTTGTGATAATACCAGTAGAGAGCCTCCATTTTTTTTGCCCTCATAACGATAACATTAATGCTTATAGGCTCTAAAATAAAGGGACTTTTAACTGAGGAGATAAAGGAGGAATCAATTTGGGGAGTAATCTTCATGATGAGACAAGGAAACAGACAAAAAGCGACAGACACTGTGGGGGTATAATGAACAAAGAGCAGCCGAGGCCCAAGTGCTGCTGAATCAGCCTGCGGTGATACAGTCGTAGGTGTCTTCATTTTCACTTCACCGGCAGTGGAAGGAGTATTCAGAGCCTTTACTTCAATACTGCACTGTCAAAATACTCCACCACAAGTACAGTTACTGAAGCAAAAGAGTAGTAACATAAAATGTACCTCTAATTTGTGATTAAAGGGAATGTTTGTAAGTTTTTACACATGTAAATGTCTTTTAATTGTTTTTTTATTGCCTGTGTGTTAACGGGTTGAAACCAAACTTCAGGTTAGATTTTCTGGGTTTTCTCTATCAGCCTGTAGGCTGCTTTTAATGTGAAGAATGTGGGCAGTTTTTTAAGGAAGGAACCAAATCTTCTTTATTATATTGGGCAAACAAACAAAGGCTTTTCAGCAATAAGCCTTCAGCATCAGCTGCAACGATAGCGAACGGTTGGTTCGAAATGGAGTGCGTTAACGCCAACAAAGAACCAGCTCACACCACAACTCAGACTCCAACACAAACTAAGAAATCCCAAAATGGTCTCCAATTCTTATTTGACAGGTGAACTAACATTACTGCCAAGCATGTGAAATATACTGTAGAGCGATGTTGTAGTTTTAGCCAGCTGATGCTTGTCAGTCACATTCAGTCCTATGTGGGTCGCCTCACTGTTTAGACTCTGAGACCTGCTGGATCTCAGGTGATCCCAACTGACTTAACCCTAAGCTGTCATATGAAACTAGAAAACCTGAAGAATCCAGTGGTACCAACCATGTCATGCTAGCGAAGGAGTGTAAATAATGCTCCAAATTTAGGCTAAATTTTGACGAGGAAAAACTGTCGTCCATTTTCAAAGTGGTCCCTTGACCTCTGACCTCCAGATGAGTGAATATAAATGGGTTCGATGGGTACCCACCAGTCTCCCCTTCACAGACATGCCCACTTTATGATAATGTGTTATTGTCTCCTATTCTAAAATGGTGTGTTTGCATATTTCTGCATACTGGGTCTCAGTGTAAAACTGAGACTGGTGGATCCAATGAGGCCAACTGTATTCATGTGTGATGATCTTAGTCCCCACTGGAGCCATTTCATTGTAGTGAAACTTGACCTCACAGTATAAAATAGATGGATGGCTTTCCTAGCTCGACTGACATTAAGGGGGTTTCTGAGCAGTTTACACAACACAGAGTACTCGCCATCTAATCACTGAAAAATGCAGCTCTTGCAGAAATCTCCAAATGTCAAATGCTTTTGTATCCCAAGTCTCAGCATGGCTTTTTCTGTGGTGTTGCTCAAGGTCTTGGTGTCTTAATATGGTATTTTGGAGGGATTATTGATCATTTGTATTAATTCTCGACTGGTAAAAAATGGCTACATTTTGCACCAAATCTCTGTAACAAATAGTATCAGCACAGAAAATTGCTGCAACAACTTAAAAGACATAAGGGAGCGTGAGGATGGACATCATATACGTCTACCATCAAACCCTTTGAAACCATTATACACTTTCACAATTTATTTTAATTAACTCATGTTTATTTCTGATTCATGTCTAGAACGACTCAACACACAGAGCTGCTCTGCATCTTAAACTAATCTTCAGTTTCCCAGCTTTCAGATGATGTTCACCGCTTCTATGTGACATCTAATGCTAACCTGCTATCTCCCCCTAAAGACCCCATGGACCCCTCTAAAGAAGACTAAAACAGGTCTATTGCAGGTCTCAGAGGGTTAACAAGCAATTTCTGATTCCTCCATACAGCCCCTGTAAGTACAGTACTTGAATGAATGTAAACTTTCCACCGCTGTTTAAACTCAGACACTGCTCACCTCTCCTGCACAAACACAATGAATGTCGCCTTTCAGTGTGTATTGAAACAAGCAGCAAAGCAGTTAGTGAGGCGAGACTGTGTGTGTGTGTGTGTGTGTGTGTGTGTGTGTGTGTGTGTGTGTGTGTGTGTGTGTGTGTGTGTGGTGAAGTTTGTTTGGCAGCACTTCTGACAACGTTGAGGCCCTCGGTGCTATCCAACAGAATGGCCCAGTCTGTCTCCACTCTATCTCAAAGAACCATATGCTTCTGGATAGCACGGCCCGACTCACTCGGGTGTGTGTGTGTGTGTGTGTGTGTGTGTGTGTGTGTGTGTGTTTATTGTTTTTTAGTGTGTCCATATGTTCAAGCATCTAACATCCAACATCTAAACATCCAGATGGCGAAGCATCAGTCCACACAATGTTTCCTTCCATCATCAGCAAGTAGCTTGAAAAGCGTAAAAGACAATAAATATTCATCATGTGGGCTTTAGGGAGCGACCACACCGCTCGCCTGACAATTATACTGCATTATGAGTGTTTAAAAAAAACAAAAAAACAGCTGTTTTATTTTTAAACCATGGACAACATGATGGAGAATAATAAAAGCTTTGGTTTAAATAACCCAAAGGATGGGACTGGAGAGGACATGACAGATTATCAGCTGGATTTATGCGTTGAGGTCATTCATTCAAAATACTCCTTCAGTGTAATCAGGAAAGGACCTTAAAAGAGTCTGTAGCTTGTAGCCTCGTAGCATTTATTCACCGACAAATAAACTGTACACACACTGTCTGCTACAGCTACATTCACAGCTATAACACCACCAACAAACACACACTCACCACCACACACACACACACACACACACACGGTCTGTCGGAAACTAGCTGAAGTTACGCTACAGATGCATGAAGCCACCGGCAACGCTAGCAGCTAGCAGCTGTTGACGTAGCACAAACACACACTGGTTGTCAGAAAATCAATATCGTTAATCTGAGCAGACACACAGCTGACAACCTGCTAAACTAAACTACATGTGGTGGAGACTTTTACTGGGAAACTGGCTGAATATCGAAGACACTAGACACAGCACCGTGGCTGCTAACGCTACCAGACGGTAAACTGGGGACGGTGAACGCAGCACCGTGGCTGCTAACGCTCACAGACGGTAAACTGGGGACAGTGAACGCAGCACCTTAGCTACTAACGCTCACAGACGGTAAACTGGGGACAGTGAACGCAGCACCGTGGCTGCTAACGCTACCAGACGGTAAACTGGGGACGGTGAACGCAGCACCGTGGCTGCTAACGCTACCAGACGGTAAACTGGGGACGGTGAACGCAGCACCGTGGCTGCTAACGCTCACAGACGGTAAACTGGGGACAGTGAACGCAGCACCGTGGCTGCTAACGCTCACAGACGGTAAACTGGGGACGGTGAACGCAGCACCGTGGCTGCTAACGCTACCAGACGGTAAACTGGGGACGGTGAACGCAGCACCGTGGCTGCTAACGCTCACAGACGGTAAACTGGGGACAGTGAACGCAGCACCGTGGCTGCTAACGCTCACAGACGGTAAACTGGGGACAGTGAACGCAGCACCGTGGCTGCTAACGCTCACAGACGGTAAACTGGGGACAGTGAACGCAGCACCGTGGCTGCTAACGCTCACAGACGGTAAACTGGGGACAGTGAACGCAGCACCGTGGCTGCTAACGCTCACAGACGGTAAACTGGGGACAGTGAACACAGCACCGTGGCTGCTAACGCTCACAGACGGTAAACTGGGGACAGTGAACGCAGCACCGTGGCTGCTAACGCTCACAAGACGGTAAACTGGGGACAGTGAACGCAGCACCGTGGCTGCTAACGCTCACAAGACGGTAAACTGGGGACAGTGAACGCAGCACCGTGGCTGCTAACGCTCACAGACGGTAAACTGGGGACAGTGAACACAGCACCTTAGCCACTAACGCTCACAGACGGTAAACTGGGGACAGTGAACGCAGCACCGTGGCTGTTAACGCTCACAGACGGTAAACTGGGGACAGTGAACACAGCACCTTAGCTACTAACGCTCACAGACGGTAAACTGGGGACAGTGAACGCAGCACCTTAGCTACTAACGCTCACAGATGGTAAACTGGGGACGGTGAACGCAGCACCTTGGCTGCTAACGCTCACAGATGGTAAACTGGGGACAGTGAACGCAGCACCGTGGCTGCTAACGCTACCAGACGGTAAACTGGGGACGGTGAACGCAGCACCGTGGCTGCTAACGCTCACAGACGGTAAACTGGGGACGGTGAACGCAGCACCGTGGCTGCTAACGCTCACAGACGGTAAACTGGGGACGGTGAACGCAGCACCTTAGCTACTAACGCTCACAGACGGTAAACTGGGGACAGTGAACGCAGCACCTTAGCTACTAACGCTCACAGACAGTAAACTGGGGACAGTGAACGCAGCACCTTGGCTGCTAACACTCACAGACGGTAAACTGGGGACAGTGAACGCGGCACCGTGGCTGCTAACGCTCACAGACAGTAAACTGGGGACAGTGAACGCAGCACCTTAGCTACTAACGCTCACAGACAGTAAACTGGGGACAGTGAATGCAGCATTGTGGCTGCTATACTGGAGCTGGCGCACCGCTGCATGTGAGGCACAAGTTAACTGTTAATCGGTTAACAAGGGTCGCCTATTGGTTAAGAAAATTTGAATTTATTTTGAAAAGACCTGTGTGCAATGAGAAGAAATCGACATGTCCAAAACTGACTCTAGAATGAGTTGGTTGTGACGGAACTCAGCTAATGATCATTTTAATTATGGATTAATTTACTGATTATTTTCTCTATTAATCGATTGATTAGTTTGTAAAATAGTGAAAACAGAGAGACATGACACCAAAAGAACACCCTCACACTGTTTTTTTTGTGTGTCAAAACCTCAACAGTATTATAATTTCAGACGGAGGAAAAGCTACTCTCTAAGAAAATAGTCTGAGTGACGTTTCTATCTGAGGACACACAGGAGTTTTATTACATTTTCAGAGGTTAGTGTGGATTCAGCCTCCTCCGACCTCAACTCTGACATTCATTTCTGCTTCCCTTCAACGTGATTCAACGACTGGCTGTGAATCAGTAAACGGCAGGGAAAGGCAAAAGGCCAGCGTTGTATATTATTTAGATGTGAAGAATAAACTTTTTAGAGAACAGTGTGACTGCAAATGTGAATCACATGTATTATTAATATATAGCGGTGGAAGTGAATCCAGGTTTTCTTTCTTGTGGCTGACTTTATATATAATGAGGCAGACGGAGGACAGAGATACTCAGCAGGTCCAGATTGGAGGCAGGGACGCCCTCTGCTCTCCAACCTGACCTCTACCACAGGAAACACACACACACACACACACACACACACACACACACACACACACACACACACACAGTGAGTCATGTGTCATGCGCCAAGAGAGACAGTCGAACAACAGCAGCCACATCCAGAGACAAAGACCTTCATTTTTGTGCCTTCAGTCTCTAGAGAGACTGAAACTGGAACACAAAGTCGCAGAAGAGGCGCAGTGTGACAGAGTGTCATCCTGAGGGCCTTTACAGTACATACCGGGGGCGTGACGAATAAACACCAAAATATGAAATACTCTGCAAATATTTTGCATAACTATTCATGCTGTCAGTATTTATCACAAACTAATCTTACATCATTTATCTCTTCAAAATGTGCCTTACAGGGAGATTTGTTGAGTATTCAACATGTTAGTGGACAAATATGCTGCTTTATGCAAATGTAAGTATATATTTATAAGTGTAAATCAATTAACAACACAAAACGCAGACAGATATTGTCCAGAAACCCTCACAGGTTCTGACTTTAGCATAAAAAATATGCTCAGATCACACAGGTAGCAAAAGCTGTCAGTGTTATGACTTGCCCCAAACTGCAATAAAGTGGGCATGTCTGTAAAGGGGAGACTGGCGGGTACCCGTAGAACCCATTTACATTCACATATCCGGAGGTCAGAGGTCAAGGGAACCCTTTGAAAATGGCCATGACAGTTTTTCC
This sequence comes from Pterois miles, assembly GCA_947000775.1. Lineage (NCBI taxonomy): Eukaryota > Metazoa > Chordata > Actinopteri > Perciformes > Scorpaenidae > Pterois > Pterois miles. The sequence goes on from CAMQGK010000549.1 coordinate 3,195,608, forward strand.
TCAGCAAAATTTAGCCTAAAGTTGGTTATTTCACCTTCTTTGCTAGTACGACCTGGTTGGTACCAGTGGATTCCTCAGGTTTTCTAGTTTCATGTGATAACTCTAAACCTGAACCTGGTCTCTGTAAGGCTGTAAATCAGTAGGTGATCCAGAAGGTCTCAGAGGGTTAACAGTGACCCCTGTGGCCGTTAAGTGAACGACAGTCTATTGCTCGTAGTCGCGAGCGAGCGTCGGTCTGAACAGTGAGCTGATACAAACAGGACTGAAAAAGACTGGCAGGCATCAACCAGCTAAAACCACAATATCACTCCATAGTTCACATGCTTGGCAGTAATTTTAGCTCCCCTGTCCAATAGGGGTCCATTTTGAAACCCAAAACTCTTTGTGTTGGAGTCTGAGTCGTTTGTTGGCGTTAACGGACTCATTTCTACACAACCGTTAGCTATTGTTGTACACTGTTAGCCTTGTAGCTCAGCTGAAGAGAGACGTTACTTCTGTTGGAGTTTCCCAGAACAAAAAAGCCTTCATTGTTCACATTAAAAGCGGTCTACAGGCTGATGGAAACCCAGAAAGTCACAGAAGGTCTCATTTTTTAGATTAGGTTACAACTTGTTAACACATTGGCAATAAAAAAACAATTAATTGACATTTCCACTGGAAGTCTGGAGCGTTATTTAACCTCCTCCATGACAAGCTAGTGTGACATGACAAAAATTGCAAATGCGTTAAAGAACAAATTTGCATGAACGTCAACACTAGTTCGAATCGATTGATGGAGGCAGAGGACCAGCTAGCGGGTCCTATTGACCCAGGGCAGCGTCTGGCAGGCTGTCTGCGCTAAACTGTCGTATAGCCTAAACTACTGTAAGCTACTTTACTGAGTTTCCTTTTAGCGAAATGCTCTGAGTAAATTTGCCTTTGGAAAACAGTTACACAGTGTATTGTACTGTACATGTCTTGGGCTTTTATTGTGAAAGGTAAGAAAGGAAGGATCTGTGGATCTGTCAAGTCTGAAATGAGTGATAACAAAATGATAAAGTTTGCTGTCTTGGTTCGGACTCGGAGCCTCTGCGTTGCTGTACGTTGACAGCGTTCGGTCACACAGCGTGACTGGTTGATGCCTTTATTACTATATTACAGCTCAGAAAAATCAACCCTGCTCTAAAACACGTCGCTCTTCATCATGTTATTTTTGCATTCTGTGTGAAAGTATTCATGACAAAAATGTATTCGGTCTCATCTCCCCTGTTTCAGTGCCGCTGCTGCACTACTGTACACAATGCACCTAAAATATCTGACAGTGAGAATAACTAATAATAATAATAAATGCTGAATATGAATAATGAATAATGTTGTGGGCTTATTCCTTATTTCATGGGCTATTTTGGAATTTATGCTTCATTATTGCGCACTTCTACATATGATGAAGCATTTGAACTCTGGTCGATTACCACGGCAATGACTGAAGCTTGGAGCTTATTCAGGTCAGCCCTATGAAACAAGGCTGATACCCCCGCTCACCCCACTCCTGCAACACCGTCACCCATCACACCAACTTTGAGTTGTGCTCCAGAAATTAAATTAATCTTATATATTAGTCTTTTTTTAAATTTTTTGGCTTGAGTTAAATATGTTTCATGTTCTGCTCCTGAAACAAAAGCAGGCGAACCGACAGACAGACACATGGACAGTGTTATAAACCACTATTTACAAATGTTACCTCATCACTGATCTGCCAACTACTTTCTTGATCAACTGAAAAACTGATTATATTTAAAAAAGAAAAAGTTAAAAATGTCTGCCACATTTTTCCTACAGCTCGGTTCATCTTAAGACATCTTGTTTTGTTTGAGCAACAGTTTAAACCCTCAAATAAGCGATTTACAGCGACATAAAACACAGAAAAACCACAGATTTCTCAATTATCTAACTTTTTTTTTCCATGAAAAGACTTATTGCCTTATAATTTTCTGTCACACACTTCATTTATAGGATTTATTGACTAGTTGTTCCTACAGTATTAAAGTTAAGGTGACAGCTATTCTTGTGACATGTGATCCACAGTAACAGTCGCCTCAGGTGATGCTCATGCAAACCTTAATATGAGGTCACAGCAGAAATGTGATTTTTCCACAGACGACCTACTTTCACAGAGTTCATTTATTAAAACATGCAACTGTCTGCTTCCCTTGCTTCCCACACACACACACACACACACACACACACACACACACACACACACACACACACACACACACACACACTGATGGCCAGTTTTACACACATGCCTGCTTTCACACACTTAACAACCTTTAGTGACCGATGCATCAGTGGGTCATGTTTCTCTGGTCAAATGCTTTGGCTACACAATTGTGGGAATCTTGATGGATTTATGTTCAGGTCAGCAAACTCTGTGGCAGCAGACATTTTGTCATATTACAGTAGGAAAAGGTGCAAATAACAACGTTAACGATGACTGAACTCCATTTAGTTTCAAGGTGCTGGTGCTTGTTCATGCAGGCTCCCTTTCTGGGACATTTGAATAGCAGAAAACCAAACTGAATGTGTGGACTGAAAAGGAGTTACTGTAGCAGCCACGGTGCTGCGTTCGCTGTCTCCAGTTCACCGTCAGGAGAGTCACCGTAGCAGCCACGGTGCTGCGTTCGCTGTCTCCAGTTCACCGTCAGGAGAGTCACCGTAGCAGCCACGGTGCTGCGTTCGCTGTCTCCAGTTCACCGTCAGGAGAGTCACTGTAGCAGCCACGGTGCTGCGTTCGCTGTCTCCAGTTCACCGTCAGGAGAGTCACCGTGGCAGCCACGGTGCTGCGTTCACTGTCTCCAGTTCACCGTCAGGAGAGTCACTGTGGCAGCCACGGTGCTGCGTTCACTGTCTCCAGTTCACCGTCAGGAGAGTCACGGGCTGCATTCCCGTCTCCAGTTCACCGTCAGGAGAGTCACCGTGGCAGCCACGGTGCTGCGTTCGCTGTCTCCAGTTCACCGTCAGGAGAGTTACCGTAGCAGCCACGGTGCTGCGTTCACTGTCTCCAGTTCACCGTCAGGAGAGTCACGGTGCTGCATTCGCCGCTCCAGTTCACCGTCAGGAGAGTCACTGTAGCAGCCACGGTGCTGCGTTCGCTGTCTCCAGTTCACCGTCAGGAGAGTCACTGTGGCAGCCACGGTGCTGCGTTCACTGTCTCCAGTTCACCGTCAGGAGAGTCACTGTGGCAGCCACGGTGCTGCGTTCACTGTCTCCAGTTCACCGTCAGGAGAGTCACTGTGGCAGCCACGGTGCTGCGTTCACTGTCTCCAGTTCACTGTCAGGAGAGTCACGGTGCTGCGTTCGCCGTCTCCAGTTCACCGTCAGGAGAGTCACTGTGGCAGCCACGGTGCTGCGTTCACCGTCTCCAGTTCACCGTCAGGAGAGTCACTGTGGCAGCCACGGTGCTGCGTTCACTGTCTCCAGTTCACCGTCAGCAGAGTCACTGTAGCAACCACGGTGCTGCGTTTGCCGTCTCCAGTTCACCGTCAGGAGAGTCACTGTAGCAGCCACGGTGCTGCGTTCACTGTCTCCAGTTCACCGTCAGGAGAGTTACTGTGGCAGCCACGGTGCTGCGTTCGCCGTCTCCAGTTCACCGTCAGGAGAGTCACTGTAGCAGCCACGGTGCTGCGTTCGCTGTCTCCAGTTCTGTGTGTAGTGTCGTGGTCCTGCAGCCACTTTCCCGGTAAAAGTCTCCACCGCATTTAGTTCAGTTGAGCAGGTTTTCAGCTGTGTGTCTGTCCTGTGTAACGATAGCGTTTGTCTGACAAACAATAAGCATCACATAATCCTACGTTGTCACTATTCAAATCATCTGAAAACCGTGGTACAAATTTAAATAATATCAGAACTTATGCAATGCATCAGGCCAACAGAAACAAAAAATATGTGCATAATTAGCTCTTACAGAGAGGAGCAGACTGATCTGAGCTCTCAGTTTGTGTTCGAAGCATTATCTGATTAACGAGAGGACACGCCACAGAGCAGACTAGAGCTAACGCTAACCGCTGTAGCAGCTGCCTACAGATATTTTAGCTCTAAACAAAAACAGCAGGAGGTGGGCGGGTGCGTGGACGGCATCTTTAGAGCATGCATAATGAAAACACTCAGGTGGTGCAAGTTTTTTGATCAATTCTCAACTAGGGAGGTTATTTTCATTGTTGATTAATGTGCAGATCAGGTTCTAGATGGTCTTCAAAATGCCAAAAAATAAAGAAAAACACATCATATTAAAATGTCTTTCTTTGTCAGTATTGTGAAGGAGACATTTTGGATCTGTTTTTCAATATTTTTGGTCATTTTAAATACGAAACAACCTGATTAATCGATGAAAATAAAATAATATGACTGGAGCCCATTCTGTACAAAACTACCAACTTATTTTACTTTTCAGACTCTCTTAATTATACCTGAATGTCTTAATTATCTTTCTAAAGCTTCAAAGGCAATGAGCTCTGAGACATGTTGACAAATTAAAATGTCTTGTTTTAAACAGAGTAACAGAGAAGCTGCAAATCCTCACAGTGGAGCATTTTGGACTCTGATTAATACTCAACTCTTGCAGTCCAAAGAAATTCATAGTCGAGTAATGATTTGTTGATTTAACTGTCAGACCTGTGAAGTGGAGGGGCAGCCCTACTGAAAACATATTTGATATTTCTGACGATATTTTTGGGCCTCATCCTCCAGCCTCAGTTTAACCACAGAGACGGATATAAAAAGGAAAAGGTGCTACAGGTGAAACGCTGCAAAGAGGCAGAAAGAAAGGGAGATAGAGGAGGAAGAGAAAGTGTGATCAAAGGACCGATCGGAGAACGAGGGAAGACTGAAAAAAACACAAAAATGTCTGTTCAAAGATAAATGAGCTCTTCTGTCAAAAATAGACAAAGTCCTTTTTAAAGACGGGATTATGAAACGTGCAAATGACTCGTGTGTGTGTGTGTGTGTGTGTGTGTGTGTGTGTGTGTGTGTGTGTGTGTGTGCGTGTGTAGGCGTATTTGTGTAGGATTTTAAGCAATTAGGACAGGAAACAGAGGCGCTGTTGCTTTGGCTTCCCTGTGGAGTTAAGTTATGCACCATCAACACACACAAAGAGCAAATTCCCACACTGACCGACAACAAGGTCTCAGCTGTGAAACACACACACACACACACACACACACACACACACACACACACACACACACACTTAAAAACACACCCTGAACTTCCTCCTGACCCACTTCCCAAACACACAACACACCACCGCTCTGTTTCATCCCTCCATCCCTCTCTCCTCAGACCAGACCACTTCTGCTTTGTGTCACCACACACACACACACACACACACACACACACACACACACACACACACACACACACACACACACACACACGGTTAATCAGTTTGTTTATGAGGCCTAAGGCATGCTGGGTAAATTGTACTGAGTCTATGTAACAGGGTCAGGAGGGTAATGAGTCAACTGTAAGATCCACATTTTAGTTCAGTTTGATTCATTATTAGTTGTTTTGTTTTTCGTAATGATGCCTCACAGATTAAGACTGCAGGTTTAATGGATGCTAATGTTTTGTTATGTTTCTGTATTTGAACAGGGAACAGGGTGTAACCTCAACCATGGATGTATAAACAGATCCAGTGTTGGAGGCGGGCCCTGTTCATTTCTATGGAAGCTGCTCAGTGGCGCATGATTTCCGACTGGAAAAGGACCCGGATCTTCTGGGGTCTTCCGGGTCAGACCGGCTGCATGATGAGCGTGTGGCGGCTTCGCTACCTCACAGCTGCATTATTCACAAGTCCGTTGTTCACACCAGCTGCGTTTCTCCTGCTCTTTCTACATAAAGTTTCACTTTCATAATTCGCAATTCATGTCATTATAAATGTAATTTATATTTATTTTAAACAGAGAAAGGCCAAGAAACGTGTGCTCGTTTGTAAATAATAGTAATAAACTACAATTAAAATCCTGTACTATATTGATTCATGAAGCCCTGCAGGTCACCATGTAGCCTTCATTACATGGTGATGAACACTTTGTGGTCAGTGCCATGAAAGTATGCAGCGCCCAGACCTATTCGCCGGTGTGCAGTCAGAGTGTAAATTTTGGTTAAATTGTCATTAATATGCTTTGCAAGCAAATGGCCGTTGCAGCAGTTTGTCACATAAATAAGAAAATACTCGCCCTTGAAGGTTTAAGGTATGAATAGGAGATAAAATAAGGAAGGAAACGAGGAGGAGGAGGAGGAGGTGAGGAAGGAGTGGGGAGATTAAGTGGTGGGAGTTAAACAGAGCTGCAGCAGTTTGTTTAACAGTCTGACAGGAAATGTTGAATCTGGCTCTATCAGTATGCTGATCAAGGCCACCGAGACCGACAGGCTCTGAAATGAAGTGGAAACTAAAGGGATCCATGTTGGAGGAAGAATTTCTTTGTTTACACAGAGGTGAAGAGGAGGGAAAAGACAAATCTAAAACCAATAAGTGAACGCATTAAAGAAGAAACTTACATAACTTTTATCTTTTGTTACCTCCCTCTTCTCCCCCAATATCTCACCCCCTTCCACTCCCAATCCTCTCTCTATATATGAAAACCCATTTCTGTGGATTTATGACGTAACATTATCCGCCAACAAATGTGGTGATATTCCTTTATTTCCCCAGAGAGGGTTGACTGAGCAGCCACCTGGATCCACATTCACTTTATTCCACACATTCATAACTGGGAGATGCCAAATACAACCACACTCCCCAGTCCTGTTGTCCATTTAAGACTCTGACAACTTGCAAAAGGAAGAAAAAAAATAGCCTGGCACATCCCCCAAGAGCACAAGCTGGCATCTTCAAATTGCCAAATTGTGATAATCTCAGACAGAAAAGCAGTAAATCCTCACCTTTAAAAAGCTGGAATCCGCTGTTATATTTGATAAATGACTCAAACGATAGGTTCCAAGCATGGACTGTAAAATATTTATAAAGATGGATGACATGACAACTCCCCAAAAGTGAAGCCAAAACACCTGGATCGCCCCCTGGTGGCTGGATGCAGTATAAGTCATAAACCCCGCCCCCTCCACGATGGTGGCTGGGCCGAACTAAAAAGCCAAAGTACACATTAAATACAGTTTTCCCAAAGAACATATTATGCTTATCGTACAACTCTATGCTGCTTTTACAGAAATACGGTGTCCTTCAACTACATGTCCCACAACGCATCTCGATTTTGTTACAGGTGCACTGAAGTGTCTCGACATCACCGGTTTCCAGAAGCGACGCTCTTCATTCTAACCGGCCCCTTTGAGGCAACCACGATGCTGACGTGGTCCGAGATGAAATTGAGTTTGTCACCTCTGGTCTAATGGATTGTTTTACCTCTAGATTCAGTCCAGACTTTGTAGATTTTATCATGTTTCACAGAATAAAAATTAAAAAGCAAACTGTTTAAACTTCAGTAATGCCCTAGTGTGATCTATACTAATGGTCTACTGTCATCGAAGAGTAGGTCCAGCGACTTCCCCACCAACAGAGGAATAATATTTTTGAGAAAGATAATACAAATTTTCCAAAACATTTCTACCAGCCTTTAAAAACCCCATATCCGACCTAAATTGTTGTTGAGCAGTAGGGTGGATAGCTGGATAGGTGGAGGGTAAACACATCTGGGTTTGCTCAACATGAATGACCTTCCTCTGGGAAGAGGAGCAGTCTGGATGGTAATGAACTGGTCAGTCTCTTCTCATCTAAACCATCCCAAGGGCATCACAAGCATGGGATGTTTACCATGTAAACAAAACCCCACAACTTCCAATATGGTACGAAGAGGGCGTGTGAGGACTGTGGCCTCAATTCATGACTGTTCCACGGCCGTCCATTACTGAGGCAGAGCTTCAATGACTTCAGTGAATAAAAATGCTCTTCACTGTGTCAGACTAGCCAGAGAAGATGTCCAAGTATGACCTAAGATCGTTTTCCATGTTTTATTGTCAAACTGATCATCCCAAATTCTTCCCAGAATTCCTGGACAAAAGCACAGGGAGAGGCCCTCAGAACAAAACAAAACAAAAGATTTCTCCTTGGGGATGAATGATTGGCTCTGTATCCTAGTGTATATCCTCATTTGCCCCAGAACACGTATTTCTCCATTCTAGTCTGAGGCTGTTTCAGATCAACACTAGCAGCCCAGTACAGCCTGCTCATTCGTTTCAATGAGGCGGAGAAGCTAATGAACTGTAGAGATCCAGCAAAAGAAACAGCAGGTTGAACCGGGTCAACTTCAGCAATGCAACGCAACGTCATCCAGCACAAGTAAGCTGGCAAATGAAGTACTATTGAACTTCCTCCACGGCATTTAATTTTCTCACCAGTACCAGAGGCGACACCCTACTTCTACACTAGTGTTGATTTGAAGAGAGCAAAAGCTAAACTTTAGGCTCAGCTGTGGTAGGAGGAGCTTAGCTGAATGCTAACATTAGCAAGTTAAAGACAATTGTCCAGTCGTAAAGTACGACCTCTTTCCCTAAATGTACCCATCACAACTCTTTCAGCTCTGTATGGTGGTGGCTAGAAGGGAGCCAGCAATTAGGCATCGACCTTGACTGGTTAAGTTTAGACATTAGTCACTTGGTTTATCAAATGTCAGAAAATCAGGAAAAAAATGTCAGAAATGTCGTGTTTTGTGGGACCAAGAGTCAAAAACCCAAAAGACATTCAATTTAAAGTGATATGAAACAGAGACAAGCGACAAATCTTTACATTTAAGAAGCTGGAGCCAGAATGTTTGGTGTTCAATCAACTAATCGATTATTAAAATAACTGCTCCATCTCTTGACGTTACCATACGTTCACCTGTCTACCTGCAATAGTAATCAAGATGGGGCAGTGCTAAGGATATTAATTATTCTGTATGAATGACATTATATTCTTGATAAATGACTTAAATCAATTATCAAAACAGTTGCCAACTAATTTTCTGTCAATCAACTATCTGCAATGATCAGTCGACTAATCGATCAACAGAAAAAACATCGCCATCATCATCATATCATATTAAACTGCACATCTTTAAGTGTTGGACTGACTAAACAAAACACTTGAAGATCACAATGAAATTTTTCTGACATTTAATAAACTAAACTGTTAATGTAGAAAATTATTAGCAGATTAATTGTTACTGAAAACAATCGTTATTTGCAGGCTGATGTTGTTTATGACGTCCAGACAGTTAGCATGGCTAAAAATCATCAAGTCTCACCATGCGTCTCCTCAAAATCTCCATTATCAGTTTCTCCTAACGTGCTAACAACTTAATATCTACCAACTGGTGGCAACTGTGAAATCATGGCTGATCACGGTCGTATCAATTACATACAATGTGAAAAGCCACAGGGGTTACAGGGTAAAAACTTCAGCTGCTTCGGGTTTGATTTTTCTTAATCGCTGACGTCTATTTTTAGGGTGAATAAAATCCCCGCCCCCCCTCGTCTCTCCACGAAGCTTAATCGAGCAGAAATGCAATACAAAAAATAATATTCCCAAACACACAATCAAACTGCAGTGAAAAGACGCTGGCACACATCCAGAGCAGCGGCAGCGAGAATCAGAAGTCTGCAACAGAAAATGAAATGCCAAGCCCGGCTAAGGACATAATGAAAAAGCTATTATCAGCATGAGCTTTCATCAGCACTGCATTCAACCATGTTCAATACAAACTGATTCTCTCATCTCGCGCTGTACCCATCTGAATGCTGGGATATAATAAAGGAGGCGAGATAAGAGACAGAGATCACACTTTCTAGTTTTTTTTTTCCAGAAGAAGTGCATCAGCACATTTACAGACAAGGCCGAGTTTTCATGAGCGACACGCGGTCAAACCCGCCGCCGCAGAGGGCAACACAATCAACCTGTCACTGTGAGAATCGGATATATTCAAATCATGACAGTCTGTTTGGATATATACACTTCCTTTACTGCCCCTATATCTGTGTCCATTCATCTCTCAGCGTTTCCATTCTCCTGCTTTGTCGGGTCTAATTCTTGATGTATTTATTCTCTATCCATACATTACTGCATCTGAATTCAAACAGACGTTTCATACAATATTCAATGAAATATTGAATATGATGCAATATTCAAACTACAGTATATCCAGTATATATTAAGGTCTAATGAGGAGGGGCTGAAGCGAAGGCTGTCAAGTATGCACTATGCATCAAACTGCAGTATCATGTGAGTTTCAGTAGCTTAAATATTTTGTAAATACTTCTGTAGTAATGTAAAGAACTAGAGGTTGATAACATTAAATGTCATGCTTTGCAAGAGACAATTTAATTCACAGTTTATTACAACTTCTATCTTATTTTCATCGCTTTGGCCACAGTTTCTAACAACCAGTTCTCATCCCAAACTCGTCAAGTTTGGTAAGTTCCCCTCGGCATCGGAAACCTACGCACCCAGGCGCCCTTTAGCAACAGTATGGGACGACCCGGGCTTTCGACTGACTCCAGTGTTAACGCAACCGTGGCATTACTCGACGGTCAGAGCAAGTGACGCTGTATTAATAGCATGAACGTCTGGGTGGGAGGGGCGGTGGATGGTCAAACACAAGACTTTCAACCAGGAGACTGTTCTTTGAGTCCCGTTATGTCACGTCAGTCTTTAGTCACATGACTCTGTGGTATCGTCAGTCCCATGAGTCACGTGTGATTAGTCATGTGAGCCATGAGTCACATGAGTCATTAGTCATGTGAGCCATGAGTCACATGAGTCATTAGTCATGTGAGCCATGAGTCACATGAGTCATTAGTCATGTGAGTCGTGAGTCACATGAGTCATTAGTCATGTGAGTCGTGAGTCACATGAGTCATTAGTCATGTGAGCCATGAGTCACATGAGTCATTAGTCATGTGAGTCGTGAGTCACATGAGTCATTAGTCATGTGAGCCATGAGTCACATGAGTCATTAGTCATGTGAGTCGTGAGTCACATGAGTCATTAGTCATGTGAGTCGTGAGTCACATGAGTCATTAGTCATGTGAGTCGTGACTCACCTGAATCGTGAGTGAAGAGTCGTTAATTACATGAATCACGTTAGTCGTTAGTAACTTGAATCATGTGAGTCGTTAGTCACTTGAATTACATGAGTTGTTAGTCATGTGAGTTATATGAGTCACGTGATTCACATGAGTCATTAGTCACGTCAGTCGCTAGTCACATAAGTTGTTAAATAAATTGGTAGTCATGTGAATCACGTCGATAGTCATGTGAGTCACGAGTCGTTAGTCATGTGAATCATGTGAGTCACTGGTCACGAGTTGTTTGTCACAACTCATTGGTCACCTGAAATCAAGTGAGTCAGTCACGTGAGTTGGTAGTCATGCGAGTTGTTTGTCATGAGTCATTAGTCAAGTGACTCATGTGAGTCAGTAGTCACGAGTTGTTAGTCACGAGTCATGTGTCAATAGTCATGTGAGTCACGATTCATTAGTTGTGAGTCATGTGAGTCGCTAGTCACTTGAGTTTTTTGTCACGAGTCGTTAGTCACGTGAGTCACAGTAGTTAGCAGCTGTGACTTGTTAAGATCGTCAGTCCTGTGAGTCGTTTTGTATCATCAGTCCTGTGAGTTACATGAGTCATTAGTATTGTCAGTCACTGTGAGTCACGTTAGGCACTAGTCAGTGAAGTTAACGTCAACCGCGACCGTTTCCTAACACAAACTAAATGGTTGTTGCCTGAACCTAACTTCCTGTGAAAACAAAAGTTTATTGTGAAAGGACACTATGCATGTAGTGAGCGTATATTGACACGCCGTCCCTGGTCCATCCAAAAGCGACAAACCCACAGTGAGTCACTGAGGTACTGTTAAATAAACTTCAAATGAATGTTATTTTGTCAGTACTGGTGTTACGTTCATGTTCCTCAAATTTAAAACTTGTTACCTACGAACAATTTGTGGACTTTTCCTATCTTGGTAAAAGTGGCTCTTGACCACTTTGAATTTCCTCTCACCAAAGAGAAGAGGAATAATAAGAAAACACTGGTGCTGGATGAAACATGTTCACCATGCCAAAATGCAGCCGTCCAGTCTTTGAACGCTCAGCCTGTCTTTCTCACCACACAATCACTCCTGCAGGGAAAATTTGGAGCACATAGGAAATTGAAATTGTGTTTAGTTAATTAAGGTCTGTGCAAACGAGAGCTCTGTGCTAGAATAAAGAGATATTGGAGTTTATACAACATCAGGTGGATGCGAGTGAAAATATTTGTGTTGCATCTCAGTGTTGAACATGTTTGATATGTGTTTGAGGATTGACATAACATTCAATTCATGGTTTATTTAAGATTATACTGTCCAAAAACACGTCTTTTCTTTACTATGTCACATGCATTTCTTATTGCTTCAGCTGTTTTGGTTCATTATTGTGTTTTGAGACCCATCATATGACTCTTCTGTGGACAATGAATGAAACAAGCCTGCAACTAACCATAATTTTCACTATCGGTTAATCTCTTCTCTTTATCGATTAATCACTTAAAGAGCAAAACATCAGAATGGTGGAAAATGCTCAGTAAGTCTTCAAATGACTTGTTTAGTCCTCTGAATGGAGAAACTGGAAGTAGTTCAACATTTATCCTTAAATTACTTAAAATGTAGAATCAGTTATCAGACTTGTTGCTGTTTACAACTCCATTAATTGACCTAAGAATTGATAAATATGATCAATAATCCCTCCAATATACCACATTAATACACCACAACCTTGAGGAACACCATAGAAAAAGCCATGCTGAGATATGGGGTCAAAAACTTTCAACATTTGGAGATTTCTGCAAATATTTCAATTTTCAGCAATTAGATGGCGAGAACTAGTGTATAAACTGCTCAGAAACCCCCTTTATAGTCAGTGTAGCTAGTAAAGCCATCCATCCTCTGAATGCTCCAGGTCTCTAGTTACCAGGATGTAGTAGTAGTAGTAGTAGTAGTAGTAGGTCTCTAGTTTGTGGCTGTAAAGTTTCACGAGGCTGTGATTATCCTAGAGGTCACCACAGGTCATTTTATACAGTGAGCTCAATGAAATGGCTCCTATGGGGACTAACATCATCACACATGAATCCAGTTGGGCTCACTGGATCCACCAGAGTCTCAGATTTAGACTGAGACCCAATTTGTATAATTCAAAACTGTTTACTGGGACCCCAGTATGCAGAAATATTCAGAAACACCATTTTTAGAATTGGAGACAATAACACATTTATACTGCATTAAAAAAACTGACTGTGACTATCATAAAGTGGGCATGTCTGTAAAGGGGAGACTGGTGGGGACCCAGAAAACCCATTTACATCCACACATCTGGAGGTCAGAGGTCAAAGGACCCCTCTGAAAATAGCCATGCCACTTTTTCCTCGCCAAAATTTAGCGCTACAACGTTGTGGTTGGTGCCGATGGATTCCTTCAAGGCTCATCAGTGGACCATCTAAGTGTTAAAGGCTCAAATGTTTCCAACTGGCATTAGCAAAGACATTAATATAGATGTTAACATGAAGAAAATACCCTCTGGGGCATAACTTTTATAGATAATAATTAATAATCATAATTCGATAACGTTCACAAGATGAGGACTTAAAGCTGCGATGCTCTCAGTCAGCATGCGAGCCTTTACAACAGGACCTTTCTGGAGCAGCAGAGGAACTGTTGACAGAAATACTGACAGTCCTCGGCCTCTCCAGCGTGCTGTAAATGTGCGAGAGGAGTTCACAGTTTTTGAGCCAGCCTTTACAGCTGCAGCTCCCCTCGGAGACTCGCAAACACCCACACAGAAATAAAGATGCAAACGCACCGAACTTCCTTCTGTAAAATAAACCAGAGTTTTCCTGCACGCCTCCCACAGGAAAGTGGGAGCATGTGTGTGCACTAACAGTTTAAAAAGTTTTTCTTGTTTCTCAGTAAAATAAAGAAATAAGATAATATATATATTCAGGAAATCTTCACACCCCTTCACTTTTGCAGCCTTATGCTAAAATTGTTTAAATTATTTTCCCCCTCACCAATCTACACTCCATGATGACACAACGGAAACAGAATTTTAAAAATATTTGCAAATTTATTAAAAGGAAAAACTAAAATATTGACTTCAGTGTTCAGAGCCTTTACTCGTTGGAAGATTACAGCATTGAGTTCTTGGGTTTGGGACTCGACGATACTAACGATACTGCTGTTTCCTACAGGCAGTGTAAACTATTTGAACTGGATAGTCTCCATTCAGCTGGTTTACTCTGAACTGGAGGAGCTCCGTTCACAGTTCGGTACCAAAGAAAAGTACCGATTTGTAATTAGAGTCGTCAGTCCCGTGAGTTAGTATTGTCAGTCCCATGGGTCGTTTAGTATTGTCAGTCCTCTGAGTTTCCCAAGTTGTTAGTCATCAGTCCTGTGAGCTGATAGTGTCATCAGTTCTGTGAGTCCCTTGAGTCCCGCGAGTCATTAGTATCGTCAGTCTTGTGAGTTATATGAAGCCGTTAGTACTGTCAGTCCAGTGAGCCGTTAATATCATCAGGCCTGTGAGTCATTTTATATCGTCAGTCTTGTGAGTTACGAGGGATATAGCATGAGAAGGAGTAGTAACGAGAAAAAAAAAATGAGGTTGTTAGTATCATCAGTCCTATGAGTTAAGTGAGTTTTCAGTTGTCAGTCCTGTGAGTCGTTAGTGTCATCAGTTCTGTGAGTCCTGTGAGTCATTAGTATCGTCAGTCCTGTGAGTCCTTTTATATCATCAGTCCTATGAGTTACATGAGTTGTTAGTATCATCAGTCCTATGAGTTAAGTGAGTTTTCAGTTGTCAGTCCTGTGAGTCGTTAGTGTCATCAGTTCTGTGAGTCGTTAGTATCATCAGTCCCATGAGTCATTTTGTATTGCCAGTCTTGTGAGTTACGTGAGTCGTTAAGCGTAGCTCCTCCAGTTGAGTGTAAACCAGCTGAGTGGAGGCTTTCCAGTCCTAATAGTTTACACTGCCTGTAGGATACGGCAGATACGATAAAGTTGTTGAATATGCACAGTTAAATATTAATATCCAGCCTGCCAACTAAGAACAGTGATAAACATCAGCAGCACAGTTCTATAAAGGCTTTATTATTACGGCTGAACTACTTCCTGTATCGATGGTTTTATCAGACTTCCTGTGTGCTCTTCATCAACCTGACAGCCTCCCAAGTGTTTACACTCACACACATCCTGCAAGGCTTCACACTGGAGAAATAACGTGGGTTTATGTGTGTTATAAAAGGCCAAATAATTAGGTAACAGCTCTGCATTGCTATGTGTTGACACAGCAACTCCAGTTTAATGAACTGGTTTTATGGGAATTTTATATGACAAAACGTAGAGTAAGAAAAGCAGGAGGCTTTTGTCTGAGTTGAGGAATTTAACAATAAGACAACACAAAATACCAACGACACCATGAGGCTGTAATACTCATTACACAACAGAAAAGTGACTGGAAAAGGTTGTTGGGTGGATGAAAAATAGAAAGAGGCCATTGTTAAATCTTCACCACTCCTTCTGGTGCCATGTTTTTACCAAAATCAAAAGTTTTTACACTGTGTATACAGCAGAAAACATGTTTTTTTAAGACAGCGATTCCCAGGACCAAGTCTCTCTTTTACTACAACTTGCGCAATTCAAATTTGTTATGTTCTCTGTGAGCTGTTTCTTCAAGCCCACAATGGGATACTGATAAATTATGTGTTGTAATATACAGACATCTAACTTTTATTATTTTGAAATCTGCTAACATTTAGCACATTAGCATGCCATATCAAAAACTGACAGTACAGCTACGGCAAATTAATCAATTTATCTGTTCAAAATGAACCTTAAAGGGAGATTTGTCACGTATTTAATACTTTTATCAACATGTGAGTGGACATGATATTGTCCAGAAAACATAGAAAACTTGACTATGACTTGATCCAGACTGACTGATTATCATAAAGTGGGCATGTCTGTAAAGGGGAGACTGGTGGGGACCCAGAGAACCCATTTACATTCACACATCTGGAGGTCAGAGGTCAACGGACCCCTTTGAAAATGGCCATGACAGTTTTTCCTCACCAACATTCAGTGCAACTTTGGAGTGTTATTTAACTTCCTTCCCAACAAGCTAGTATCACATAGTTAGTACCGATAGTTTGAATTATACTCCAAAAATTTTTGGACAAAATTTAAAAAAAAATTGGCAACCCTGGACTTCTAACCCCTAAAAGGGGTTAAAAATAAACCACAATCTGATGGTATGATGGACAGGAAATGCAGAGTGCTATATACTCTGACTACATTGTTGCGCGGGTATAAAAGCAAAACAAAAATTCAATTAACATTAGTCTAACATTGATTTAAAATATTTTTCCTATGTTGTCATGTATGAAAAGACTCAAAATGAACACTGTAAGCAGACTAGTTAAATACTATAAGCGAATAATTTAAACAGCGTTTGTATCAGAATGATTCTGTCCCAAACTTTCTGATCACTGTAATTTATTCATTTGGGAACATATGGGTCTCAACAACTGCAACCAAATCATCCCTTGAAGGATAAGCAGACATTATATGAAAATTAGAGAAGAGGCAAAGAGAGTAGAGCAGAGTTAAGGGAAACTTTGCCAGTTTTCAATCAGCTTTGCATCGTTGCAGTGGGGGCTTTAGCTGCAACTGAACCATGATCGGTGGGTTTCCGAAGAGCTCTGGATGTCGATAACAGGAAGGGAAGCTGAACATTGTTGGATCTCTGCAAAGCTGGTTGAAAATCGTCAGACTACCCCGTTAAGTCTGGCTGCTGCCTTACCTGGTCAGTGTTGAGGCCTGTTGAGCTCTGATGACATGAACCACCTCACTCTCCTCCTACACAAAACACAACATTAACATTCATTATTCAGCACTTTGCTTACATTCAGGGTTATTCTGATTTCTTGCAAATTAAGACACCCACTACACTCTATTTAAATGTCCTCTTAACAGATGACCTTCAGTAATTTGCCAAAGATTTACATCTTTTAACACTGATGAAAAGCCTAAATATACACGTTAAGGGCTGACTTCTGCTGCTGGGTTAAATCCCTCAGTAGCTTAAATCTGAGAATCCTCCCATGGGGGTTTGTAAGTGTTTCATCAGCCTGAGCAGCCAATTAGAGTTAAAACATGTGACAGAACAAACATTTGAAGCCATGAGGTACAAACTGCCATTTGAAGGAAGGTTAATTATGCAGAGAAACAGCTGAAAACTGAGGAGATAGGAAGTGAACTTTAGAGGAGACGACGCCCACACGCTATTGCTGCTAAAAAAGCAGGACACATACACACATCGACGCTAATTACGCTTAATGGAGGAATCACTAAGCTGTCTACTTTTTCCTATGACTCAGCCTAATCAGACTTTAGTGGTCCATGTAATCTGGACCAAACTAATCAACCGCCTACACTGCCAATCATCCATGAGTCACTTCACGCCACGGTCTGGTAGGATGATCAACCTCAGATTATCACGGTTACTATTGATTTAACTGAACTTAATCCAAGTTCTTCGCATGTGGGACCAATTTCCATCAAGCATCATTAATTATAAAAAAAAGCAACAACAGACTAGAGTTTGGCAAGATGCAGCTGACTGAAGACTGGATCTGGCTCCTGCTTTATTGTGAACTACAGCGTACATAAGACAGCTAAATATAGATATTCAACATTTCATTTGTCAAATGCAAACCACTAAAAGAGCAAATACACTTGCTGAAGATGCAGAGTATGCTAAATGTGTACTTTTTACAAAAAAAAAAATCACTATTAAATCTCCTTCAGGTGATTCCTGATTACCGAAGGTCTGCAGGGAGATTTGCTTGACACCTGAGGTGAATCACATAAACTCTACATAAACTTTGGATTAGTCCTCTGTTGTTCAAATGCTAATTATCATTGTGTTTTACGTGGTTGGGAAGCCTTTTTATTTACCTTCACAGTGATGTCCAACTTGTAAGGATCATGCATTTTGTGGGATGAGCAGCACAGCTGATTATGTGGGCAGCACCCAAGTGAAATGTGCCAAAATTCTCAGCTGGAGCTCAAAACAAGAGTCAATAACAGCAGGAGAATAACACTGTTTAGCATTGGCAGAGAAATTGGCAAATTTCATTTGGGTGCTTTTGTTACACAAAGCCACCAGCAATGCAAGCAGCCAGCAGCTGATAACGTAGCACAAACACACAGCTGACAACCTGCTAGAGTAAACTAAATGTGTGGTGGAGACTTTTACTGGGAAAGTGGCTGCATGTCCGCGACACTACACACAGCACCGTGGCTGCTACAGTAACTCTCCTGACGGTGAACTGGAGACAGTGAACGCAGCACCGTGGCTGGCTTACTCTCCCGGACAGGGAACTGGAGACAGTGAACGCAGCACCGTGGCTGGGTAACTCTCCCGGACAGGGAACTGGAGACAGTGAACGCAGCACCGTGGCTGCTACAGTAACTCTCCTGATGGTGAACTGGAGACAGTGAACGCAGCACCGTGGCTGCTACAGTAACTCTCCCGGACAGGAAACTGGAGACAGTGAACGCAGCACCGTGGCTGCTACAGTCTCTCCTGACGGTGAACTGGAGACAGTGAACGCAGCACCGTGGCTGCTACAGGAACTCTCCTGACGGTGAACTGGAGACAGTGAACGCAGCACCGTGGCTGTTACAGTAACTCTCCTGACGGTGAACTGGAGACAGTGAACGCAGCACCGTGGCTGCTACAGTAACTCTCCCGGACAGTAAACTGGAGACAGTGAACGCAGCACCGTGGCTGCTACAGTAACTCTCCTGACGGTGAACTGGAGACAGTGAACGCAGCACCGTGGCTGCTACAGTAACTCTCCTGACGGTGAACTGGAGACAGTGAACGCAGCACCGTGGCTGCTACAGTAACTCTCCTGACGGTGAACTGGAGACAGTGAACGCAGCACCGTGGCTGCTACAGTAACTCTCCTGACGGTGTACTGGAGACAGTGAACGCAGCACCGTGGCTGCTACAGTAACTCTCCTGACGGTGAACTGGAGACAGTGAACGCAGCACCGTGGCTGCTACAGTAACTCTCCTGACGGTGAACTGGAGACAGTGAACGCAGCACCGTGGCTGCTACAGGAACTCTCCTGACGGTGAACTGGAGACAGTGAACGCAGCACCGTGGCTGCTACAGGAACTCTCCTGACGGTGAACTGGAGACAGTGAACGCAGCACCGTGGCTGCTACAGTAACTCTCCCGGAAGGAAACTGGAGACAGTGAACGCAGCACCGTGGCTGCTACAGTAACTCTCTGACGGTGAACTGGAGACAGTGAACGCAGCGCCGTGGCTGTACAGTAACTCTCCTGACGGTGAACTGGAGAAGTGAACGCAGCGCCGTGGCTGCTACAGTAACTCTCCTGACGGTGAACTGGAGAAGTGAACGCAGCGCCGTGGCTGCTACAGTAACTCTCCTGACGGTGAACTGGAGACAGTGAACGCAGCGCCGTGGCTGCTACAGTAACTCTCCTTATGGTGAACTGGAGACAGTGAACGCAGCACCGTGGCTGCTACAGTAACTCTCCTGAAGGTGAACTGGAGACAGTGAACGCAGCACCGTGGCTGCTACAGGAACTCTCCTGACGGTGAACTGGAGACAGTGAACGCAGCACCGTGGCTGCTACAGTAACTCTCCCGACGGTGAACTGGAGACAGTGAACGCAGCACCGTGGCTGCTACAGTAACTCTCCCGACGGTGAACTGGAGACAGTGAACGCAGCACCGTGGCTGCTACAGGAACTCTCCCGACGGTGAACTGGAGACAGTGAACGCAGCACCGTGGCTGCTACAGGAACTCTCCTGACGGTGAACTGGAGACAGTGAACGCAGCACCGTGGCTGCTACAGGAACTCTCCTGACGGTGAACTGGAGACAGTGAACGCAGCACCGTGGCTGCTACAGTAACTCTCCCGACGGTGAACTGGAGACAGTGAACGCAGCACCGTGGCTGCTACAGGAACTCTCCCAAAGGTGAACTGGAGACAGTGAACGCAGCACCGTGGCTGCTACAGGAACTCTCCCAAAGGTGAACTGGAGACAGTGAACGCAGCACCGTGGCTGCTACAGGAACTCTCCTGACGGTGAACTGGAGACACTGAACCAAAGATGTCTAATCCTCTGTGAACGTAATGAGGTGTTTCTCAGTGTAAATCCTGTTGTTTGACCTGTGGAAGCAGCGGCCAGTTTTATTTCCTCACACATCACAACCTGATTGAGCCGTTTGTTCTACTTTTTCTTTTATCCCATCACTGATCAGCTGCTCTAATGAATTACCACAAAGCAAAAGAACGACGTGAGCGATCAATCATCTCATCTACTGAGCTGAATCAGTCCTGTGATCATCTGAGCTGCAAGATGACGGCTTAAAACACTCGCCTCACTCATTAAACACCTGGCGTTACTCCACAAAGCCCAATCTAAATGTGTACCCTTTTTTGGTTTGATCTTCTTCGCGTAACTCTCACCAGTTACCTTCCCAGAACATTTTGTTCCTCTTAGTTAGAGAGGTAAGGACGGACAGTTGGAGGGATTTTAACACATTCACTCTTTAATTAAATGGATATTATGCATCCATCCATCCAACCATCTGCCAATCGATGCTGCTTCTATCCAGTGGTGAATACAGTCTGTATCTCAGCACAGAGTGTCCTTGGGATTTAATGAACTCTCCAGTATTCAAGAGCAGTGGCTCTTCATGTTTCTGTACCTCATTAGTGGATCACTGAAATTTCATTTGTAAAGTAACAAGAAGTGTTTATTGTGCATTTTCTCAAAGAGGCAATGAGACCCGGGAAAGACTTTTCCATTTAGAAATGAATCATTGTGGCTGTAGTTGCTCTTCTTTATTAAACAGTCTATGAGGTAGGACAGGATGACGGGATTATTAGGTCCTTGACATCTTTATGGTCATAGTTTCATGTATTGGACAACAAACTTTGTATCCTCCAATTCTCGAAAGCTCCTTTAGAAACTGCCAAAGATCTATAACCCCAGAGAAGAGCTTTAAAGTGGGATTATATGCTGATATCACCTGTAAAACAGCAACAGGTAAGGGGAAACACGCCAAAAGCTCCCAACAAATGCGACATTTTCGACCTTTTTAATGTCTCAATGACAATATATAAATGTGCAAACTGATAAAACAGATATCTGAGGAGAAAGCACCATAAAAAGCAGCTAGTGTTAGCATGCTGCTAATGCTCTTCAGATTGTATTTGAAGCGTTTTAAAACATTGCTCAGAGCATCAGTGTTGAGCATCAGTGTGCTCTCATGAACACTAAGCTGTTATATAAGCTGTATATACTGATGTTCTTTACCAACACGTCCCACAAGTTCAAATTTAAAAAAAATAAACAAGATTCTAGTTGATTTTAGGCCTTCAATTTTAAGAAACAATAAAGATATCTTCCTTAAAGAGTAAGTTAACGCTGGGCAAAATCTTGCTGCCCTCCAGTAATTTGTACTTAAAGTGTGTTTAGTACATAGACTGTGTATTCCACCTCAACAATGTAAAAGCAGAGCTAAACATCCAACTCTGTGGACGCCCTCATTCTACCTTACCTGGGAGTGACCTTTGACAGGACCCTATATTTTAAACAGGGGTCCCCAGCCACCAGGTTACACCGGTATCAGGACCGGTATCGGTGTTTGGGGACCGCTGCTTTAAAGAACAGTTGACAGGAACAGCAGCTAAAGTGAAGTCTAGAAACAACCTGCTCTGTGAGCTTGCTGGCTCAACATGAGGGGCAGCAGTGGTGAGAGTTGTTGATTGTTGTCGTCTGCTCTTTCACCACATTTTAAATGGAAAGTGGAATATATTTCCAATAATCTCATGAGTTTAAAAGCATTGAATAACTGGCCTGTGGTGCTGCAGAGACAAGATCTCAAAAAAGTTGCAGATCAAATCAGAAGTCACTCTTGTAATCACATTTCACATTTCTTCAGGGTATAAAGTCGGTCTACTCCTTTGTGCAAACCACAAGAGCAACGTAAAAAAAAAAAGATCTGTGCAGTATGTGTACATGTACATATGTACGATTAGAAACACTGCAATGACTACTAGCTTTTCTGCAGACCACAGATACATCACTAGCTACTGATCGGTTCGGGCAAATTTCAGAATGAATGATGACGGCGTTTCAGTCTGATTATTTGGCAGCACCCGTCCTAAAGAATACCACATCAGGACTTCTTTAAAGACAAACAAGATCCTGTTGTTGCTGCCCTCCAGTGGTTGAACTCTCACATTGCCAGTAGGGAAAAAGAACCAAAAATCGATTCAACTATGTATCCTGATTAACTGTTTCATGATTCTGAATCAATTTTTTAATGCCAGAATCGATATATTTGCTTTATTTGAGTCTATGTGGAACGAGAAGAAAGTTATCGCTGTTATTGTTGAAGTCTGATTAAAGTGACGTCATATCCCTTATGTATCCGTCAACCAAAACAAACTGCAGCCGGCTGCAGCGAGCGGAGGGTCAGCGTGGATACAGCCTGCACATGTTAAATCCAACGTGGTAAACACACTGCAGGAAAAGCAGAGCTGGACATCACGGCTAAAGCTGCACGCTAACTCTGTCACGGACAGGAAACGGTATTGTATCACGGTGTGGTCCGGCCGGCCGTCGCTTTCATCTCCGTGGTCAAATGGGCCGACGCTGTAGAGCACCATATACTGACATTTATGTTAAATGCATTAAAATGGCCCTGATGGAGTTGACCAGAGGAAGTAGACACGTGTGACCATGTCCGGTTTTCAAAAACGGTGTCAACAAACGAAACTGCATATGCAAAATGCCAGAAGTATAAAACATTACATGCCCCTTAAAAATTAAAAACAAAATACCACTAATTTGTGAGGGAAAAGTCTTTATTCTTTGATATTTGGGTTGCTGGAGAAAATGTAATAAATAACTCCTGACAATGATCCTGATATATGACTACATACATGCTGGAAATCAAACATTTTCCCAAAGGTAAAGTCCCGAGAGGTGAATGCTTCAACTTTGTCCCATGGTCTCGTGTTAAAAAAATTAACATCATAATATCGAATCGCAAAGCATATCAATTCGGCACCCACGTATGGTGATAGTATCAGGAGATAGGTGAACGGCGGCCAGTGCGCTATGACGTCACTGTTGGGTGTGGCCCAAGTTTGAACCAGAGGAGGTCAGTGAAATGAACCCTCTCCAGCTCGGTGTTGAGTTACTCTGCAAAACGCCAGTATCCAGAAAAGCCCTGGTGGCTGTAAATCCAATAAAAGAAGGAGTTAACGCCTGCATTCTTGGCATTCCCCTCCCCTGTAATATTGATGCGAGTATCAAATGACTGTTGCTGAGAAGAGAAGTATGAGAGTGTTAAGAAATGGGAGAGAAGTAAACACCTAGAGCTGATGGAGAAACATGATTCACAGCGTGGAGAAAAAGAAGCAGGAGGAAGATGAAGGCGAAAAGATTTAGGTTCAACATGTGCAAACTGAAACCTTCATATACACTGTAAACACACACACACACACACACACACACACACACTGCTGCTGTATGACAGATGGAGAACAAGCACTGAATGCTGTGATGTGATTTGCAGGTTGATGTGTTTTTCCCGGCGGAGTATTTCATGATAGTTTATTACACTTTGAGTCTTTTAAAGCACACACACACACAGTGGTAGAGAGGGAGGAGAGGAGCCTTGTAAATCAGTTTTGCTGGCTGCTTCTTATCTGAGAAATGCCAGCTATGAGAGGAAGGCGGTGCAGCAAGCTGAAAGCTGTGCAGCTGAGCTTCCTTCTCCCCTTTAATGACTCGCGTGGCGTCGCTGCCTCATTGAACAGCGGCGAGGAGGCGAGCGGCTGCCAGGTTGAGGTAAGAGCAGCATCACAATGTGCTGTTAATGATGAAACGTTATGAAATAACACTGCATGCTTAGCTAATGTCTGAACATGGACCACACTGCTGCTAAACTGGTTAGACTGGTTCTAACATATAATACCAGTACCACTGTTGATTTCATTCCAATGCAACATGTTCGTCTGTTTCCACTTATGCATGCATGATACGTTGCCTTCCAGTGCCAGGCCACAAATTGCACTTTTTTTTTCCCATGAGGTTTGGCACGATTCACCATAAATTTAGCAGGTGACAGACGTCCCTTTTAAAGTAAGCCTGTGCAATGGATGATGGACAGCTTCTTTTCTACTCAAATGTCAGCACTGAACTCTTTTGGCACAAACTTGGATGAATACCTCTCTCGCTGAGCTCTTACTGCTCTTTGCTTCTGAATTTTTTAAGTGGGAGAAAAAAATTTATGGTAGCGGTTTTGGAAACTATCCAGTTTCTCTACCAAAAAGAGCAAACTATGATGCAAGAAATGAGCATCTTATATAGTAATTTTACATCTAGAGTTAGGGACCAGTGCTATAATGATATATACTGGAACCAAACATCCATCCATCTGCAACCTCTGAAACATCGTTCAGGTTTACAACTTTGAGTTTGGTCGGTAGGTTTGTTATCGTCTTATAATACCAGTTCAGAAGGGTATCGAACCAACACTCACGACTGAAATGTGTCTGCAGCACCGAGGTAGTTAAAGTTAACGTCCAACATCTCGCTGACTTCTTCGTTGGTTCCACATTCAAATCGAAATGAGCTCATTTTGTCCTGGTGGCACTGTTTTATGTGCCAGGAGTGTCAGAAATCATCAGGACAAAAGGAAAAATTCACCCAAATTCACTCAGATGAGGGGCATGGCCACGGCATCACGGGGTGTGGTCACCATCGTAAGGGGCGGAGCCAATCACAGCTGACATTGAGCTAAGGCGGAGTTCACCCTGGACAAGTTGCCAGTCCATCACAGGGCACATAGAGAAAGTCAACCATTCACGCTCACATTCACACCTACAGGACATTTAGAGTCATCAATTAATCTGCATGTCTTTGGACTGAGGGAGGAAGCTGGAGAACCTGGAGAAAACCCACGCTACCACGGGGAGAACATGCAAACTCCACACAGGCCGATTCAAACCTGCGACCCTCTCGCTGTGAGGTGGCAGAAAATCAAGGTTTTTTTTAACCAAACAAACTGAGACAGAATCCTCAACCTGAATGTTGCCTTAAAGGTCCTGACACACCAAGCTGACAGTCGGCTGTTTTTGTGGTGTATGTCATTTCACACAGGTGCAGAATGTATGTGGTTACTGGCTGTTGGCTGTAGTCTCCAGAAAGCTCTCCATCTACCGGTCAGTCTTTGCTCCTACTCTCACATGTGGTCATGAGGGCTGGGCCACGACTGAAAGAACTAGATCATGGGTAAAAGCGTCCGAAATGGGTTTTCTCAGGAGGACGGCTGGCGTCTCCCTTAGAGAAAGGGTGAGAAGCTCAGCCATCGGTGAGGGACTCTGAGTAGAGCTGCTGCTCCTTTAGTTTGAAAAGTGACAGTTGAGGTGTTTCGGACATCTGGTAAGGATGCCCCCCTGTAGGGTGCCTCCCTAGGGAGGTGTTCAGGTCACAAACCCAGGACTTGGTGGAGAGATTATATCTCCACACTGGCCTGGGAACGCCACGGGATCCCCAGTCAGAGCTGGTAAATGTGGCCCAGGAAAGGGAAGTTTGGAGTCCCCTGCTGGAGCTGCTGGAGCTGCGACCCGACCCCTGATAAGAAGTTGATGATGAGGGTGAGGTTGAGGGAGGGGGGTTTTGGACTGCTAGATGACGAAATCAAGAAAGTATCAAAGTATTATTAGTATCAAAACTTAAACCGAACCACCAAACATGGTGAAATACACTACTCACCTCCTCATAACCTGCACCTGATTTACTGCAGGTGTTTTATAACTTGTGCTGAAAAGATTTAGAGTATTCCTTTAACAGCAAGCACAAACTATCAGCTCGTGGCAGCGCAATTAAAAAGCAACAATCTGTTATTATAAGTCTTTAGAAGCCTTTCTGCTTGCCAACATTTCCAAAGGGATCAAGCTTATCTTAAACACATTATGCAGAAACATTGCTGTAAGAAACACAAACAGACACTCTGAGGCTGTAATAATCAGTGTTTTTGAATTGAGGATTAATTAACGATGGTGGTAATTTCTTTTTCTTTAAGCCAATTATGTTGTGCTTTATAATTAAAAGGTGTTTTTTTCTCCCCCCCCCCCAGAATCAATCTTATACTCCCGTCCTCTATATCTGGTCCATGCTCTCTGGTGTTTCTCTGTGAATCTCTCCTTCACAGCCTCAGACTGTGTGGTTAATCCACTGTGGCATGGTACACACACACACACACACACACACACACACACACACACACACACACACACACACACACACACACAGGTCTGCGCCTGTAGTGGAAGCCTTGCAGACATGGGATTTCCTTTCACATCCAATTTAGACCAAAGAAACTTGGTGAGAAGAGCATGAAAGAGATAACACATCACACACACACACACACACACACACACACACACACACACACACACACACACACACCTGTGTCAATATCATACTAGCATCCACACACACACACACACACACACACACACACACACACACACACACCAATAGCCCGAACACAATGTTAACGTGATATAACATGCTGCTTATAAACCTCCCAAAGAGACATCAACTGTACACAAGAAAAAGGCCACCCTGCGCGCACACACACACACACACACACACACACACACACACACACACACACACACACACACACACAGTAGGAGTATGTACAGTAGACAGAAATGTGTTAGGACGTAATTACAATGTGGAGTCTGAACAGCATCCGATTGGGATCCAGAGGTTTTATGGCGGCCTTTGAAGCGCTCTGAGAGCAGCATTTCATCCTGGTTCAACAAAACCACAATGAACGCACACACAAACACACACACACACACACACACACACACACACACGCACACGCACACATGCATGCACACACACAGACACACTCACACTACAGAGATCGAAGCCAAATGCTTCTTTCTGGTTGCAAACACATCCAGATTTTGCCAGAATGCAAAATTTGATTTCATTACATGTATAGACTTTTACAGTTTGCAAACAATGCTGACGTACTCAAGTGTGCGGACACATTTTGGCAACAGCAAAAAGTACAACGGAGGGCTTGGTTAGCATCGCTATCGCTATTCCCAACCGCAGAGTCAAGTCCGACAGAATTCCAACCGGATCACAACATTTAACAAGTGTTGAACTGGTGGCATTTAGCCGAACACGTCAGCTGTTGCTTTAGTAACTTGCGTAAAAGGTCAGCGTAGATAATAGAAGAAATAGTAAATAACAGCGAGTGTGTCTCTAAATCTTGACGAAGGCTTATTGCTGAAACGTGTTCGTTTGTTTGCCCAATATAATGAAGACGACACAGTGTTCCCTCTGTTCTTAGTACTACCTGGCACCTGATACTTTTCAAGACTTTAAGAGACGAGCTCGCTGTAATTTTTTATTTCATCTATCTTAACTTCTACTGCCAACATGCAGTTTCAATAATTTGATGACGCCAGCTGTAAAAGGTCTATTCTCTCAGATGTACCGATCAGCTGACATGATACTGTGACATTAATTAATTAACATGAATTAACAAAAATAGTAGTTTGTGACAAAGCCTGGAAACGCAGCCTCAATATTTTATTGTTGACTAGTGGTTTTTATTATGATCTTTCAGATAGATGAGGGTGGAGAACACAAGGGGAAATATGGAGACGATAGACGATATGCAACACAGATACCAGATCGTATCAGGAACCAGGATATTGTGACCACATGGACTGACCCAGAACGCCCCGTCGTTAAATCCAGAGCTCTAAAATGAAACTCTAAGACGCATTGAACAATAAATATATATGTATCTACATAAACAACAGATCAGTTGTGCAATGTGAGCGGGGTTGCACACGGTGAGTGCAGTGAATCATCACTGCAGTTTTCCTCAACTTCACAGAGTTCAGTTTGCTGTTTTGGTTTTACAGCCTGTTTTGCTTCACTATTGTTGCTGAAATCAACGGCGTTTTCAGCAGCAGCAGCAGCTAATTACAACAAAGACGCTCTACTAACAGACCGACTGTACGCTACCTGCCCAGCACCAAACCACAGATAGGAAAGGTGAGTCACTACCTGGTGAACATAGTGGAACATTTAATAGCCAAAAAGCCAGATGGTTTTCTCAGGAGTTGGTGGAGACCAAAAACAGAGCTAAAAGAGAGCAAATATTGAACTTCTATAAGACCGGAAACATATGCTAAATGAATGCTAACGTTGCTGCTGGATGTGTATGCAACTGCATGTTAACAAGACATATTTCAAGCCTATGGGGTGTGGCAATAAACAACAGCTTAAATAATTAGTATTTTAATCAATTTTTGATAAAAAGAACATAAACCAGCAACTATTTTTATAGTTTATTAATCACACAAGTCAAGGAAAAAAATACCCAGCTGGTTCCAACTTTTCAAATATGATGATTTATTGGTTTCCTTTTGTTCTGTCATTCATGGTAAGCTGAATATGTTTGGGTTCGGACAAAACATTTATATATTTGAAGACGTCACTTCAGAATCTGACACTTCTCATTATTTTAGTCCATAATAAAAGCAATTAGAAGCTGCAGCCCTAGTTTAATACAAATTCGAGGTTTTCAGTGGAATGTACCTTTTTGTCTACTTAGTCGGCTCAACTCAATGTTACCTGGCCTAATGTTGGTTTCTATCCACTACCAACCATTCTCTGGTTTCCTTCCTTTCCCATCATTAGTGATATTCCCTCCATTTCGACCATGTGCAACCCAACAATAAAGGTCTCTGACACCTGAGGAGTGCATGAAGATTACTGGAGCCGTGTTAGCGAATATAATACAAGCCTCAACCTTTACTGGCTGATTATCCGGCTGAAGGTCTCATGTTCACATGCAGACAGAGAAGACGAGAGTATGGGCAGGAAACAAATGTAATTACTCCAGACGAGAACTTTCCACAAGGTGCTATTGATTTTCTGGGAGGCCGACGGAACAATATAACATGTAGAGATGAAGCTTCTCAGAGGGAAAGCGTTAAATCCAACATAATTGCCGCTGTCCACCTCTGACATGATGGATACGGCTCAGTTTGATGGATTACATTCTGTCAGGGTTGAGATTGTTAAAGGCAGGACGGGCGAGCTTGAGAAACTAGCAAGAGTACACTTCAGGTCTCCAAGTCTCCAATGAAAGCAGCTAAAAGCACCAGCTCCAAAAGTACCTGAATCTAGCGAGAAAGTCACCAAGTCGGCATCACTGAGCGCCTCGCTTCAGGCCTTCTCCAAAGCCGACTGGACGGGCTGCCTGTCTGCCTGTTATATAGTTACTGTCTGTTCATATGTATGGTTACGTTCAGGTCAAATGAAATGACTGGGCTTATTACAGCCCCCACAGATACCATATTTTTATCTTTATTTACGTCGTTATTGATTGCTGTCGGTATGTAAAGAGAATTTCAACAACTAAAACAAGAATGTTTGTAAAACTTTTACCAACCCTGCCTTTAAGACTGTCCTGGTTCTCTGGGGAGAAATCCTCACCGAATCTACATACACATTCATCTTAATCCGAATTTATGTGCAAAACTTGTTTTATTTGTGGTTTTAGTAGCAGATACTATTTAAGGCAGGGATGGGCAATTATTTTTCCTGGGGGCCACTTGAGGAACCCAGACTGATGCCAGGGGCCAAACAAATACTGTATGAAGTAACCTCTATTTCATCACTATAGGAAACATACTGGGCACTTCTTTTTCAGCATTTATTATTCTGAAAATCACTCCAAACTGCATTTTACTAAGAAAATGACATTAGATTCAGGAGTCTCTGAACCGTACAGGACTGACTGTTTTGGGTAGTGATGTTTCCATTAACAAAATTTAACATTTAACTTAATGTTAACACTTATATTTAACATTTAACTTAACTTTAACGCTTACATTTAACATTTAACTTAACTTTAACACTTACATTTCCTTCTTTGGTTGCATGCAGCCTTATAAAAAGTCCTTGCTGCTTTCTATCCATCGTTGGGATATGAAATGATCTTTATCGGAAGAGAAGGTTTTTGGTCATATCGCCTGGCCCTCACCCGAACCCACCCATGAAATACACCGCACATAGCAGTGCATTTGACTGTGAACCAGATAAGTTATTGACAAATGCTTTTAGACATTCATATAGGAACTGAATGACTAATAAACACAGAGCTTTTCTGCTGACCGTCTGCAGTGAGTCAAACCAACAATCTGTCTCGTCAGGAGAAACAAAAATGCAAGGGCTGAATTTTGTTGTCTCTTAGGAAGCACTTTTTTTGCAATAATCATTAAATAAACTCAGAGACAAACAGAAAACAGGTACAGTATAATATCATGCGAGTATCTGCAATGTGAAGGAACAACTGATTTTTATTACGCTATTTATTCAGCATTTCGGACAAATTATGTTCCACCAATACAGCAACGTCTGTGCTGCTTCTTCAGAGACGACACATCGGATATAAACAAGCCGATACAGAAATTCATGTTATAAAAATCCTCTTAAACAAGAGATAAACAGTGCTAAGAAACGCATGGCATGCTGTACTGAAGCTCTGTCTGGTGAGGATCCACCAGAAACGTTTATAGAAACCTGCTCTAAACACAACATTGATCAACAGTCCTCTGTGACCACGAGGAGTCATTTAGCATTCAGAGGAGATTCACCCAGAGGTGAACTTGAACCGACTGGAGAAAACTTATCTTTCAATACTTGAATCCAAAACTCAAAGTTAAAAAAAAAATCCAGCCTTGCAGTGGACAGACAAATAGCTAGTATACAGGTAACAAGTGAATTTTATTGTTCGGGGAAGATTGGGTAGATCGGACACCCTCTAAGAAGTTGGACATTTCATCT
Source organism: Pterois miles (assembly GCA_947000775.1). Taxonomy (NCBI): domain Eukaryota; kingdom Metazoa; phylum Chordata; class Actinopteri; order Perciformes; family Scorpaenidae; genus Pterois; species Pterois miles. Next base: position 3,226,636 of record CAMQGK010000549.1, read on the forward strand.
CGCTGATGTTAATACATGTTGTGTTTGGACATTAATGTGTTGTTGAAGGTTTACGGAGGGTTTCCAAGGTTTTCTGCTGTCAGTTAACAGAGTTTGATACGATCACAAGACAAATCAGGGACACGCTGAGATCATTTCCTGCACTGTAAACCTTGGCTAAACGGTGACCAGCCTACACCTGACTTTTATTTTTAGATAGTTTCCATTGCTTTCAGTTGCCTTGCAAAGGTAGAAACTGCGACTCTAAAAGCACACACGCCTCCCTGGAGGACCGATTCATGCAAACATACATTTACATTTACATCATCCCAGGATTCAGAGAATCACACCAAACAACTCCACATCTAAATGGTGAGAAATCAGAAATGAAAGCAATAATTGTGCAAATGTGCACAAGAAGGTGGGTATTGTTTATTCATATTCTGCACGAGACATAAAATTACATATTAAAAGTATAGGAACTATAGGGCTGGCGAAGTTAATGTGATAATAACGCATCAAGGCAAATTCATTTCAACACCAATGATTTCTTTAACCAGGGTCTCTGCAGGTTTCAACAAGTCAAATTTAAGACCTTTAAAATACCATAATGAATGCAATTTAAGACCCATTTTGCATCCATTTAAGACCATTACGAATGAAATTTAAGACCTACGTCACGTCCATACTGGCAAGAAAGTACTGAGGATATGAAAGAAAACTGAAAACTGATGCTTCGGTACCAAGTGTAAAATCCAGATCAGCTCATCTTTTAATGGAGGTGGAGCTCCAAAAGCTGTCTGGAGTTGATGCTCCAGATCCCGACGTGGATCAATACTGGCTGATTGTTTACTGCTGTTTTTTGTTTCTTGTTTTTACAACGAGCGTTATGTTTCTCTGACTTCCAAAGACATGACGCCCAGTGTTCCAAGTTTCAAAGTTTTCTTTGCCGAGGATAAAGCAGGCTTCAGATACGTTTCCAGGCGTTACTTCAACCACGCACTAACTTCACTGCTCTCTAACCAGAGCCCCATTTTAGCGCTTTGACCTTAAGTTTGACAAAAGCAACATCAGCGACGTTACTGAGAAACTCAGGTTTCTTTACTTTCTTTCACTTAACGCGACCTGGGTGTGCACCGATGAATTCTACCCCGGGAGAACAGCTATTCCCTTTTGGATCCGCTTTATGGTTTTGTTTCGGCTTGTTCAAAAGACAAAACATTGAAAAGTAACGCAACGCAACATAAAGTACCAAAAAGTAATGTTGAGGAATTTTTTTTAGACCTGCTGAAATTGGATTTATGACCTTTTGTGATATTTTAAGACACTTTTTAAGCCTTTTTGGGGACTTTAAAGCTACTTGCAATTTTTAAGTTGTTGCTCAATTTTAAAGCTAGAGTGAAGATACTGGTAGCACAGTGACACTAGAAAACCTGATGAATCCATTGATACCAACCAGGTCAGACTAGCTGGTCATGAACTGAGGCTAAATAATGCTCCAAATTTGTAATAAATTTTAGCAAAGAATAACTGTCATATCCATGTTCAAAGGGGCCCCTTGACCTCGGGCCCCCAGATGTGTGAATGTAAATGGGTTCTCTGGGTCTCCACCAGTCTCCCCTTTACAGACATGCCCACTTTATGATAGTCCCAGTCAGTCTGGATCAAGTCCTAGTCAAGTCAGCACAGTGACACACTGAGCTGCTGTTGTCTGTTGGGCTTCATGTTATGATATATTATGCATATTTTTATGCTAAAGTCAGAACCTGGGAGGGTTTCTGGACAATATCTGTCACTGTTCTGTGCTGTTCATTGATTTACAATCATAAATATATTCCTACGTTTGCATAAAGCAACATATTTGTCCACCATGTTGATAAGATTATTAAATACTTGACTCCCTTTAAGGTACATTTCTAACAGATAAAAAAAATGTGATTAATAACTATTATTAAATATTTTAACCCATTGGCAGCCCTAAAAAAAAGATAAAACCTGAAAAATAAATAGATGTTAAAGGGTCAGTGAAAGGCTCTGGAGGGCGTTTAAGTTGTAAACCTGGGCCTAAAGTTAGTCAAGCTGTGGTGCAGCTTAAACGCAGCTTCTCCACGTTTAGGACAATATTACATCATTTTAACAGCTTGTGACTCTCCAGGCATTAAAACTGAATGATTAAACATTCATCCTTTCTTAAAACGTCTATCATTAACCTTCTAGGACTCATTATAAGAGTTGACCATTGTGAGCATGGAGCACTGGAGCCACCAATCTACAGGAGACACATCTCTTTGGTTGGTGAATGGAGAATGAGTGCATTCTTTGAAAGTCTTGGTGTACTCTTTAAAGAAAGAGACCAAAACACTTCCTGATCAATAAGCAGCCCAGTGTGATTAGTTTCCACCGAGCAGATCACTAGTAACCCACTTCAGATCAATGGGAAACTCCTGGAAGAGCTCCTTTTGTTTGATGATAAAGAAAGCAAATCAACATGCCACTGAACGCTCCTCCTCGGTGTTAGCCACCGGCAAACAGCTGCATGCCAATGCTGAAAACAAAGACTTCTTGTCTTTGTGTTACCGACATTAAAATTAACTCCAGTCGTATCCCGAGGGGTGGGGGGGCGGTGGGCGCGAGGATTTCTACAAACAGAGACGATTCTCTTTAAACTTGAAAGCAGAAATAAGACGGCATGTCATGAAAACGCGATGGCTGACCACACCGATGCGTCTCGCCGCGCAGCAGGGAGCACATTTTTTAAGGCATCTGACTCCGATTCTGCTGTTCGTGGTGTTATGTTTCATCAAGTCCACTGAGAAAAAGCAAATCCCATAATCCTCGGACAGACAAGCCAGTAAACAAAGTCTGAGCAAGAAGGCTGGAATGAGTCAGCAGAGGTTAGGAGCTACAAAGTGGAGCAGAAAGAAATATATGGTCCCTGTATGTGTTTCACAGCACAAATCCTCAGAGGAGTAAAATAATACAGCAGGAAGACTGTTACTGCTACCTGGAACTGAATGTGAGCACTATTTAACAGCAATAACTAGAAAAAAATGCATTTCATGTCTGAATAGCTCTTCTTCTGGTGTCGACTAGGGCTGCAGTTAACGATTATTTTCACTGTTGTTTAATCTGATGATTATTTTCTCTATTAATCGATTAGTTTGGTCTATAAAATTGTGAAAAATGTCCCAAGATTACATCCTCAAATGTCAGTTTACAGTCATAGAGGAAAGAAACCAGAACATTCACATTTAAGAAGCTGGAATCAGTGAATGATTAATCTGCCGATTATTTTCTCCTTTAATCGATTAGTTTGGTCTATAAAATGGTGAAAAATGTCCCAAGATGACGTCCTCAAATGTCTTGATTTGTCCACAACTCAAAGACATTCAGTTTACTGTCACAGAGGAAAGAAACCAGAAAATATTCACATTAAAGAAGCTGCAATCAGACAATTTTTACCTTTCTCTTTAAAGATATTTAATTCAATTGCTGATAACGAACTGATTAATCATTGCATCTCTATTATAAAGGACTTTTTAGTCTAGTTAGTTACGTCGTTAGTTCAGTAGCCAGTCAATGGTAGCTTACAGTTTAGTAGTCAACACCAGTACCAGTGAAATCCCACTATTCTTGATACTAATGACCATGGTAAAAAATAAAAACAATAAATAAAACCATAGATCTCATATACTTCACCATCCGCTCCTTTATTACCATACTGGTTCTTGTTAGGAAGGTAAACTGGTCATAATCCCTCTCTGTTATCTATTTTATATTGCTGTGAAAACATCTGCAAACAGCTGGATTTATTCAAGTGTCTCACCAAACACTACATTTTACAAGACTGCAACTGAACACATCATTTAACGCACAATACTCATTTCACTGAAAAGAGCCTGAACACATCATTATGTAAATGAATGGTTCCGTTGACGTTAGCTGTTAGCTCCACGCAGGACAGCGCTGCCCACCAGCTGCTAACAGCTGACGCACCATAACTTTAGATCAACGCCACTTCCTGTTGAGCTCTGATTGTTGCTCACAGTGGAGCATTATCGGGGGAAAACCTACGGTACCATCAGGTAACCACATTACATCGGTATCAGAGTAGTGTGATGTAATGTGTGCATTGTACCACACCATCGTGCCGCCAGCACCTACAACCCCACATTCACAGTGTGAATTTCTCCACTGTGGGACCAATAAAGGAATATCTTATCTTATCTTATTATGAAGGAAGACATGAGGACAGAGGAAGGAAAGAATCACAGCAGAAGGTTCTGCAGAGGTCATCAGTCCTTTGCAGAGGTACAGACGTCTGTTCTTAATTATCTCCGGCTACGTCGTACCGGAGCAATGCAGCGTTCCTCAGAGACCACGGGGGTTTTCCCTCCTCACATGTATGTACTGTACTGTACTGTACTGTACAGGGGCGGGACGACCACAGAACACAAAAACCCACGATGAAGAAACCAGGTTGGGCAAGAAGACGACTGCTGCTCACAACCACAACCACAACTCTAAAGAAAGAAACCCTGAATAAAGAACATAGATGAGAGTCTCATCTGTAAATATTTGGATGTTGATACGACAGATTAACCTTGCAACGCAGATGAGATTATGATTCATAGTCTGAGATTATGATTCATAGTCTGACACACTTGTGACATTGTGGTTTGACTTTGTGTTGTTTAATTTGACTTACCGGTGCATCTCTATGCACTACTTCCTACTGAAGATGTGCATCTTTAAAAAAACACAAATATTAAGTTTCATTTCTAAGAAAAGCTCAGTAATTTCCTAAAACAGCTGCTCGCTGTAATTTTCATTAAACAAACAGGAGGAAATAGTTTCATTTACTGGGGACTATTTTCAGCAGCGGATTAATCCATATGTGGTGCTCTAGTGAGGACAGTGTGTGTGTTGATGGCTCAGAGGAATAAATAATTCAGAGCTCAATCTATTAAAATATTTAATCGCTATTAATTGCATGATTGCGAATGAATCACATTTTATCTGTTTAAAATGAACCTTAAAGGGAGATTTGTCTGTATTTAATGCTCTTATCAACATGGGAGTGGTCAAATGTGCTGCTTTATGCAAATGTATGTATATATTTATTATTGTAACTCAATTAACAACACAAGACAATGACAGATATTGTCCAGAAACCCTCACAGGTACTACATTTAACATAAAAATATGCCCCAAAACTACATGTGATTACCATAAAGTGGGCATGTCTGTAAAGGGGAGACTGGTGGGGACCCCAAGAACCCATTTACATTCACACATCTGGAGGTCAGAGGTCAACGGACCCCTTTGAAAATGGACATGACCTCCTCACCAGAATTTAGCACAAGTTTGAAGCGTTATTTAACCTCCTTCTCAACAAGCTAGTCTGACCTGGTTGGTCCCGATGGATTCACCAGGTTTTCTAGTTTCATATGAGACCAGTATCTTCACTGTAAACTCAAAACTGAGCCTGAAACAACCTAAAAATCACAAGTTGCATTAATGCATTAAAGAAATTAGTTGTGTAAATTTGTGTTATTATCACATTAACGTCGACAGCCCTAAATATCATTTATTATATTACTGGACTGATGCATTAATCACTTCAGTGCTGCAGCTGGTAAAAGTGGAGCTTGACTGTAATGACTTTACATACAGCTGGGTAGGTTAACCTATATTAATAAAAATAATACATCATCTATTAGATTTGTATATTGCATTATTAATCAGAATCTGCAAAGTAAAGTAGTGCAGTAAAAAAATGGAGTAGAAGTATCCCATGAAAAATACAACCAATGATTATTTTCATTGTCGATTAATATGTTGATTATTTGATTGATTAATCGATTAGTTGTTTGGTCTTTAAAATGTCACAAAAGGGTGAAAAATGTCCCAAGATGACGTCCTCAAATATCCTGTTTGTAGAGAAGCCAGAAAATATTTACACTGAAGAAGCTGGAATCAGAGGATTTTAACTTTTTCTTTCCTAAAAACTTGATTAATCAATTATCAGAATAGTTGGCGATTAATTTAATAGTTGACAACTAATTGATTAATCGTTGCAGCTCCAGTACAAGTACTTTACTTCAGTAGTTTCTACAGTTACATTTAACCACTGCTAAAATCCTTTTGGATCAAACTTACTGAAACACCTGATTGAACCTTATAATATTCACTTATTTAATATAAAAAAAACATGAGCGTCGACCCTGAAAAGCCCCAAACCTTCAGACATCACTCAGTTACAGTAATGAGCTCGTTTCCGAGACAGATCAGCGATGCCGGTTGTCTGTCCTGCTGGACAAAGAGCCCCACAGAGGACTGTCAACAGTGTCTAACCTCTGGCTTTATGACTCCTCACAGGGTCTCGTGTTTACAAGGACACACTTGTACGAGCGTGAGCCGGGACACAACGCCGCCACAGTGAAAGGGGGACAGGGATCACCGGGGGTCGCGACCTTTAACTCCCACAGTGAACCGGCCGACTAGTGAGGACCAGGTCAAAGGTCAACTGACGGGATTGTCTGGAGGAAGGAAGGAGAGTGTGTTTGTTGTGTTAAACAGCTGCTTGTACATTTTTACTGCTGTTGTTAGGGAAGCTACTGTGACAGTTGATATACTGAATCGTAACCCCATATCGCCACATTCCTGCCAATGAACAGGCTTATTTCACACAAACAGCGGTCTCCAGGGTGAAACTTCTGGTATTTAATCATCAAGGCACGAGTGACCATCACCTGCGAGGTGATTCGTGCTGAAAGTGCACAAAAGTTTAACTCTTTTGAAGATTTGCAGGAGGCGAATGTTGCAGGAGGCGAATGTTAATTTTAACCAAAGTAAATAAAAATTCTAATTTTAACCCGACGACGACGGTAAAAGAAGAGTCGGGGGATCACTGAAGTCAGCAGGCTTCGTCCTCTGGGAACCATGAATATCTGCACATCATTTCATAGCAACCTCTCCGAACACTGAGATATCACCCTGCCGTCCATTTTTTGTACCACTAAATTGAAAACCATTTTCCTAATACAGTAAGGATGCTGCTATCAGAAGGTAACAATTTTAACAAGCCAGATGAGACTCATTAAATCTAAAAATGCTCTTTCTGTTTGTGGGTGACTCATCTGAACCAACCAGAACTAAACCAGAACTAAACCAGTTACAGGTCCGGTTCTCTCTGCAGTCATCAGCTGCAGTCATACACACCTCTGTGTATGAAAGGATAAAATATATATCCAGCAAAGCAATCAGAAATGTGGCTTATTTCCATAATGAGGTTCAGGAGGTGAAACAAAAGGCATCTCTTCATCTCTGCCCGTTTCTCAGTTGGTGGTCTTATTAAATCCTCCCCGTCTCTACGACCTGGCCTTCCCTCCGGCCGCTCACAAACTCATTAGACTGCTGGAAGACTCACAAGCAGAATCTCAGCTGTTGAATCATCTCTCGGGTTGTCGATCTGCCTCCCGAGCTTTATTTTTTAAACCGTATCTCAACGCGGTGCTGAGCATTTTTAATATCAAATAATCATTGATCTGTCAGGAGTACTGAGTAGGCTGGTAATGAGTTAGGGGTCGACTTGGAGCTAATTATGCAATCTGGCACTGGGGAGGTTAGAATGAATATTAATATCTATGAATCTCCCTTCTGTGCGCTACCTGTTCTTAAATCAATCTTCTTGACTGCCATCTTGAGATATATTACAAGTATTGACACGGCCAAACTTAATTAGCTGAGCAGGGCTGATTTTTCATAACAAACAAGTTCTTAATATGAAACGCTACCTTTGGGGGGAAGATCAGAGAAGATCAATACTCTTCTCCAGATAATCTGGTGTCTGACTTTATTTATTTATTTATTTACTTACATATTTATTTTGTGATGTATTATCATTATTATTATTATTGTATTATTATTATTATTAATATTATTGTTACTTTAATTTATTTTGTAATTATTTTTTTCTCCTCCCTTGTTTTTGAATCACTTTCCAATTTACAGTTTATTATTTACAGAATATCTTGAGTCATATATATATATATATATGTATATATGACGCAAGATAATCTGGTGTATGAGTATAATTTAATTCATGTTTTTATATTTCACCATTATTATTATTATTATTATTATTATTATTATCTTCTCCTTACTTGTTTTTGAACTTAAAATTTTCCAATTTGCAGTTACAATCTGTTATTATATGTACATAATACACATAAATAAGTAAATAAATAAATGACTGAAGGTAATCTGTTGTGTGAATTAATTTAATTACTTAATTGTATTTTATATTTCACCCATTTATAAAGGGTTTTCTTGCCTGAATCCAACTGTGGACATCTGCACGGCGTACAAGTGATGCACAAAAAGCGGCATAGAAATGACACACAAAAGCGCTAAAATGCATACTCATGACACGCTGAATGGCCGTGTAATGTTATGGTATTTATTCAGTTTTCCATGAGATCAGGACCACCATTTCTCTCAGGTATTTAAAGGTCCAGTTGCTCATGATCTTTCTATTCTCTGCTCCACAATGTTCAGTACTGTAGTAGACATCTGAATGGATCACATCTACTCAGGATTTCATCTTTTTCTTGAAGGACAAGCCAATTCAGTTCCCTTCTTACTCTGTGAACTGCTTTAACAAAAAATAAAATGAAACACGAGTAGTGTTGCAGTTTATTTTGCCTTGATTTTCCCTTTCACTCGGTTTGGGCTGAGTAAGAAATACTGAGGGAATCGGCTCAGATTCACAGAGCCGAGCTCTGCTTTGTACAAAATGTTAATTTTACGACTGAGCAGTTTACAGGCAGGGAGACAGGGATGCATCATATTTCATTAAAGCCTGTCATCTAGATTATAAGGGGCAATAACAAAGATTTCTACTGGCCCACATAGCAGGAAAATGACCACAATATATCTGCTGAGGTTGATAGGGTGGTTGATCAATACCAGTCGCTTTCTGTGATAAGATTTTTTGGCTTTCAACACTCTCATTTCAAGTTGCTCTGTTCTGGAGCAAAAACCCAATGGACTTTACAGAAACTCCCAAAAGTCATAAATTATTTGGCACCTTTAGTCACAGAAGAGCCGGACTGGGCACATCTAACTTGGTTTCAGGGCAGCAGGGGGATGAAAGCCATACGGGCCAGGGGGTGAATATATATATATATATATATATAAATATATATATATATATATATATATATATATATATATATATATATATATATATAGGGGGGGGAAAAAAAAAAAGGGGTAGAATATATATATATATATAACAGACATTTTGAGGCGTTTTATTTTCGACTTTTATACTTTTTTTGGGGACATTTTAAGACCCCAGGGGAACCCTGGACACTTGGACATCTCTTTAGGTTGATTCTCATTTCTGTATGAGATAGGTGAACACATTTCACATTCGGCTTCTGCACATTTATTACTGCAAAAAATCTTTCTTATCCAATGCAGAGTTAAAAGTGTCAGTTTCATTTGAGATTAAAGCTTTTAAAGCAGCTTTTTCTGGCCACTTGGGGGCAGCAGAACAAGCCATTAATGCAACATAAGTTGAAATGGAGAACATGTTACTGGAGTTGTGACAATTATTTGATGAGTCGATTAGATTTCAAGTAAAGATGCCAAACATTTGATTATGATGATTATGATTTGTTAGAGGTTCTCCAATGTGAGGCTGCATTTCTTGACCTGACATTAGGCCTGGACGATATACCAAAAAATGTTACGTCTTTTTATGCTGATCAAAGCCAATCATTATCATTATATGTATTCAATATTAATAATGCTCAATTTACAAGTTTTCATTTTGCAGAGGTTGTGATGCTCAAAACAATTTATCCAGCCGCAACAGGAGTGACGGAGTACACAACGATGCAGGCTGCATGTATTTGCTGTTTGTCTAGTGTTTTTGTAGTAAAGGAAAACGGACTTTATTGAAAATAAATCTTTATCATTTATCATCCTTATCATGGAAGATTTTATTATGAACATTTTCAGGATGGTTTTATCGCCCAGCTCTATAAAATCAATTAACAACACGAAACAATGACAGATATTGTCAATAAACCCTCATAGGTACTCAACTCAGGCCCAACAGGCATCAACAGCTGCCAATATGTAGAAAATGGCCAGTTTTTCCTCGTCAAAATGTAGTGTAAGTTTAGAGCGTTATTTAACCTCCTTCACCAGAAGCTAGTATGACCCGGTTGGTACCAGTGGATTCCTGAGGCTTCTCTCATCTCCAGCTTTAAAACTGAGCACACTACAACCTCTGAAAGATCAATTGCGTTAATGTATTAACGAAATTAGTAGCGTTAAAACAATTAACTTTGACAGCCCTACTTTTTACACATCCAGCAGAAACAAAGCAGCATTAGCATTCATTTAGAGTCGCGACTCTCAGCCACTTGAATCAAAGTCCAATATTCCCTCCTGTTTTGGTCTCCACCAACTCCTGATAAAAATATCTTGCTCTTCAGGTTTTGGATGTTGAACTTTCTACACCAGCGATTCTCTGACTGTGTCTGCTGTTCGGTGCTGAGCAGGGCTGGTAGTGTAGCAGTGAGTTTATCAAAGCTAGCTGAGAGCAGCAGTCTGGGGTTGATGAGAGCACCGAGACTGAACCAAAACTGTAAAGTTATGAGCTGCGAAATCAAGACAATAACCTGGGGGGGTACTAAGAGCAACACTTTTCACATTACACACAGTCATTTGATCCATTTGTCAATATAAAAATATTGATTAGTGCAGCTTTAAGATTCTATGTGCTTGCAAAACTTGACAAGACAGGACCTCTCCACTCTCTACGTCCTCGCAGATCAATATAACCACCTACTCATTAAAAAACAACATGATTTGCACTCCTTCAAATTCGTCAAAATGATTCTCTTGACTGAAAAACAGCCTGCTGAAGGGAAGGTTTTGACCTTGCAGGCACACAACAGGACGATTTACATGGAAACGATTCACTCATAATTCAAATTAAGTTGAGAATATGCATCTGGAGATCTAATGTGAAGTGTGACTTGAACTTCTACTATGGTTCATTAGATTTAACTGCCATCCAAGGTGTAATATTGGACCCACAAGACCAATAAAGTTCCAGGTTGTGTGAGAATTATCCATTCATGATTTAACTTTTCTGTCGTCTTGTGTTCAGGGGTTTTTACAACAGAAAGTTAAATCTAGGAAGTGTTATTGAAACTTTCATTTGCTTTTAATTTAAGCATGATTAGGATAAAAACACATCTTAGTGTCCGTAACTGTTTGAAATTAGAGTTTATTACCCAGAAATCCTGTGTAGAGATCAACTACAACGCAGAACTACAGAAGAAGTCCATCGTCCGTCTTCTTCTCTGACAATGTTCCTAGCTATGCCTATGAAAGGCAGGCACTGTGATTTGTATATATCCCACGAAATCAATCAAAGAGCGACAAAACGCTGCTTCGCGAGGAGGTCGGGGTGGATGGGTGGGTCAAAAAACACACCAGACTTTCACCCAAGACACCATAGTTCCTGTCCCATATAAAACCAGAAGTCAGCGCTGTGTTATCAGTCAGACAAAGGACGCTACAAACTGAAAGTCAAAGAGTCAAAACAAGTCAAATTCACACATGAGATGAGAGTTGACAGACAAGATTATGGCGGAGGACTTGGTGTCAAAGTGAAAAGCACAAGCCAATGCTGTAAGGGAACCACGACATTAAAGAGGCAATCGCCGTGCAGAGGACGGAGCGGTCAGCGTCCTGAAAGCAAAGCTGGACCGGAGAGGCCAGAAACCGAGCCAACCGACGTTAAAGTTGTTGGATACAAGCTGCGCGAGAATGATGGTTCTAAGGTCGAGCTTTCCAGATATTACTGCGGTGTTTGGTATGTTAACAGTGCTTTTTTACATCCTCCAATCGTCTCAGAAGTCCATCCTGGCCACGCCGATTTCAAATCGTAAATATATGGTCAGTACTTATGATCGGATCTCCTGTTGTGTGTGGGGAACCCAGTGGACAGCCGATGATGCAGTCAAGTGGGAAAGAACGATAGCCAATAGTGAACCACGCTGAATGAAGAAAGAAGGACAACCACCGCCGTCATGGCGGCTGCAGCTAACGCACAAGCTAATGCAAAAGTATAAAGTCGCAGTAAGATGGAGCTCAGAAATGAAGGAGCAACTTGTAGATTAGTGGAAACAACACAAGTGTTTAACGTGTCTCCATGACTTCATCCACCCTTCATAAATTTTCAGTAAAAGTAAAAACTAACATCGCTGATTCTTCCTTTCATTTTGTGAGATTTCCATTTTTTCAGTCTTGTTTGATGAATGAATCTGTTGGTGTTTTTGCCCAAATCGTTGCTCTCCACACACTATAGGGACAAAACTGTTCAATGCTAAATTTAACAGAGCATGTTATATGTGGGCTATGTCACCTTTTACACATCTGTTTTAGTGTTGGAAAGGTACTGACTGTCGTCTTTTCTTGTAAAGTGTCCGGTGTAACTCACCATGACGTCCCTCATACTTAAGTAACGCCACTTGTGCAGTTCTTCTAACCCAAACCATTATCTTATCCTGAACTTAACCAAGTTTATTTTGAAAAGAATGACAAGAAATTCAAAGGAGAATCCATGAAATGTGAGGAATAACTTTGCAAACTGTTGTATGAGGATGCGTTGATTTATTTGACATCTTAACCCTCAGTGAATCACCTCTTTTGCAGAACAGATGACCCAGCAGTACCAGACTTTACTGAGAGAACAGTGAATCTGCAAAATGAAGCTCCTCCGTTGTAATTCAGTTGCCTGGTGTAGCTTTCAAATCGAACCGCTGCTCTTCGGAGACCTCTAACTCGGCAGTTTCAAAACAACCCAACCAGAAAAGGTGCACAGAGACAGTACACAGACGGATGCACCGAGGCAAAAGAACCGTGATAACAATTATGCTAACTATTCATCCATCCCTGTGCCGTTTACTGCTGAATGCTCTGGAGGTTTGTGGGGCTAATTCAATGAATCATCTGTGACTGGAGGTGTCCAACTCTTAATCTCATGCCTGCAGCTCTTTTCTGAGGAATCAAAGAGACACACAAACACGATTTACTCTTTTACAAAGCTTGTCAGCATTTTGTGAAGAAGTCTTAAGAGTGTCAACCTCTTCTTGTTGTAGTGTGTTCTCCCGTCACACCGTCTTCACCCCCCCCCCCCCCCCCAGCAAACAGCTGACATCTTGTTTCGGAGGCGGATATGTCGATGATAAGGACCAGCAGTGTGGTCTGCATTCACAGCTCCCTGCTGGTATCAATCAACGTCAAGACGCTTCAAACCCACTTCAGCGCCGTTCTCATGGGTTCTAGAGATCACAGGCTGTGAGTCGTCTAAGAACAGGATGTGCCTGATAAAAAACTGACTGTTTTCATTTCCCAAAACATCACCAGCTACAGTAGAAGATATGATGTGGGTTTTATGAAAGCTGATACGTCTGAATGATGATGTCTTGGAACATCAGAGTTTCCTGCCGCCCTTCATTCCCTTCCAGGATTCTTTGCAACAACTGGCTGATCTAGTTTTAATAGTCAAATAATTAACTTTTCAAAAATTAACATACAAGAACCAGGCAGAAGTGAGCATGGCTCACATACATACATTTATATCACCATAATGAACTTTGAACCACAGAAAGGCACAACTACACCACACTGTGAAGCTGCAATATTATGATCCAGAAACAAAACTGAAATTGAAAAAAAAAACACACACACAAAAAAACCCTGGATTTCTAACCCCCAAACAGCAAAACTAGACCACAGTATCAACCATCATACCAACTTTGAAGTTCCTGAGTTTTCACGTTGTGCTCCAGAAACAAAATGGAAATTGAAAAAAACTGCAATTTTTGGCCAAAATCTTGGGCACCCTGGACTTTTAACCCCCAACTACAACTAGACCACATTGTCAGCAGCAGTTCTTAAGTTGAAACGTTTTCAAGTTGTGCACCAGAAACGAAATTGGAGTTGAAAAAAAAAAAAAATCAAATTTTTTGGCCAAAATTTGGGGCACCCTGTAATGTCCAGCAAAATGTGACCCATGTGTTACTTTCCACTCCTGTCTTTTTAAAACAAAACGACTTAGTTAGGTTTAGGAACAACTTGGTTAGGCCTTTTGTACTTTTACTTAACATAAAATTTTAAATTTAAGAGTTTTTTAGTGTTGTATTGGTATTTTCACTTCAATAAAAGACCTGAGTACTTAATGCAAAAAGCAGATAGCTGCAGTAGAAGGGTTCCCTGTTCTCACTGATATCACTCTGACAAGCTACCAGGAGCTAAATAAGTGAAGCGATGTCTCTCTTTCCTCCTGGCTTACTGTGTCCACGGCTGAACGCTGAATGGATGTACATGTAGAGGGAAATCAGTGAGGATCACACTAACCGAGGTGTCATACAACATTAAGAAACTGCCATGCTGCAGGCTGCATCTCCACCCATCATCCCTCTTTCACCCATATTTACTCAGTTTCACAACCTTGGGCTGACGACTGGGAACTGAAGCGTTCACATCCGACTCACACTCCCTGACGGTGAACATGATTTCTAGTATTCCCATCTCTTCTCGTCTCCCTTTAATCCAGCTCTGTTTCACCATCGTTCCCTACGTCCTGTCTGAAGATGGCTCGACGCTTCCCATGCTCGCTGACCCTCAGCGCTCTTCTTGCGTATGTCTGCGTGGGTGTCCGGACACGCTTAAATTAGTCCTACAAAATGCCAGTGGACAGACGAACGCACACCATTGAGCACGAGATAGGAGAGTACACACAACCTAATCTCCTCAGACTCGTCTGGTTTATTCAGCGAGCTATAAGCTGCTGTATGACGGCACTCAACTGGACTGAAACCTGCATGACGAAACTATACATGCTGCAAGAGGAGGAGAAAGAGTGAGATGGGAAATATAAAAATACAGGCCACAATATTGCTGGGTTTATCCAGCCTATTTCACTTGATAATCTTTGGTTTCCTGATGCAGTTTGACAGATGATCCGAACTATTTAGCAGCTTCAAACAATGATCTTGTCTTTACTTGTTTCACCTTACCTTCTCTGACAAAAACAGCTATATCATCATGTTCGCCAAATCCAAACTCTTGGAGTTGGATACCTTCATACTGAAAGCCTCCTGGCACTCTGAGGATCAGCTCCAAATGTAAACAGCCAACAGATCAGGGGCAAAAAGGCAGGAAAACCAACGTACTGTACCGTTTGTGACATAACATAACATCTTGCATTTCGCTGTCTAAACTGGGTCATTTTCCTTGTACATAACAACCACGTTGCAAAAGCCATTATCACTACCTATGCCAACTGGGTAAACTCCATCTGCTGAGGAAGACACTGTTGTGTCAACTATACTGTTTCCAACATCAAGATTGCACACTTGGATCTGAACATTCAGTGCATCTACATGAGCCTTGTTTAGTCCGGCTGAACCGAACCCTGGAGCGTTTACCCCCCTGGGTGCAGCTTGTTTGGGCTGGTGTGAACACTGGAATCGAACACTGGTGCAGACCAAAGAACCGCTGCCTGGTTCGCTTCGAAGGGGAGGTCTCGGTCCGCTGGCAAGTGAGTGGTTCATTTCTGGTGTCGACGCCATTCAAACCAATCACAGGAAGCGTACCGTTTTAGCATTTCATTGGTTAAAAGGACGGCTCCTTTTCTTCGTTTCTTGGAAATCAGCATGGAAAAAAACATAAAAAATGACTCATTGACTAAAGAAATCTTAGTCAACTAAGACCAAAATGACTGATTTGTCAATTAATCAGGCAATTTAGTTAGTTCACCTAACCTGTATGTCTTCTTCTGGACTGGGAATTAACTGGAGCACCTAAAATACAGCCATAAGGAGGATATGCAGACCAGAAGGTGGATATAAACCCATCTCAAACACGGAGCAGCTTCTCTTTTTGAAGCCACTTTGAAATGTGCGCCTTATATTTCTACCATTGCGACTACTATGAATGCAAACACCTGACTGTTGTGCTCAGTTGACTCCACGTGACCCTAATTTTAGCAATCATCCTGCAAAAGAGCAGGAAAGAAATATCTCCAAATGGGCCAGAAATAAGTTCCCGAGAGGACGTCTTTGTTGTCTGGTAAATGCAGGAGGTTGATGGGAACTCACCATACAACTCATTCTGGAGGTTAATGCGAATTTGCCAAAATGACTCAGCCTCAAGGTTAATGGGGAATCCAGCTCAGGGCTGCAAACAGCTGAGAGGATAAATTGTGAAATTTGCTACGGGAGGAAATTACAGTTCCAAACCCGCTGAACCGAAGCTCTTTTAATTTCACCTGGAAATGAATTTTAAGCGCAATTTAACGACAGAAATAAGGAAGAGAAAGCTGCTAATGATGAGGTTCAAGCCGCAACAACGACTGCCTGGAGATACTGACCAATAAATATCAGATTCTGATGATGTGCGTCATGTTTTCAGAGCATAAAGCTGCCGTGGAAAGGAGGGAAATGGCCCAGATCCAAACAGTGTAATCTGCTTCCACCTGGTCCCAGTTTTCCCAAAAAGAAACACAAAAGGAAATGTCAGATCACACATTTCCATGCATGAGCGTGCACGTAAACCACCTGAGGAGGGCTTCTCATCACTGCTCTCATACTGTCAGCCTGACAGAAACAGACTCGCATACTGAGTCTTTGTAATACAAGTACAGAAGCAGGAACTCTGGGGAGGCTTGTGGGATTCGTACTACAGGTTGAGAGGTGCGACACACAAACAAACTCCTTAAAATTTGATACCAACAAGTTTTTAGACACCAGATAAATCAAATTTTGATTGATAAACACCATCTCCAATACAGCAGTTTCCTCACAGATGCCTGAAATATATTTTTGATGTTTTATTTTGCTTATTTTTCTACCATTTTCCTTTGCAGAGTCATAAAAACACCCCAGTAAGCAGTGATTTAGTAATTTGCAGGTCTGGGTGTTTTGGTTTTATGTAACCAGAACTGGCTCATATTTAAGCAGTCTAGACGTTTTTTTTTTGTTTTTTTTACCTGCAAAATCACCAAATGAATGATTACAGTGGTTGATGCATCATGAGCAGGAAAACAGGTGACGGCATCAACCGGCATATTTAAGTCTGTATCTGAGAGCCGCTGGCTGGGTGCCTGGAAACCAGTAGTCACAGACTAATTTTCCCGAATCTTCGTGGGTCTTTAGACCACGGCGGCAACATAGACAGCAGTGTGCTGAAGGAACCTTTTAGTTTGCTTAATTTAGCGAATCTCGGTAATAACTTGAGTTAGTGTCATCTTAAACGTGTTTTAATCCTGTGTCCCTGCATTAATGGTTCATTTTCCCCTTGTTATGCCAAATATCAGAGTATTTTTACATTAAAATCTGATCTGATTTGACGGTTTCAAATGTATGACAACTCATCCTGCACTTGGGGGCGTTTACAAAAAAATCAAGTGAGACTTTGGGCGACTAGCTTGCCTCATCTGTGGGTCAAATCAGTATACGTGCGATATGGAGAGTGACAGGAAGAAATGTGTTTCTTGGATATAAGAGAGCAAAAACCGTTTTCATTGTGGTCGAATTCATTGAAGGGAAACCGATTTTCAACCGACTCAGTTTGGTGTGCGAGACACATCACATTAGAGCAGTTAGAGATGATCTACCTTCTGTTTTATGTGGACTTCAACTACAAAAATAAGACCAAAGTGATCCTTTATAACCCATCTTGTAGTTTAGGTATGAAGAGTTGGGAGTATTGATATAGAAAATCCTGTATCGGCAAAGGCCGCCCAACTCTTTCTCTGTCTGACAGCCTACATGTCTTGTAATTAACGTCGAGGCGTTATCTGTCAGCAGCATGCATGGACGAGAAACGCCGACTGTCAGAGAGACAAAAGGCAGGAGAGCTCGGCTTCAGCGGCTCTATCTTTAAACTACTGATAGTGGGTCTGTAGATAAGACCTCATAGAGTTAAAACCAGCAGCAGCACACTCCTGTCTTCAAAACCCAGTGTGTGTCTGGGTCTTTCAAAGGAATTTCATCTCCAATATACAGACTGTTGAGGGTCCAATTTCCTGACCAGTGTGGTGGAGCGCTCTGACGGAGGTGTGTGTGTTCAAATGTGTGTGTGTGCGTGTACACCTCGGCGACGGCAACCAAGCGAGAGATGAGTATCGGCGAGAAGGAAAGTAGAGAAGAAAAGTGAGACGGAGAGGGAGGTAGATATAGGAGGAGGTGAGGAGGGAACCAAAATGAGGACAGCATGTTTAATGGAAGTGACAGAGCAAAGCCTTTACACCAGCAAATCACTGGACACACACACACCGCTGTGTTCTAGTCGGCTGAATACAAACAAAACGACTTTTCAATCCTCTTTCTGCAGCATCGCAAACTCTGCTCTCTGTTTCTATTCAACTACACTGATAAACATGCCGGCCTTCTACTGCACAATAAAAAAAATAATCAGAATATTATACACAGTGTCCTCAACCGCATAATATAATGCTTTATGTCTGAGTTACAGTATGTACTCTGTCTTTGTTTGCCTGGATAAAGAGACAAATTAAGTCCTTTTATTTCCTCTTAATAAAGGAAATATCAGAGGACATGTCTGGTTTCAACTAGTTGTACCTTCTACAGACTGTATACTGTGTACGAGGCTAACAACATATCGTCAAACAACTGCTGGTATGTCTTACCAAAAACTTATTCCTCCGTTTTCATTCGTTTTCCAGTAAATGTCCAGCCAAACCAGTCAATTTCCACTCATTACATGCATGCAGTCTTTTCAAAATAAACTTCTGTCTTCACAGGAAACAACTTTCTAAGTAGGTAGCAATACTACTTAGTCAGGTTGTTTGGATGTGGCGTAACTTAAGTACATCAGTTACGTGACAAATAAATCAACGTTGACTTCTGGTTTCGCACGGGATGTGAACAGCTGTTTCCTGCGTCAATGTCTGGTGTTTTCATGGCGTTCGCTGCGATTTGAAATTCCCGGTTCACAATTATGTGGATTACACACAAACTGATTTCCTGGGATTTAAACAAATTACAGTGCATTACTTTTCATAGGGATACCTACGAACGGTGTCTGAGAGCAGCCTGAAAATAATGCCCTGTAATTCATACGGTATATCTAATAAAATCTGTGTTTCATTGTTTCATGTTTCATTGTTTGGTGTATAAACCTAACCACGTCAATCTTTTCTTAAACCTAAGTAGTTTTGTTGCTTAAAATTAACAAAGTCGGTCTTTTCCTAAACCTAAAAAACTTGTTTGGTGCCTATACCTAATCAAGTCAAACTTTTCTTAAACCTAAATAAGTAGTTTTGTTGACTAAACTTAAGAAAGTCGATCTTTTTCAAAACGTAAATCAGTTGTTTAGTGGGTAAACCTAACCAAGTTGATTTTTTTCTTAAACCTAAATAGGTAGTTTTGTTCTTTTTTAACTTCTTTTTATTTCCTTTCATCAGGTGCAAATAAAACATGTACAGTGACATAAGTACAACAAGGCCATCTGTGTGTTTGAAGAAGTAGTCTGTGGTATCCATCATTTCCAAATTCTGTACGTACACAACAACAAAGTTGATCTTTTCCTAAACCTCATTAAGTTGTTTAGTGCCTATACCTAACCAAGTCCATTTTTTTCTTGAACCTAACTAAGTAGTTTTGTTGCCTAAACTTAACAAACTTAATCTCAAAACAATCCCACGTTGCACACTGAGTTTACACGCCTGCATCTAGGAGACTAAGTTTGCACGGTATTTAATTTTCCAAAACACAGTTATCAATTCCAATTTTAATGTTAATCAAAATTTAAAACGGCACTACTAACCGAATTTTACCATGTTTCATCACGAAACCGGTAACCGATTATTTTTCACATTCCACCTTCTTCCTTTCCAACACTGCACAGCTCTTTACATTTTAAAAACGGATCCATTTTTCATATTTATTGTACTTTTTTCTGTTTTGTATTCATGATTCTTGACTTTTGTAAACCTTGTTTATCTTTTTAGGGCTGCACAATGAATACTTTTTATCATTGTCGCAATGTCAACTTGTGCGATGAGCACATCGTTTGAGTTCGTTGACAGAGTATCAGTAGATTTATTTTTATTGGTGTGTTTTGTGTTCAGTTCAATGACATCTGTTCACATATTTTCCTCATATCCTGCAGCCCTGTTTATTTAATATCTTTATTGTTATGCACCAAAATACCAACCACTTGTATGTGAACACCTACATGGCAATAAACCTGAATGTGAGTTAATATCTTTGAGCATTTCTTACTTTCTGAAATACTAAATTATACATGCAATGATGCAATGTAAAAATGCTGTGTCAATCAGTGAGTAACAGCTCTGGTTTGAACAAACTTTATTGGCACTGAGTTTGAAATGTAGAGGACAAAAAGTTATAGAGTTCAACTTCAAACAAAACAAGAAAAGTTGGATTAAATCGACTCCACATCTAGTCTTTAAACCTGGCCTGTGTTCTGCTGCTGTTGGCTTCTAATAATGTTTACAAGTTACAAGTGGTGTCCCATTCCTGGAGTGTTATTTTACCCCAACTACTCGCAGCTACTCCACCTTTTAGATGACACTCCAGCCCACTCTGAGCCGGTGGTTTCTGGGTGAAAAATGGGACTAAAGCTTTCATTGTGGTCTGAGTGCAGAGTCTGATCCAGCCTGCAGAGAATGAAACTAGAGTGGAAAGGTTTTGGCTTGAAGATGACGGCATTTAAAACTATTTCAGCTAAAACAAAGCCTGCGGCTTCAATCCAGTCCGTCAGTATCCGCCTTGAAACCTTCTAAATCGATGAAAAATTCACATTTGAACCGCCATGAACGCCTCTCTCTGACCCCCTTTGCTTCCTCTACTGTCTGTCGGTTTCACTTTAGTCATGCCTTCGTCCTGTCCTGAAAATGTCTCTCTCCTCTCCACACAACTCTTCCCTGGCTGACCGCTCTGATCGGATCTGTCTGCTGCGAGGCTTTGGCATTAACAGCAGTTGGGTGCACATCAAATATCTGATGGAAATGCGCGAGGCGTTGGGGGATCTATCGGCTTCGGTGTCTGGAAAGATAAGTCAAACTAGGACTGAAAAGATGCACGGTTGTGAAGATGGATACCAATATGTTTTTTGTAATGAAGCTGCACATTGTCAATTTTTAGTCCAGATTTAATCGGTTTAATCCCTTCAAAAATCATTCAAATGTCATTCAGAAGTGTTTCCTAGAATCTTTCCATTACATTTGAACTTTTCAGAATTCAGTTTGTAACACTTTAAAAGACATAGTTCGACATTTTAGGAAATTATTCTCCTTCTTTCCAAGAGTTATATGCGCTCTCTTAAAAAGTAGCAGAAATTTTCTCAGCTGACTCTTGGCAACAAAGTGAAGATCCTCCAGAACATGTGTCAAACTCAAGGCCCGAGGCCCCTCTCAACTCCGACCACAAAGTTAAACTAAGTTAATGGAATAAACTGTGTTTGATCATATTTGTGTGATGGTAAAAAAAGACCTTTACTATTCACTTGAGAGTTATTTTGATCTGTGATGGATGAGTAATGACGAGGGTTTCTTGATCTCATAAATTAATGGGTTATATGTTATAATAACATAGAAATGTGAGTGTGTGCCCACATACAATATTTTTGTGTCTATGTGCTGCAGATATATATTGACGCACAAGCATGTGTTTTTGTTACTGAACTGATTTTTTAAAATAAATTATTTTTCGTAGACTTCTGTTTTCAGAGCTAGTTAATAAAGAATTTATTACTATAACTTATAATAATCAAATGCAGAGGCAACTTTGTAATATGATCAAGAGTAGATATATTTATATAGTCCTACAATTATAACCGGCCCTTGGAGGGCAACCATGATGCTGATGTGGCCTGGGATGAAGTTGACGTTTGATCTGATTGGATTTTGACTTTCATCACGATGGGTAGACAAGTTTTAATGAGGAGGAGACCGTTACTAAAATCTGTAGAGTCGTCTCTTATGAGCAGATGTCTTACAGAAGTACTGATAGGTGGGACAAATATATTGATGTGCACATAACTTAAAAGAGTAGATTTAGTGTTATTGCTATTAAAGCATATTGTTGTCCCAGCTGGAGTGTCTCATTAATCCAACATTTAGTTGACTTTACAGGGTGATTGGCATGAAAATAATCGACTAAAAAAACACTTTGAAAGCCCATAAGGGATTTACGGGTCGTGTAAACGGTGCGAGTTCAAGGTCGTGTGAATGTAACTGGTTTTGAAATGGAAATGCTTGTGAGTGATCGGCGCCTCTGGAACAATGTAGATGGAGGAAAATAGCATGTGTGACTCCACAGGAGGCAGACATGGCATAGTAAAGCTGCATCTCATTAACGTAAAGTGTGTGTGTAATAGAGAGAGCTGCCAAACAGGAGGCTGTCGATGCCAACAACAGACAAACACACACACTCGTTTCAGGGTTGTTTCTCAAGGACGCAGACACACACTCACACACACACACACACACACACACACACACACACACACACACACACACACACTGTTGATTGCCATATGCTTGGTGGTGAATCTGTCTCGCATGAGGTTGTACCGACCTCCATCATGTTACCAAGCCGAGTCTATATCTTTAAAAACAAAATCACCAAAAATACTTTTATCATAGCCAGGAACTGTAAAAACAGACCTTATCGTCAGATTTTCAACTTTCTGACGGTCCTTGAACCAATCATGTGTGACGAACACGTTCATCAGGAAAAAAAACCCAAATGTGAGCTTAAAATAAACGGTTTGCACAAACCGCATCCAATAAAAAAAAAAAACATTAAATTCTGCACTCCTCAGCGCAACTGGGGAGCCACGAATGACTCGCTGAGACTCAATGTCCTGACTGGACATTTTTTAAATGACTTATCCCTCCGACAAGGTTTGAAAGGTATGCTTTCTTGGTAAACAAAAACACCAAAAATACACCATTTATCATAGCCAGAATCTGTAAAAACACAATTTTATACTGCAGTTGGTGCATCGTTGCATGCGAGGCACAAATCTTGTCTGTTAACAGCTAATAATCAGTGAACATGGGATTTTATATATTAGCCAGACTTAAATATTGCAGTGAAAAACGAGGGTAAACTGGGGAAACCGCTTGGAGTTCACAATTAATCAATTAGCAAAATAGTTTAATCACGTCAGCTCCATTTTGAAATCCAAGAAAAAACAACTTTTTTTATGCGTCTCCATAATCTCTCCTGTAATCTGATACACAACGCAAACAGATGCAGCCATTTTACAGTTAACAGTTTCACTCAATGAGTTTCCCAAGTTGCACATAACCATGTAGTAGGAGTCCTGCTGTCTTGCTCGGAATGACCTGTAATCGCTATCGTTATTCAGCGTTGACGCTGACCTGACCAAGACATCCTCACATTCCTCCATAATCGGACCAGAAGCCATGAAACGTAAACACTCAGCCCGCCGCTGACTGAGTTTATTATCTCTTTTCCTGACCATCCCCCACAACATTTAGCATGTTGGAGAGAGAAACAGCCACCACTATGATTATCTAATGCTCCCAGTAAACAGCACTGATTGGGTTTGTTTTATTCAATTAATTCAACATATGCTAAGTTTGCTTTTAGGGGGGGAGTCTAAAAGTAAACTGTTTAAAGTTAAATCCTGAGTCGGAGCATGATTTTCTGTATTAGCTGGGAGGGGCAGAGCCATTTTGTCATCCTCTATAAACATGAAAAATAAAATCGCATTAGAGAGAGAGGGGGAAAGACAAAATGAAAGAGGGAGGGGAAATTAAAAGCAGAAAAAGTGCAAGAGGAGTGGTGTAAAGATTGGAAAAAGCAATGAGCAGAAGGAGGGACGGTTAACAGAGGAATGAGAAGAACGCAATGAGTAGTAGGGGAAGGTGAGAGGAGTAAAGAAAGGCAATAAAATGAGAGCAAAAGGGTGGATGAAAGAGGAGGAGGGAGGAAATTAAAGAGGAAAAAAGAAGAGGAGAAAAGCTGAGAGAGAGAGGCGTTTTTTTGGCAGGGAGCAGTTTCCATTACTGGCAAAATAAACTGATACCATATGACTAATCACCCCATAACTGGAGCGGGAATTTACTACAACACACACAAACATATATATAATACTGCAGGAATGGAGAGAGGAAGGAGGGAGAGAGATGGAGGGTGGAGGAGTTCATTCCTTCAGGAAATACCCACTGATCTGAGGAATCACAGCAACACACAACAGGAAATAGCAGCTGGACTCAGATCAGCTTCTGCTAATAAACTGAACATGTTGCAGGAATAACTTTTCTGGAAACTGGACCATCTGTTGCCCTGGAGGTTTATCTGATGAGTAAGACCAAACATTATCTACTGCACTGTGATCCTTGTTAACTTAACGACTTACACTATACATGCATGTAGGGATGCCAGTTTTTCAAATATTTGGTGCTGCGTTCACTGTCTCCAGTTCACCGTCAGGAAAGTTACTGTAGCAGCTGCCAGCTGCTAGCGTTGCCAGTGGCTTCGTGCCCACTGTAGCGTAACTTCAGCTACCGGTAGTTTCCGACAGACCGTGTGTGTGTGTGTGTGTGGTGGTGAGTGTGTGTTTGCTGGTGGTGTTACAGCTGTGAATGTAGCTGCAGCAGACAGTGTGTGTACAGTCCATTTGTCGGTGAATAAATGCTATGAAGCTACAAGCTACAACTCTTTAGCTGGAAATCCAGAGCCAACTTCCTGTATCTGCACCGGATCTCCTAAGGTGGACCAGCTTTTCTCCTTAAAATGACGAGCCGCTCCTTTGTGTTTTTTCCAGCTTTTTAATTAATTATTAATATTTCTTTTAACCCTTAAAGCGATAGCGTTAATTAGTTAAAATGCTTAATGTTAATTATTAACATCCCTACTTTGTTGTGTTCATAATGTGCTGTAGGTCGTGACTTGGAAGACAGACGACAGGAAGCTGGAGTGTCGAAGGCGGCTGGCCAAATATTTGGTCTGAACAAAGAGCAGAGAATAATAAAAAACAAATAGAGAGGGAATTATGACTTGTTTAACTTCCTAACAAAATCCAATATGCAAACGGTAACAAAGAAATTGATGTTGAAGTGAATTGGATTTACTGTTTTAGTAGCATATACCTGGTGAAATGTCAGGAGGGTGTGAAAAAACAGATATCGCCCAAGCTTGTTCGTGAGTGAGGGGACGATGGAGCGTGAGGTTGGCCGGAGAATCGGAGCAGCGGGGGGCGCTATTGCATTCGCTTTACTGCACCGTAGTGATGAAAAGAGAGCTGAGCCGGAAGGTAAAGCTCTCGATCTACCGTTCAGTCTTCGTTCCTACTCTCACCGATGGTCATGAGGGTTGGGTCATGACCCAAAGAACTAGATCATGGGTACAAGTGGCCGAAATGGGTTTTCTCAGGAGGATGGCTGGTGTCTCCTTTAGAGATGAGGTGAGAAGCTCAGCTATATGGGAGGGACTCGGAGTAGAGACCCTGCTGCTCCTTTGTACTGAAGGTGGTTCGGGTATCTGGTAAGGATGGCGCCTCCCTAGGGAGGTGTTCCAGGTACAACAGCTAGGAGGTGGCCCCGGGGAAGACCCAGGACTAGGTGGAGGGATTATATCTCCACACTGGCCTGAGAACACCTCAGGACCCCCCAGTCAGAGCTGGTTAATGTGGCCCAGGAAAATGAAGCTTACCCTGCTGGAGCTGTTGGCCCCATGTCCCGACCCTGATAAGCAGTTGACGATGAGTAAGTACGACCAGTTATTCAAGTCATGGACTGATGTAAAAAAGACAAGAAATGAGACGTAAGCATCACAGCTGGCTCAGATATGAATGTCGTGACCTTCCCACAGTCTTCCTGCCGGTTTCTATGAAGCCGGTAATTACAGCCGAGATGACCTAACACTGAAACACTCCAACACACACAAACAAACAGACAATCAGAGAGTCTAAACTGCTGATGGAGACCCCAGCAGATGAAAGTGTGTTTGTTGGAAAGCTTCTCGTTGGCTGAGCCAGCACTGTAAAGCAGTGCGGTGTTCAGAGTCAAATCTGACATTTGGTTTTATTTAACAGCGTGACTGTAATGAGTATACGGCATTTTCATTCCTCTGCTGTGTGATGAAGAAAAGACACAACAAACAGAAAAACAGCAACGAGGACAAAACAAAGGCGCACACATGGACACCAAACAGTTGGTCCTGATCACTGCCGGAAACAACTCTAAGTATAATTTTGTACTTTACTTGAGTATTTCCATTTCATGCTACTTTATACTTCTACTCCACTGCATCTTCATATATGTACTTGTATTTATTTATACTACAGATTCAGATAATTAATAGAAAGTCAAATCTAATAAACCGTGTATATTGAGCATCATCTTTTCTTGTAAAATATCCGGTGTAATCTGTAACACTGGTCACATTCCTACAATCAACTAATAAATGATGATGCATTATAGATTATAGATTAATCTACCCAGCAGTTTATAAAGTAGTTGGCTCCACATTTATCAGCTGAAACAATGAAGAGACAAACAAATTAATGCATTAGTAATTATAACAGTAATATAATATATATTACTCTGAAACAGGCCATTCTGATTGCTTTTACTTATGGTACTTTAATATTTTTACTAAAATAAAATTTAAAATACCCACATTTGTTAAGATTACATGTTAAAAAATCTCAAATGAACTTGTTCCTTTATTATTAGGATGGATGAATAAAATGTCAATCGTTGAGGTTTAGCTCTTAAAATTAACAGCATTGCCAAAGTGGTGACTTCAGCTCTCTTAGCGACTTTATGTCTGAAAAGCGACTAGTGACAAATCTAGTGACATATCCACATCGTAATTCATTCCCAGGGCTGCATGGTGACGCAATTGTTAGCACTGTCGCCTCCCAGCAAGAGGGTCTCAGATTCGAATACAGAGCATATAAACCGCACATAAACCTGGTCTATTCAACAGTTTAGCCCCAGTATACCTGCCTTTTTAACATTTATATCTGGTAATTTATCTGAACAGTGTGTCCTGAGAACAGAGCAACTTACTCTGGGTGTTTACCTGCAGACATTTGTCAAAAATTTGATTATATTTGGTGCCTTAACATGGTCTGAACATGTATTATTCAAATCAAACACTGCTTCATAAATAATTTACATTAATAAACCTAATAATCTCCATACTAGTGTTTCAGTAAAACAACAAATTACATTACACTTATTGCTCTATGGCTCATGTCCACTTCCTGCGATTATTTCACAATAAAAGCCTTCTGGGGGGGAGGGAAAGGATCATTCCTTCTAAACCGCTGGAAGACTTTATATGTAAAACATCTGCAGGAAATGCTGAGTTCGGCTTAATCGCAAACAGCAACAACAGCAAATTAACGCGATAAACAAGAGCATACGAAGGAACAGAATATCTCATAAAGACGTCTTCCTGCCTTCAGCTGATTGAGGTAAAAGCCAACGCTGTTATTTCTGAAGTTAAAACTGATTCGGAGGCTGATTTGCTCGGCGGATGTTTCCAAGAAGAAACAACATGATGATCCAAAAAGTGAAGGAGGAAAGGAAGCATGAAGGAGGCCAAGAAGGAGGAAAGGAATAAAGGGAGGAAGGCAGGAAGCCAAACCATGGTGAGGTCAAACGGGCAACAGGCCAACACACAGGAAACACACACACACACACACACACACCGCAACCACCACTTTAAAACTAAATATAAAGACGTGTACACAGTATAAGTACAAACTGTAAGTAGTACTTGAGCTGCATACATGCAAATTAAATACATAAACAACGGCCAACACACACACTCAGCTTGGAGGACGTTCATGTGACGTCGATGCATTCAGTGTGACTCAGAAAAAGTTTTCTGTAAGTAATCAGGGTCAGAGGTCGACCTCCGAAACCAAACCTTCGACCTGGACGGTTCAAGAGGAACTTTATAATGAGAAAGTATGAGGAGAGGCTTCAATATTTAAAATTAAAGAGGGCAGCGTGGTCAAATATTTCCGTGTAGGATTTTCTCAAAATTCAGGTCAACATGCAGACGTGGGGTGAAATTTTCATATTTGTTAGATATTTTGTAAAGAATACAAATGAAAGCTGCAGTAACTGATTTTCTCTGGACAGAAGAGCTCAACAAGGTAAAACAGTCACCTGTCACATTTTATCCCCTTATAGTGCTGCGTTCACTGTCCTCAGTTCATCGTCCATGAGCGTTAGGAACCACACACACACACACACACACACACACACACACACACGCGCACACACACACACACACAGCAATGTGTCAACAGCTACAGCGACTCTGTTAAACTGGTTTATTCATGGGTAACCCCATGTCACATCCAGTGGAAAGTACTGACTGTCACTGATTAGATTGTGTGCGCGTGTGTGTGTGTGTGTGTGTGTGTGTGTGTGTGTGTGTGTGCGTGTGTTTGTGTGTGTGTGTGCGTGTGTGTTCTCTCTCCTTCAGCCAAATGGGAAGCACTTGACAAACATTAGCAAGACCTTCAGCAATGAAGCAGCTCAACCCTGATTTACCTCCTCGTCCGTCTGTTAACGTTGATTTAACCAGTTAACAGCCAAAGAGAATCAGACTGAAATGCTGCTAATAAGACACCATTCACATGAAGAAAAACAAGACTTTAAAGGGCATTTCTCTGTGTGTTTGATTGCGTTTTCCGGTTACGGAAACGCCCACTCAGCCATTAGCAAAAGCAGTGACGCAAGTTACCACAGAAAGATTATCAATCAGGTCCTGAATAATGTGAACGCTAGAAGCAGCCGATGACGTTGCAAAGTGTAAATTGCAGATTTTTACAGAGATTTTACTTTTTCAAGGCTCAATTTTGTTGTCACATGTATGACTTTCAACTCAAATTATGTCCTAATTTAAGTTAACAGAATTTTGACATAGAAAGACAAAATAATTAACTATGAAGTCAAATTGATTATTAGTTATCATACCAAGTAAATTAAGAGAATTAAGTTAAACTTTTGACTTAAACTTGGGGAGTCAAAGCTATGTCTATTTAATGTAAAAACATTTCATTTTTCAAGGCTTGATTTTGAGATATTTTGTCACATTTATGACTTTTTATGGGAATTGAGTCCAGATTTGAAGTCTAAGCCAAATGAGTTTGACGCCCCTGGTTGGTTTGTTCGCTATATTCAGAATATTTTCACCACTTTGCCTTGCCTTTACATCGTTCTCTTCAAAGCCACCAGACTCCATTCACAAAAGCAGCAATTTTACCTCTCAGAAGCTGATCATTTAGCTAGTTGTCAGTACTCCTGTCTGCTTCCCCACAGTGGGATCACACCGACCGCCTTCTGAGTTCCTCTATTAAAACACTGATTATAAGGATTTATATACTGCACATACAGCAGCTTCGTCAAGTCACGTAGGAAAAAGTGAGACTGAAGAGAAAATAGCATTTTAATGCTACTTAAAAATTTAAAATAATGGACTTGCACTTTAAGAACTTAATGCCACGCTGGTGGCTCTGTGAAGCCGTACTTAGGGAGGCTGAACATTATTATTATTATTCCAATTCATCCTGAGGGGACCATGAACATCTGTACCTAATTTAAAGACAATTCAGCTGATAACTGTTGAGATATTTCACTCAAGACCACAAACATCAACCTCCCAGTGGCGCTCTATTAAACCTCTGGACATCATAAGTGTCTGTGCAACGTTAACTGGTGATCCTTCAAAAAGTTTAGATATTTCAGCCTGGACTTCTTGACCTTGACTTATCGAGTTTACGTTAACAAAATCGGCTCGGTTGAGGGTGGAGATGGTCACAGTTTGATCCCAAAACTGGACCAAAGTAACGTGTGACAGTGCAGGAAAATGCAAGAAAAAAAAAACACAGCATGCTAGAGGGTTGCTAAAGTTTGCTATATTATTTATTTTCTGCTTCTAAATATTGTCTCAAATTCAAACTTTAAAAAGACCCTGAAAGATCTCCACAGCTTCACACGTAAAGAAAACAAAAGCTGATTGCCGCTTTGAAATGTGGATGCTTCATCTGTAATCAGCGGTGTATGTTCATGATTACAATCACTGCATGAACGCCAGCTTGATTACATGATAAGGACAACAAATAGTGCTTGTACCTAACGGAAGGGCTGTGCATTAAAAAAAAAAAAACAACGACACACCTTTATTTACATGAATTCACGTGGAAGCCATCTCTATCCTGCAGGGTAGAACCCAAAAATAATGGGGAAGAAATGAGGTGGAAATAAGTGAGCAGAGATCCACAGAGACATGTAGGGAGAAGATGAATGATGAAATAAATACATGACAGAAGAGCGGAGGAGAGGATTGTGGTTTGGGGTTTCCTGTGGTGGAGACAAGAGGTCAAACTGCAGCCATGAGAACACACACACTTCCCCACATCCTTCGTTTACTGGTCGAATGTACGGTGGTGCTTTAGGGTGGGAAACATGGAGGCAACGACTACTTCGGTTTACACACAGTTTGATTCATCTAACTGTGCTCGTACCCGTTCTCCTCAACGTGGAGTTATACTATATACAACTTCCTCTCAGAAAGACGCCAGACGTCCAGGTACCATCCGACCTCCGAATAACACATGCAGGAAACAAGAAAAACATCTTTCCTGACAAGCTAGCAGTCAGCCATTTTTGTTCCACCTTAAATGTGGTTATTTTTACCAGAGGTTTGGTGTACAACAGCATCCTGCTGCCGGCGGTTTTTCTTCAAAAGATAAGACTTTTAAACGTGTGCTATGGAAGACAACATCGTTCATGGTGACCGACGTTACCATCTTCTTTAAAAGAAACTGTGAGCCAATAACGGCAATGGTACTTTGGCAAATAGCCAATCAAATTACAGCGAGCGTAACTGGCAATCAGCCCTATGTGGCGCAGGGCAACGATTAGTCAACAGACAGAAAAATAACCGTTTTCAGCCCCTCCGATCTGGAGATTTCCTGCTTTTCTCTGTTTTATATCATGTTAATCTAAATCTCTTTGAGTAACAACACATTTTACCTTGGACTGGGATGAACACTTTCATTTGTTTTTACAATTTTCTCACATGTTCTAGAATAAATTTATTGATTAATCGATCAACTTGATATTTTTCTAAACCTAGTTGTGCCATACACTTTCATGACCAATGGCTTTGAGTGAAGTGTTTTCCTCCACTCTGGCACATTTAAAACACCATTTTAAGATTATTATATCAGCCACTGACCTTTTAAACTGTAGAATAATGATCAGTAACAGCAACCAGGGATGTTTCATGTCATGCATTAATCCAGAATTATATTTCTAAGTTATTCAAAACCACCAAAACCACTCTTTGGCCCCAGTGACCCGTCGCCTCCACAAATGTGTCCGTACTGCATTTAAAAAGACAGAACTTCATCGGTGTGTCTGAGTGTGTGTGCCACCATCTACCACCTGCTTTCCACAACACCTGACACCACATGTGAACACACTGCCAGCCACCTGAACCACATCCACACTCCATGTTCCCGTCTCATGTCACTGTGCAGGTCTGAAATGTGTGAACGTCTCTGTAAGTATTTATGTATCTCACACTCACACTCTGTTTCATGTTAGATTATCTCACACACACACACACACACACACACACACACACACACACACACACACACCTCAGCAACCAGGCAGCAGTGTCAACGAGATGCCAGAGAGACGCTCGGGGTGGGATGATCACACTGTGACGACGTCAACAGTGACGCAGATCAATCTGAAGCTGTTCCATACGTCTCCACACCTCAACGTGAAGCTGGAGAGAGCAGGAGTACATGTGGTTTTAGGGTCTGATTCAAGACACCCTAAAACCTGCCCCTCTTTAGTCCATTCGTCTGATCAGACAATATTTTTGGTTTGATGGTTCTGATGTGCAAAAGTCAGATTAGACTCTGGTGAACTGGAGACAGTGAACGCAGCACCGTGGCTGCTACAGTAACTCTCCTGACGGTGAACTGGAGACAGTGAACGCAGCACCGTGGCTGCTACAGTAACTCTCCTGACGGTGAACTGGAGACAGTGAACGCAGCACCGTGGCTGCTACAGTAACTCTCCTGACGGTGAACTGGAGACAGTGAACGCAGCACCATAGCTGCTACAGTAACTCTCCTGATGGTGAACTGGAGACAGTGAACGCAGCAGCGTGGCTGCTACAGTAACTCTCCTGACGGTGAACTGGAGACAGTGAACGCAGCATCGTGGCTAAATAGAAAACCAACACCCTAAGGAGCCTAAGCTGTCCAAAAGTTGATGATATTTAATTTATAATCATCGAATCGTGATTGATAAATGATTAACTGATGCCAGATGTCTCACGGACTCCTTAAAGCCCATAAAGCCTGATATCAGAGGAGCGTTTCCTCCTGACAAACTGCACCACAGAGGACTCGACACTCGTGGTGTGAAAGCAGATGTCATCTTAATTAGAGCCCACTCACCTCTAAATACTCTCCACACTGACTGGCTGCTCCACTTCATGCACCAGTTTGTATTTATAATAACTACCAGACACTGTGCGGTTTCTACCCTCACATCGGCTTCGTTCTCAGTGATAGAAATAAGAAACGCTGCTTTCAGTGTGCAATTTTTAGTCACCTTTTCTCCACCTGAAAGCCACTGACACGGACCAAAATAAAAGCCTGGAAACACCCGCAGCCAAAGATCACATCCACTTTCCGGTCTTCCATCAACTCAGAAAATCCCCAGTGAGGTAATGAAAACTGAAAGCTGACCACATACCGACAGGATTACTGTACCGCCCCACAAAAGATGTGTTATATCAAACATCATGTGTGGAAAGGACACACTTGGTTTTATTTTTCTGCAGCTTATATCAGAGCTACATGTACTTTTCAACTACTTTCCTGATTGACTGACTCTTTGTTTGGTCTATAAAATTAAATAAAGCTCAGAGCTCAATGTGACATATTTAACCCTTATTTTAACATTATTTAACCGTTTAACCGTGACATTAATCATTTTAACTGATTAACGCTATCTAAGGGTTAAAATATATTAATTATCCATTTTACACACACACACACACACACACACACACACACACACACACACACATATACATCTATATAATACAAATAAATTAATATACAAATTAGCACAAAAAGTGTACATAATAACAATAGCAATATTTATTATTATTATTATTATTTTATTTTATTTTCAATTTTATTTTTAATTAATATATATTGTAATTTAAAAAAATAGAAAAAAATAAATAGATACTAATTAATTAAAAAATAAATAGTAAACTTAAACAATATATATCATTAAAATAAATATAATCATAATTAGCTTTGCACTTGAAGTTGGGGAACTCAGGAGACTGTACAGACATAGTCCACACTGGATCCTACATTTCCCATAATGCGACTCAATGGCATTGTTCATGAAACAGTCCCTGCCTCCTAAACGCTCACTTCACTTATAATCCTCCTGCAGAGCAGAGCAGACGTTACACAACTGAGTGGTAGTACTCCTCGTAACCGTAAACTACACTTAAAACCAGCGGCGATGATGGCTCAACGTGAGACCTGAAAACGTGTTAAATCCGCTTTTCTCAGCGACTACTGACCTTGAAAACTCCTGTCAAACTGGACCAGATATGGAGGCGCTCAGGTTAAGTGCAAACGAAGTGAGAGGCTGTGAGGATTTTGAACTACGAAGCCACCCGGCTGGTGGAGGAGGAGGAACTGACAGCCAGTGAGTCAGACGCTGACAGGAATAACAAACCCAGATAGGGAACAATGTGGCCGAGGCCTGAGCGACAGCGCGGAGGATAAAAAGCTGCAGAAGTGATGGGGAAGCACAATGATTCACAGGGAAAGATGGAGCTGGAAGGGAAACTGGAGGAAAGTTTGTAAAATAGATGACGGACAGATTTCAGTGGAATGAGGTGACGTTTAATGATAACCACATACAGGAGGAGAAGAAAAACACACAGAGAGCAAAGTGAGGATGTCGGGCAACTTCATACCGTTATCTGCTTCACCTATCTACATAAACACAGTGGTCAAGGCACACACACACACACACACACACACACACACACACACACACACACACACACACACACACACACACACACACACACACACACACACCTGCTGCTGTTTGTACTGCAAACACAACCTTCGGACGCTCCCGAACACAGATTACACACTTGAACCGTTACTGCTGATGGACAAATGGAAATGCACACACAAAGATTACTGTCCAACAGACGCTATCACATCATAAATCAGCCCAAAACTATTGTGACATAACATATAACATATATAACAGTCCAGAACCCAAAGAAATTTAAATGATTTCAAACAGAGAAAACCAGCCAGTCAGCACATTTGAGAATCTGAAACAAGAGAGAATTACTTAAATTATTAGATAAATATAAGAAAATGCCAGATCATAATTCTGTTAATTCACTAATCAAAAAGTTATTGTTGTATTTGTCCAACTGCTCGCCTCTAGTTAGGGCTCCAGAACCCATCCAGTGACAGCAGCTGTATTAATCAGGGATGAACTTGTGCCTCAGTCACTGATAAATTAACTATCTTATTATCCGTCTTTTATCTGAGCTTCTGTTGGATGTAAAACAAAGCCTGCAGTGATGCAACGCTAACATAAGCAGCAGCAACTCGGCTCAAAGCGCTCCTCTTCTCTCGGCTGTGAGCTGCCGGTGGAGCTCAGGGAGGTGGAGGTTGGTGTAATTGGGTAGCTGATTAGATTTTACATGCAGCGCCTTTGTTGTGGCTTACTGAGCTGACACGCCAACGCTGCTTTTAAATGAGAAACCTCGCTTGTTTAGGGATGGATACCCTTGGAAATGTGACGTATTTAGCATGTTTCATGGCCAGTAAATCCTGTGTGCTTACTCACAGTGCTGACAACCATTTCCCAATTTCTGCAAGTGATTCCAGTTCCCACTGGTCCCAGTCCAGTTCAGCTCACACACTTGCCCAACACGGTAAATACATCATGGTGAAACTCGCTCGGTTTCACTAAAGTCACTTTATTTGAGTTTTAATGGTGTGAAAGTCTCAGTGACTCATTCCTCGTGGTGCGTTCATGTGCTGAAGATCGCAGCTGCTTCACAGCATTCAATCGCTAACGTTTGTTTAAATGTGAATCAGACATATCTGCTATATTGTATTGACTTGATGTTTAGCTACATAACGTTTAATCTTGTAGAGACTCTATCCCTTATACTGACGCCAAGATGAAAGCATAACGTCACAGTTATCTGGAGTTTCCATCTGGTCACGAATGCTTTTTTTTTACGAGGTGAAGGACAAGAAATTAACGTCGGTTACTGCAGGTCAAGCTAGCTGTCACTGGCATGTCCGTGGTTACACCAGCCGCTGGAGACGGACACGGGCAGAGCAGATGTAAGGTGCCTTCAGGTGCAGTGGTGTTTACCGTCCATATGAACGCCCTCCTCATGTCATGTTCACGACTTCCCATCTCGTAAACACGAGTCCACAAGCTCATTTGAAGGCACCATTAGTAATGCTGCTCGTGAAGCAGTGTGTGGAAAACGATTTTAATGGTTGAATGGTTAAACGAGCTGGTTTGACTACGAAGGCGGGAGAGCTTGGTCATAGTCGTTGGTTACGTGGTGTTCAGTGTCTGTGTAGTCCACTAGAGGGATGGCGGCTTGTCTAATTTACCTCCACAAATCCATAATCCACTGAGACGGGACTGTAGAAACACAACCCAGACTCGACTTCTCTTCGATTTCTGCATAAAACTGAACAGCTATCTCATATTTTGACTAACAGTTGTGTCTCTATGTGTCCTACGATGGACTGGCGACCTGTCCAAGGTGAAGCCCAGCTGGGATCGGCTCCATCCCCCGTGACCCCTAACGGGATAAGCAGCTGACGATGGATGGATGGATGTTGTAAAAGCTGAGCTGTCGCTGAGAATAGAGAGCAGCTTTGAGGGCCATCACATCATGTGAAAACTATGTATAGTCAACAAGAATGTACAAATAATGAGAAATCTACGTTGATTCTAGCGGTTGGACGGTGGTTTTGTCCCCTTCACGAACATGGACCCAGTGATGTTTATATAGAAGAAACCCTTCTATTAGAAAAGATCAAATTTGGCAGCATGCTTTGGGAAATGACTGAAACTAACATCTTAAACATGCAAAAGGCCTAGTATTGTCCTTTAAGATCACACATCCCGCTCAAAGAAAAACACTCCAGTGGAACAAAAACTGCATCCATCCCTCTGTATAATGAAGCTTCAGTCTCCCAGTAATAAACCCACACAACAGACTTAAGTAACGAGAATAGCAAGCAATTAAAGGCATTGCATGAAATGAAATAGGAACACAAAAAGCTGGCTGGAGTCATTAGACGGAGGGCCATTGTCGCTCTCCTCCCCCGGTCGTTTTTGTCTTTGCGTCTCTTTTCATGTTTTCTATTCTTCGCCGAGCAAAGCGGCGGCCTTTTATTCACGTAATGATTACTCTGTCTTTTTATAGAGCGACGCCTCGCATCTCCAACGGGAGACTGACTGACGTGACCCTGAATTAACGGCGAGAGAGACAGAGGCAGCCAGCAGTACCCAGGTTACTAAATGACACGCCACGCTT
Source organism: Pterois miles (assembly GCA_947000775.1). Lineage (NCBI taxonomy): Eukaryota > Metazoa > Chordata > Actinopteri > Perciformes > Scorpaenidae > Pterois > Pterois miles. The sequence continues at coordinate 3,263,382 of CAMQGK010000549.1, forward strand.
CCCACTCTTTGGTTCAGCAGAGGAATATCCATCATCACAGACACCGGCAGTGTGTATGTATCTGCAGTCGTGATGATGAAGTCAAAGAGCATCTGGGGTAAAATAAATGACGCCTGGTGGTTCGGAGGCCTACAGACATTGTGCTCTGGGGAGTTTTGTTAAAAGCGCGACGCTGACAAAACTGACGTGCAAATTGTTCCATCAACGAGACAATGAGATCTGACTTGATGCGATGCCTCCCCGGGTTTGTAATGTGGAGACAGAATGGAGGAACGACAGGAACAATTCGCAAAATGTTTTTTTTTTGTTGTACGGAAAGCTCAAAAAAAAAAAAAGGTGCATTTACATTTCTGCTCCACGAGAAATTGCTTTGCAGATATGAAACAGTTTCTCAAAATTAGAAATTCAAAGATGAAGTGATGGCTCGCTGATAACAAGCCTCATTTCATTCTCACTATCACCAAACGTGCGAGACAACAAACATGTTTCTTTAGGAAACGGTCCTCCCAAAAAGGACAACAGCAGCAGTGCGTTCAGCTAGTATTTGTGACGATCTTAACCCTCATAATGTCCTCCTGTTTGCCATACACCTTTTGTCCTCTGGGGTCAAAATGACCCCACTTGGTTTGACTGTTATTTAAAGCATATAGTATAAATATTTCATTCATTTTTGTGTTACACCTTTAGTCTTACTTCAGTCCAACCCATTACCACACATTTTTCCCTTCATTTTGGAATTTAGGGCCAATAGACCTTATTTACATGAAAGTATACCCTTTTGTGAGTTACAAAAATAAATGAAATGTGGGGTCAGATTGACCCCCGGACATTATGAGGCCTTTACACACCAGGTGACCAGAGCTGCTTGACTGTAGCAAAAATCATAATCACCATTATTTGGTCAATGGACTAATAGACTAGAGACTAGATCTATGAGGAACTTTGTGTTTTAGTAAACAATTTAATCATAAACACATATATATATATATATATATATATATATATATATATATATATATATATATATATATATATATATATATATATATATATATATATATATATATATATATATATATATATGAATGTCAAAAAAATATTTTAAAAAAAAGTCACATGGTGGAGACTTTTACTGGGAAAGTGGCTGCATGTCCACAACACCACTCAGCACTGTGGCTGGTACAGTAGCTCTGCTGATGGTGAACTGGGGACATTGAACGCAGCACCGTGGCTGCTACAGTAGCTCTCCAGACAGTGAACTAGAGACAGTGAACGCAGCACCGTGGCTGCTACAGTAACTCTCCCTGACAGTGAACTGGGGACAGTGAACGCAGCACCGTGGCTGCTACAGTAACGCTCCCAGACAGTGAACTGGGGACAGTGAACGCAGCATCGTGGCTACTAACGCTCCCAGACAGTGAACAGGAGACAGTGAACGCAGCATTGTGGCTACTAATGCTCCCAGACGGTGAACATGAGACAGTGAACGCAGCATCGTGGCTACTAACGCTCCCAGACAGTGAACAGGAGACAGTGAACGCAGCATCGTGGCTACTAATGGTCCCAGATGGTGAACAGGACACAGTGAACGCAGCATCGTGGCTACTAACGTGTTTACATCGGCACGTGCATGCCCAGCGTGCATGAATAATAATAATTTCTGAAATGGCCGTTAAACACTCGTCTGGATGGAGATTTGAAATGGTGTTTTAAAACAACATGTTAGCGTGGATGGAGCCTTAAAAAAAGCATTTTTTAGCCTACTTCTGGGTCTCTGTGGGATTAAAATGCACTCTATAGTTGTAAAGTTTAGCATTTCATGTAGATTTCTGTGATTGATTCAACTCGTGCAGACTTTTAAGACCATTTAAATGCTACCTGGACGTAGTTTTAAGGATCATTATATGACAAAGATAAATACATACATGCTAACAGCTACCAGGCTTCCTCTTCACGCACAAATTGTTTATTTTTCACCAAACCAAATGTCTGTTTTGCAAGTGTACAGTACAGTGCTGATATTCATGAACGCCTCTACATCTGCTGCTGTAAACACCTACACACCTGCGTCCCTGGGAGGAAAAGAAAGTGACGTTTTTGATGTTTCCGGAAGCAGTGAAAAACACTCAGATGATGAAAAGAGGTGAAGAGGAAGAGAGAAGAAGCAGCTCCGTTTATTAGCAACAGGCGGCCTGAGTGAGCGTCCTCATTATAATGTAAAGGAGGAAAAACAACCCGGCAATAAGCTCATATCAAAGGTGTGGAGATGAATCTGGTGGATGATCCCTTTAAGAGGCTCCACATGACACCAGCAGTGTGTTTAAATAACGTTAGCAAACTGAAAAACACCCACATGGCTTCACTGATGTTTCACACTTTGTACACATCCTTTTAACTAGTGACGCAGTTATTTTTAGCATCAAATCAGCTGATTATTCTTCCCTCAATTAATCTTAAACATTATGAAAACACAGTCTTTAATTAGCTGCTTTTGTGCAGCAAACAGTCCGAAACCAAAAGATTCGATTTAGAGAGCAAATATTAATAGCTCAGTTGTCAACAAATAAATTAATTGGCAACTATTTTGATAATTCATTCATTTTTTAAGGAAAAGAAAAAGTTCAGCTTGTTAAATATGAATGTTTTATGGTTTCTTTCCTTCTCTATGACTGATGAATATTTTAACCATATTTTGCTTTAAAGTGCATTATAAATAAAGTTGTACTGTATTTTATTGTATTGTATATTTTGATATTTTATAGACAAAACAACTAATTGATTAACCTAGAATATAAATGACAGATTGAAAGTAATCGTTAGTTGCAGCGCTAATTCAATTTAAAATGATTTAAATAAGAGAAAAGAAACAAATACTCACATTTACGTCACTAAAACCAGGAAAGCGTATAAATACCACATTACACAGACATTCTGCATGTCATGAGTACGCATTTTACCATTTCTGCAAATCATTTGTACGTTAACGGAAACGTCAGGCATTCGTTAGTTAGGGTGAGGGAAAACGTCCTGGTTGGGCTGGCTAAACAACTAACGGAAAACACGTCACAAACATGGATAAAACGCGGCGAACGTCACCAACGTAACTTACAAAACAGCACACCGGTCACCATCTGTCTCCAACACGGGTCTCCTGGTTACAGTCCTGTGTTTGTTGGACCATCCACTGTTTTATTCCACGTCACTAACTCTCACCGTAGCGTTTATACGTGGATACGTTTCCACTGCAGTCACTACAGGACACGTTAAATGACGTTTAACGCCTTGCGCTTTATCATCACATTTAAATGCGTTTTTGTGTGAACTGGCTGCTCAAACAACTGTCAAAAAAATCTAAATTGGTTCTATTTGTATATATAGTATTTGTATATAATGTAAATATTGTTCCTGTTTTTTGATCACCCCCCTTTTTTTACTGTGTTTGTTTGTTTTTTACTGACGCTTTCTGTTTTCTGCACTGTTCAGTATTTCAGCAGCAGTTTCACGAGGTAATCAAAGTTCAGCAGCAAGTAAACAGTGTAAAAGTACACAAACGTCTTCTGAGTCATCCGCACTGTGCTGTTAACACACACACTACTCGTGGCCAATCAGGGGAGAGCTCACTGGGGGCTGGAATGTCACTGGGCGCTGTGATTGGTTAAGGTGGGAGGACAGGAAACACATGCTTCCTACGCTGAACCAACCAATGAATCAGCCAATAGTCACCTTCTGCTGATTAATCAGTTTCGGTGATTTCAGGTATGTTGTTATGTTTGTGTCTAATGTCACTGAAACATATATAAGAATTTATTTATTTAACTCAGTGTTTTATATTGTTTGTGGTTATGATTTCCTGTTTTATTACAGTGCAAGAAACTTAAGTAAAAGCGGGAAATAACATCTGCAGAAACAAAAACACACTCTGGGTTGTTTGAAATGACGTTAATTCAAATACACAAACAGACAGATGATCCTCTATGTGACTCCCTGCCTCTTTGACCTCTGACCTCTGAGGTCCGGCGGTCTCTTCCGGTGTTAAATCACTACAACAGGACTTTTGAGGGTTTTTTTTTTCCTCTCTCAGTCTTCACTTGTTGTCTCTGCCAAGTCATAATTTAATTTTAAGGCTTTGAGGGTTTTTTCCCATCAGTGAAGATACTTACTCTGTTGTTTCAACAGGAGCTCCTGTGGGTTTAAACTAAAAGCCACCACATGGCTCCAGTAGAGACAGAACAGGATAATAGACTGTAAGATTAACTAGAAAATGTATTAAAAGAGAGAAAACCAACACTTGTCTGTGCTGGCTTTCTAGACGCTCCACAGCTCAACAACTAAATGTTTTTAGTCGCCAGATCAACAGCGTGGCTCAACACATGCTGCAGGAAGTCGAAGCCACGAGCCAACACGCTGCAGACAGCAGACGGTCAGCGGCGAAGGCATGACGTCCATCTGTTGGGACAGTTTGATCTCCGCCGTTGTGTTTTCAATTTCACAGCCTGTGATTAGAGATTAGAAACAGCTAAAGCTACAGCATGTTATGAAGCCATAGAGCGCGTACTGTATGCATTGTTTCACAACATAATGTGCATTTAATCAAACGCTCCTTTTACTTGAGCCCAAAGTTTTTACACCACAGATAAAAACTTGCTGATTTTCCAACATCAATGCACAGTATGTCACAGATTTAAGTAAAATCACACATAACATAATCAAACTGATGCTCAAAGTAGAGTCAGGCAATAATTCAATATGATAACTTATCATCTTTCAGTGGCATCATATCCTCATGAAATCACATATCGAGATATTGTGATGCACAATCATGTCAAACTCAATCTGATCAAACTTAAATCAAACTATTGTCCTCATATGATTATTCGTGTGCATGCATGCAGACATAGTCAGTGCATAGCTGGATATTAACCCTCTGAGATCCACAATAGACCTGTTTTTAGGGGGGTCCAGGGGGTCTTTAGGGGGAGGTAGCAGGTCAACAGTAGCTGTCCCATAAAAGTGGTGAACATCACCTGAGAGCTGAGGACCTGAAGATTAATTTGAAATGCAGCTCAGCACCATGTGTCAAATTGTTCTAGTCATAAATCAGAAATAAACATGGATCAATTTATTTAAAATTAATTGTAAAAGTGTATAAGGGCTTAGAACATTATGGTAGAGGTATATGGTGTCCATCCTCATTTTTCTCCTTCCTCCTCCTTCCTCATTTATTTCTCTATAATTTCACTTGAAACTCTTGTATTCATTTAGCACCTATAAAATAAGAAAATACTCTTCATTTGTCAAGTATTTAATTCACACAGGAGTATACGAAACAGGCTTTATCACGTGGTTATTTCATATAGATTATTTATTCAGTGAATTACCAGTTACCATTAGTAACTGGACAATTATTTATTGATATGCTGGACATATTTTCTATTATGTATATATTAGATTATTTTATTTGTATTAATACTCTTATTAAATCTATGCTTCTTGTTTATTGCACCATCCACTTTGCTGCTGTAACATGTAAATTTCTCCACTGTGGGACAAATAAAGGAATATCTTATCTTATCTTATCTTACCAGAAAACTCGCTATATTGTGATACATGTATTACTACTTTTACAGTAAGTAAAGGGTCCTGCTTACCTATTTATTTACATGCATCAAACAATGACTTTAATTTTAAAAATTGGCAGTTTTTAAATCACAATTTGCTCAGAACCATTTGGACAACAGAAACGTATAAATTTCATATGATTTTTGACCAATAGTGAGCTATAACCCAGCACCACTCCAGATAACACTGAATTAAACACACCTTTCAGCCAGTCTCATTGTTTTTTTGGTTGTGTATTTTCTCCTCTAATCTCTTCTCGCGCTCGTCTTCATTTCATTCAGCGTTTACTTTCTGGCCTCGGGGTGACAGCATACCTTCCTGTGTGAAGACAAACAGCCATGAGAGTTCCTGAACCAGCCGCCTGTGTTCCAGTCAAACAGGTCTCTGGCAGTCTCACCGTCTGACTGTACGCGCTGCATTTCTGTACAGATTAGTGGTTTACCTACACAAAAACTCCTCTGAGGCTGGAAAAATTCTTCACTGAAACACTGGAGGGCGGAGCGACAGTGCTGCCGTTTGTCTCGCTAACGGGCTAATGTGTCAGCTAACTCCACCAAACTCACAAGCTGCTGATTTTATACATCTTTCAGGGCTGTGTTTTAATGTCAGAGTCTGACTCAGATTTGGCAGTTCAATATGAAGATCTGACTATTAGTTCAATTTTTTTCTGGCAACCACAAAATCCATTGATTTCAACGACAGCCAAAAGCGGTCCGTCGCAGTTTCATGATGAACCAAGAATATCGGTACACGGGGCCCTGGCGGATGCTGCGCCCAAGAAGAGCGCCGGGCCTCGATCCCAATGTTCATAGTGGCCAAACGGCTGTAAATAAGGGTACACTTCTCAGCCGGTGGGGTCCGCATAGTCTGCCGTGGGAGTCTACTCGGCAGGTCAGGGCGAGGGCGCCACGCCAGGCTCCCGACTCAGGCCGTGAGCTTTGCAGCACCCCTCACCCAGACTTTGGTGCACGCTGCGCTCAAGCCCTTGGGAAGAGCAGCGCTCCTTGATCCCAAGTGTGCCAACTTTCCAAGATGTCTCCTTTAAATGCTGAACATACAAGCACATTTCATCCTGCCAAATCTGGTCCAACTCAGCCTTCAGATCAGAGTAAAGTCACCTTTAAAAACAAATAGAGGAGAGAAATCAAGAAGCCCAGAGCTCTGGTGCTACCGAATGCAAAACATGTCCACCTGTATTATCCAAAAATACCTTGTTAACCTGCCGACCTTCCTGGATTGTGAACATCATAACTAATATATGAATTAAAAGAGGTCACTGCCCTTTAATGCTCCGTCTTTGTAGATTGTTAAGTTGCACATAAGCCATCTTGTTGGATCTGCCCGGTACAGCAACCAATGCAACTCTTTTTTGCCTCCAGGAGATATCTGTACAAACTCCCAACAGCTCCATGCTCCATTTCCAAGAAGATAACGTAAAACACTGTAGAGTTTGTGCCTAAGGCTCTTCAACATAAAGCTCAGCCGCTTACTAACTTTAAACAGCTCCCAAAGGAGGAGATAGTGTTTATATATTGTGCTGCGTAGCCTCAGTTTCTATGGTAAAACATTAAGAAGGGATTTAGGCTACTGAAGAGGTTATTCACTAGCTTATTCAAAAGAAACCACACTTCATCGATTGCTTTGAGAACACATTAGAAACGCTGTTTCCACAGAAACATTAATTGAACAAGCCACAGCAATGAGTGTTAGGACAGTTTCTCATCACTCACACTGACACTGGAAGCCTGGACCTGCAAGTTTTGTGTTTTAAAAGTGTGTTTCAGTCACTTTTGATTAGTTTTGCTTCATTTGAGTCAATGCAGAGGTAGAAAGGAGTTACCGCTTTTATTGTTGTAGTCTGAGTAACGTGACATCATGTCCGTAGCCGTCGACCAAAACAAACCACAGCGAGCCGAAACAACAAAACACAAAACTACAGAGGGTCAGCGTGGACACGAAACACTTTGGGTTTCACACACTGCAGGAAAAGCAGAGCTAGACATCACGGCTAAAGCTGCACGCTAACTCTGTCACGGACGGGAAACGTTATCGTACGGCGGTAACGTGCGGTCCGGCCGGCCGTCGCTCTCGTCTCCGTGGTCCAATGGGCCGACGCTACAACTGCACCCATATACCGACATTTATGTTAAATGCATTCAAACAACCCCGATGGAGCTGAACATGGGTGGAAAAAGAGAACAGAGCTGACGGACACCTAGAGACCACCAGTATACATTTGGGACTAAGTCCGGTTTTCAAAATAAACTGTTAACAAAGGGAACTGTATATACAAAATATATATATAGAAAAAAAAGACTGACTGGATTATATTCACTCGAAGTACAAAATATTACATGTCCTTTATACATTAAAAACAAAATACCACTAATTTGTGAAGGAAACTCTTTGACCTCAGAACGTTTCTGACAACACACAAGCTGAAAATCAAACATTTTAATGTATTAATTCGGATATTTTCCAAAGTAAAACTCCCTAGAAGTGTATGATTCAACTTTTCCCCCCATGGTCTAGTGTTAAAAAAGTCAACAAAAATCATAAAATATATCAAATCGCCATACTACTTATATCACAATACATATCGAATCGGCACCTCAGTATCGTGATAGTCCCAGCCCTGCTACGTCTTCCTGTCTTCATGCCATACATGTACCTTTTTCTGCAAAGAAATGCACAAAAAAAAACTTCCCACTAGTGCCTGCAGTAAATTAAACATGACAATGAAGTGTTCAAGCAGCCTTGAAGCTGCATGCTCCACTGACCGGAGCCTCATCACAGCCATAACATCCAACAACCTGAGCCTAAACAGAGCGGGTGCCGCTGCAGCTATAATGGTTTTATGGCTCCAGAGCTTAAGGTGCAGTGTGGAGGCTAGTCTAATCCATTAAGTGACACCATGGGCAATTACCTCCCCATCGTGTACAGCAATGCCTGGAAGCAGATGGCCAACAGCACTGTGCTTTCAAAGATTAATTTTTCCACACATGAGATGTAATAAGGTTAATGTGGTGTAATGACCTTTACAGCCAAAGCTTTGACTAAGTAGAATCATTATCTGGCTGCTGTTGTAATGGTGTACAGATCAATACTGCCATCCAAAAACATCTGTTTCAACCACAATATTAAAAATATTAGTGACAGTCCATCACAGATTACAGCTTTAAAAATCCCTGTCCAACTTCCAATTATCCACCTAAGGAGTGGTATGGATTTAATGAGGAGGATCAATACGATGTAATGGTTTTGCATTGGTGTTGTAGCCAGTGTGTTAAGTCCACCCAGTCTGGAATACATTATCAACAAGATCATCCCCCTCGCTGAGGCTCCAGATGTTGTGTGCATTGAAAAGTCCCAACACACCCCGCTGTCTCGCCCATGCACAGACCGCCTCGCCAGATCCCCTTTGAAAAACTGCGAATTAAATGCTACCTTACACATCAGCACATAATAGGACCTCCAAAACATGTGCAAACTCCTGTGATGAACTATCACAGCCAAGGCGTCATTTCGGGTTACACACAAAACACCTCTTTAAAAGTTATGTCATTCAAACTTTTGAAAAACATCCGCTCTCCAACTAAATAGGTATTGATGCATTACATAAAGGTGTCGGTTGCAGCTTGTTACATTATCGACTTGCATTAAATCGATAACAAAAGTTTTCCTAGAAATAATGCACCGCTCGCTGAGGCTCCAGATGTTCAGTGTATTGATTAGTTCCAACACATCCCGTTGTCTGCCCCATGCACAGACCGCCTCGCCAGATCCCCTTTAAAAATCTGCAAATTAAATTTGACCTTACCTATCGGCAAATAATAGATATCCAAAACAGATATAAACTCCTGTAACAAACTATCACATCCCAGCCTTCATTTCGGTTTACATACAAAACACCCATTTAAAAGTAATGTCACTCAAAGTTATGAAAACCACCCGCCGTGTGTCCTTCATGCACAGACCACCAGATCCCCTTTAAAAACCTGCAAATTTAATGACCTGACGTATCAGCAAACAACAGCATCTCCGAAACAGGTGTAAACTCTTATAACACGCTGTCACAACCAAGCCTTCATTTCGGTTCACAAAGTAAACCAAACACCTTTTTAAAAGTTTTCATTTTAGATTTTGAAGTACACCCTCTCTAATTGTCTTCCATTACGTTGATTGCAGCTCGTCGACTTACATTAAATCAATGTCAGAAGTTTCCCTCAATATAACTCACCGCTCGGCGGACACTTTCTATGCCGAATGACTAATACCTGCATGATTTCAGTGAAACCTAACAACTTGTGTCACACGGTGCCATTTCTGTTTGCCAGAAAGCGATAAATTATTAAATTTTAAGTTTTGTGAGCGGAGTTCGGTGTGAGGCAGAAGGGGCAAATCAGAGATCGTGAGTGCCTTACAGTCCCCTTAAAACGATCCATGTTGTGGGGAAACAGTTGAGGTTTTTGTTAAAACGCATAAAGCTGCTAATGTTAAATATAAAAGCTGCTGCTTACCTTTGGTTGTGATATCCTCTCTGTACGGCCGTGTTTTCTGTCTGTATTCCCAAAAAGTTAGAAATAAAACCTGTCAACGGTCCGTGAAAAACAAAAAAGTTCCCAGATTTACATCCTGATGTGAGGAAACTGGTGTGAACGAGGCATCTGGAGCCGAAATGAACGGCCGCAGTTCACTGTTTAAGTTTTAGTCCAACAATATTTCCACGACAAAAACAAGTAGAGAAGCTGCTTCCTCCGTCGTCCCCACGCCCACGAACCGGTTCACTACATGCGCAGCTCAGGTGTAAGTCATGACTGAAGCAGCATTCACACACACTCATCCAGTTTTAATGGTGTGTTTTCTCTGTCCAGCACACACATCCAGCCGGATCTGCAGCCGCGGAGCTCCGCTGCAAACCGCGCGATACGCAACAAAACTGGGGAGTATCAGGATGAAGCTTTTTTCCTCCTCCTCCTCCTCCTCATTCTCCTCCTCCTCCTCCTCCCAATACTAAATCCCCAGCGCCTGTTTCCAATCAGTCAAGCTGGAGAGAGTTATCTCCACTAACACCAGAAGTAGGCCTAGCTCCCTTTCAATGTAAAAGTCTTCCGCCATCAGCATCAATTTATTGAACCCGTACAATCCAAAACAATTTGACTTTAAGTTGTTTAAATACGCAACAGCAAAAAATAAATAAATAAAAAACAGCTGAACAAAGGCATGTAAAAATAAAAAAAAGTATGCACATACAAGTATGTGTATATAAATCATAAATAATATAACATTAAAATAAAAGCATGTGTTGCAAAAATCATGAAGCATAAATATAAAATAGAAAAATACAATAAATATGAAAACAATGAATTTATAAAACATGAACAAGAAACATAGAAATAGAATAGAGGAAAAATACGAACAAATATTATTTAATTTGAAAAAAACAGCAACAAAGAAACATTAAAATAAAACCAAAGAAAGATACAATAGAAAGATTTTTTAAAAATACTACAAAAATACTGTTAAAGTATGCAGAAGAAATATAAATATAGAATAAAATGTGAAAAAATAAAATATGAAAAAATGCTGTATAAATATGAAAAATACTATTAAAATATGTACAATAAACATGAATAGAAAAGAGAAGAAACATACAGTAGAAACATAAAAAACATAAAAATATGATATGTACAAGAAACATGTATTTATAATTGAAGAAAAAACAATAAAAGATGAAAAATGTTGTTAAAATATGAAAAAGAAAAATATGAAATATGATGAAGTTTTGTGATAAAAGGAATTATATATATATATATATATATGAAAAATGTTGTTATATATATATATATATATATATATATATATATATATATATAAAAAAAAAAAAAACATTATGTTTTACATGCAGTCGATTTACACTTCAGTCACACAAAGCGATGCAAAACTAAAAGCTCCTAATAATAAAGTTTTTAAATTATTGTGCACATGTTACATAATTTCCTGTGAGTATGAAACACTACACTAACAGCACCAAAGTGCCTTTAATTCGCAGTGCTCTTTAGCAGTAACCGTATAAATTTACCACCTGCAAAAGGGGATTTTATTTTGAAAATAAAACTAGGAACACCTACTCCATATTTTTTCTTGCTTGATGGTGGCAAATTAAAGTCAAACGCATGGGTTTAAAATGAAGGCACCTAAAGAAAGTCAGCCAACTTTTTAAAAACAAGAAAGGAATAAGACATATGGCGTCCATATATTTGATAAAATCAAAACACTGAACTTAACTAAAAAAAAAAAAAAACAAGCTAAAATACAAAACAGCAACTTTTTTCCTGACAGATGTTGCACATACTGCAGCCTAATCAATGCTTTAGATTAAAACCTACTTTTAAAAAGATTATGCACAGTTTAATTTACATCCCTAATAATCTATTCACACTCTGCAGGCATATCAGTTGGATTTATTTATTTATTTTTATTTTATCTGAGCATTTTCTTTCTCTTTTTATGCTGCCGGACATTTGAAATCGAAGCAATCGGAGTAAATCTTCAGAGAGCTCTGGGAGAGTGGTCGCGCTGTCAAGCCCAGTTAAGCGTGCAGTCGCCCCTGCTGCTAATTCGAGGGCTTGGAGAGGCACAATGGAGGCTTTGTTGTTGGAGAATTTGTCTGAGGAGTAATCCTTGACACTGGGCCATTCAGGGGCCTAACCTTTTGTTTCATAAGTCTCCTGAATGTTACAGTAGGAACCAGCACGTTGGAACAACTTAAAGTAAGTGCAAGAGGTCCGTATGGCGGGAATGATTCATGAGCAAGCTCAGTGTGAATGTACACGCCTGTGTTTTGGAGGCAGTTCGATGAGGAAAGGTCAAGTGTGGCGAGCAGGGGATGAAGTTGAAGCCTTGGATGGTGATGTTTTTGCTTAAACAGATTTGCATTTCCCATGTTGGAACCAATGGGCTTCAAGTTTAGAGCTACACATCATAGACTGTATATAACAAGCAGACGTGGTCATCTTGGTTTGTTGCAACCAGAAGTGACAGTGAGGTTGAGCCAAGTACAACCAAACACTAGTACTTGGAAAATAATTTGGATATTAGTGTTTGGTGGATTATTTCTGTGTTGTTTCCAACTGTCGTTGTATTTTACATGGTTGGAAAGCCTGTTTATTTACCTTCACAGTGATGTCCAACCTGTAAAGATCCTGATCATAATTCATATCATAATTTACTAAATTAACATCATCAGTCAGGATGGCTGGTGGTCAGTGGTGCCGGACTCAAGGGTTGACTCCTTCCTGAGCAAAGGGACTTGGAGTCTCTAAGCAGTTTTTTCCTTTAAAAGTCCATTATGGCTGAAGTCTGTCGACAACTGTCTCATTTTATGTCTTTTATCCTGTCTGTCACTTTAACTCACACTATCAAAGCTAACCTTTGTGAGAGAACAGGCCTGAAATATTTGACTGTCAATCCAAAATGGTGGTCCATAAACGAAGCCTAATGACCAACTTTTGTTCCCCAACCATGTTTTATTTACTATAACCACAGTCTTCCTCCAAAGCTGCAGTGTGCAGATATTTTAGACAGCAAGACTCTTAGAAATTTTTTTTTTTTTTTTTTTTTTGCAGAATCTACAAATATTGACGTTCTTGCCCAGGCGAAGGGGTTGGTGAGCCTGAACATGACCACAGACTGCAAACAAGCTTTGCTTAAGTCCACAAGACACCACATGGGCGGCAGTGTGTGTGTCCTGATGTGGCGACCCACGTCTAAATAATTCAATCTCTGAAACACATCAGAGTGTGGATGTGTGGCGCTATTTGCATGTGCTTTGTTTGAGTAGACAGTGTAAATACACACACACACACACCGAACTCATTCAAACGCTGTTTAACAGCTCACTTAGTCAACCAGTGAACCCAGCAAACCATCAACACATCCATATGATCAGCAAGTCAAATACACAACCGCAGACATGCAAAGAGGCAGATAATTAACCAGTTTGACAGTTTGTCAGCCAGATTGATCAGTCAGTGATTTAAGCACTTAATGAGTTAATCAGTATAAGACGACCGAAGATGCATCCACTAATACATATTTGTTAGAACCCCTAAAAGAGAGACGTTTGAAAACGCTGCTGACAAGTCTTTGGAGCTGCTTTAGCTGCATAAAATCATCGCTGATGAGCGGCTATGTGATGCTTTAAAGCAATAAAACAGGAGCAATCAGACTACTCAAACTACCAGACGTCCACCTACAGCAGCGTTATGTGAGTGATGGACATAAAGGGAAGTTAGGAAAATCCAGCTCACAGATTTTGAGAGCAATCTTAACCTTTTTTAAAATCAAGGAGCCAGAATGGAGTCCAACAGAGCTTAGTCCGGTGCTTTTGCCCTGCGTGTTAGTAAATAGCAAAAACTCCATTAAATCCTGTTGATGTCCTGCTACTAGCACTACTAGCTACTGGCCGATAGCCGGTTGTTTGGGAAGAGAGACGTCAATACATCCACCAAGGTACAGACAGCAGACAGCCCATGGGTGTACTAGAAGATAATCAAAGTGATGAATTACAGACAATATATCCATTATTACAGCCATGTAGTGGGCAATCTCCAGTTCTGAAACCTGAAGCCAACGCTGAGGTGCCTTAAACCTGCACTGTTTCTAATATCCAGCAGGGGGCGACTCCTCTGGTTGCAAAAAGAAGCCAGACTATAAAAGTCAATGTGAAAATGAGCCTACTTCTCCCTTGGTTTATCACCTCAGTAAACACTGTAAACATGAGTTTATGGTCTCAGTCACTAGTTTCAAGTCTTCAATACAGCATGATGATCATTTAGTGAATAATGGGCCCATTTGGGGCGGGGCTACCATGTGATTGACAGGTTGCTACCACAGCGCTGTCCGGTATGGGAGTAGTCCGTGCATTCATCTTACAACTTTCAAAGTGTGTTTTCACTTCATGAAAGTTAATTATAACATTCTGGTCACCTAAATATGTCTTATGCAGCGTTCTGTTGTACTTTTTGTACTTTCTGTCGAGTCACTTCTGGTTGCCAAAAAACAAGATGGCGACGGCCAAAATGTGGCAAACCGTAGTCCACAATCCAATGTGTGACATCACAGTGACTATAGATAGATAGATAGATAGACAGACAGACAGACAGACAGACAGACAGATAGATAGATAGACAGATAGATAGATAGACAGACAGACAGACAGACAGATAGACAGACAGACAGACAGACAGACAGACAGATAGATAGATAGACAGATAGATAGATAGACAGACAGACAGACAGACAGATAGACAGACAGACAGACAGACAGACAGATAGACAGACAGATAGATAGATAGATAGATAGATAGATAGATAGATGGAGGATGATAGATAGATGAATAGATAGTTTTCTGTCTTTCTGTCTCTCTCCATCAAACACAGCACTAAACCCATCTGGCCTCGCTCAAAGCCTGACGGTGACCCATGACCTTTGACCTTGTGTAGGTCTGGTGACCTTCACACATACCAGCAGGTATGGCCACCAGGCCAGTCATCCATGGATGATACATTCCTGCTCACTGCCGTCTCTTGTCATCTTTACATGGAACTAATGTTCTCCTAAATCACATCCACAAAGACTTTATTTTTTGTGTTGGTATTTCAACATTTAATGAAGCAACATTTAGAAAACTGAACCTCGGTGTCAGTCCCAAGTTCCCAAAGAGGACGTAACAAAACCCATGTGTCCTAAAAACCCATAGTATCTGTTTATTTCAGCCATGTTTGGAATATGTTTGACAGGGAAGTAAAGTATTTCTGACCTCAGCTGCATGGACCCTCCAGCTGCTGCACTATAACAAATGTATTTCAGGCAGCTTCAAACCGACACACCTTCATTGTCGATTCTAGCAGAGACCCCAAAGTTTCCAACAACACCACATACTCTATGTCAAGATGAATTTTGTTGAAATGTTTATAAAATGGTGCAAAGAACATTCAGATTATTACATTCTGTGCAGCGCTGCTGTATCTCGACTTGAATATTTCATTCAATGAAGAGTGGTACGGCATTGGAAAAAGCATATATGGACTATAAAGTGAGAAGGACAATGACACACAATGCAGACAGTTTGTACTCTAACAAATGGAAAGTTGGATTCATAAGTAATAAAATGGAGCTTTTCTCAGGGGTTTTTGACCGTCAGCTAGAGAGCTAGTTAGAGGAGCATCATCAGAGATGTGGGTTTGGATGTTAGTAAAACAAAGCAACCAAGAGACCGATATCTGAGACCAGTGCTTCGTGTTCGTAATTAAACTGTGGGCTTTACTGTAGTTTTGTCACATGGCGTCCTCACGACATGCAGAATGACCGTGTACCGCCGTGGTATTTATGTGCCTTTTCATAAGACTTGAAACCACCAGATTTCAGCATGTTATTCTCACAATTGTTCATCTGCCATAGTACAAATATATATTTTATATAGGGACATTTAAGACAGTAAATAATCATATTTCCCTATATGTCTTTGTCTTTTGTGATCAGATGTGATTAAAAACTACATGACTGTCTGAATAAAGATCTGTTTCTAAGAGAAAACAGAGGGTAAGTGGTCTTAAAAATGCCTAATAGCAATAAATGTCTCCTCTTCTATTATCTCTGACACAGTATTTATACTCTGAGAGGTTAAATCTGTTGCCCTTCTTGTGAACATCATCTTTTTGTACTTCAGGGGCCCCGTACAATCCCATTTGACATGTCGATCATCTAAAATATATCTGAATTAGTGTGATTATTGCTTTAGTGTCATCATCAAGGATCACATTTACTCACTGAATAGCTTCACAAACAGCATCTTTAAGGCTTCAGCCTTCATAAGCATTCATATAAATCTTGAACGTGGCTACAGTGCTGATCGTACTGCAGCATGCTGAGTGTTTTCCAGAAATGTCTCCATTTAAATGCAGCTTCAGTAGCGTCAACAACAGTTCATTTGCATTATGAGGATTGTCATTGGCTGAGAAACAGCTGACGGTTATGGCGCGCTGGAAAGGAAGAATGAACGGAGTTTAGATTGGCAGCTTTGACAGAGCACAATATTGTGTGTGTGTGTGTGTGTGTGTGTGTGTGTGTCTATACAGTCTTGCTCTTCACTGTCCTCCAACAGTTCAACAATCTCACAATCTCATTTACATACTCATAAATCATTCACGTCTGACATCTCACACACACACACATTGTAGTAATGGTGTGTGTTTGAATACCCCTTTCAGCTCAAACAACAATAACCCACATTCACACCCATGGACGGAGGGACGGATTTATAGATCGATGGAGGACTCAGCGTGTTAGTTGACCCCACAGGACGTGTAAAATATGGATGTAGTCGCCATGACAATGTTGCCCATCGGTGAAGCTCAATGTGGGTGTCTCAGGCCGTCGCCATCCAAAAATGGACAAAGAGGTGGATCGTGGGCGGAGCTGAGTCCTGGGTCAAAGAACGTATATTGATAAGTAGTGAGAGTCAGTTGTTTGTTCCATGTCAACATCAGCGGCCAACAGCAGAGCCATGTTTCCGCCATTTTGGAATGAAAGCGACTACCGGACGCCAGTAAAACGTATGCCTAAAAAGTATATTGTATTGTAGTGTATTGTCATATTCTACCGAAATGGCCTGTGTTAAACAATTAAATATTGTAAGTATAATAAGCGTTTTCTGTCCATGCGACCTGTCCAGGTGTCCTGTCCTGTTTTATTACTTATGAATCCAACTTTCCATTTGTTAGAGTACAAACTGTCTGCATTGTGTGTCATTGTCCTTCTCACTCTATAGTCCATATATGCTTTTTCCAATGCTGTACCACTCTTCATTGAATGAAATATTCAAGTCAAGACACAGCAGCGCTGCACTGAATGTAATAATCTGAATGTTCTTTGCACCATTTTATAAGCATTTCAGCAAAATTCATCTTGACATAGAGTATGTGGTGTTGTTGGAAACTTTGGGGTCTCTGCTAGAATCGACAATGAAGGTGTGTTGGTTTGAAGCTGCCTGAAATACATTTGTTATAGTGCAGCAGCTGGAGGGTCCATGCAGCTGAGGTCAGAAATACTCAGAAACTCACTAGGTTAGGTTTCAGAAAAGCTCATGGTTTGGGTTAAAATAAGTACAGAAGAAGTACATATGAAGTGAACTTACAGTGCGTTACTTTTCATAGGTATAGCTACAGCCAGCCTGGTAAATCCATATGCTTCTCTATCATGCTGCAAGTACAACACAGTTTTTAATGCTGCATATTTTGCTGCAACTGGCGGAAAGATTGCACTAATTTAGATCATTTCATTGACTTCATCCATGATCAGTTACATGGTCTGAAGAAGACTTTCAGGACGCTGTCCACTGTAGATTTAATAGATTATATTCTAAAAGCTCGACCTTCACACTGAAACACCAAAACAAGAGGAAAATGTCTTCTTCGTCCTTCTCTTTTAGTTTCAGGCCGTTCACGGTTACAGCTCTAATACTCTCACGGTAAGCTCTCATTCTGTCGTCTCTGACTCAACACAAGAGATGTTATTGACAACTTCTAATGACGACATGTGTGGAAAATTAATGACTTGATTGAAGGTCATAAATGTTACCTGCCAGCCACAGCTAACTATAATTCCCAGCTGCTGCATTGACCATTTAATTAAGTCACTATTTCATACTTGTGCAGTCATCTCTCAAATGAAACATAAAGTGATATAATGAGAAGAGAGTTTCACAAATATAGCATGAAGTGCTCAACCTTGTCTGTGAAAAACTGCTAATCATTTATTTGTGTTTTGAAAGACTCTTCATTCAGACCAGGTGGCAAAAACCAAGATTGCCATGAACAAAAATCAAGATGATGACGGACAAAAAAACAAGGTGGCGATGAGCAAAAACCAAGATGGTTATGGCCAAAAAAACCAAGATAGCGATGGCGACTGCCAAAAACCAAGATGGCGATGGCGACTGCCAAAAACCAAGATGGCGATGGCCAAAATGCTGAACTCAAGTCTTCAAAATCATAGTCCTCAAACCAATGGGTAACATCACCGCATGTCCACTTCTTATATACAGTCTGTGGTTCAGAGTGAAACGTGAGATATGGCATCTTCAAAACGCAAAACAAATTCAAGCGTGGAAATGTTGAAATTAGCCAGAATCAGAGAGAAAAATTATTAATTATTAAAAGTATTTTCAGATTTTGCTGCAATAGTGTGGACGTGGTGTAACACTCCTCACTGAGAACCAGACAAACTAATTTCTTATTTACTCTCAATTAGGTGTCTTGGTAAGACAGGGGTAGTCTGCTTTGACTGTAAATGAGGAGTGAAAAACAATACACCACCTGATTTTTAAAAGCCAAATTGTGTCGCCATACATCATCAGACTGATATACAGTCCATCGATCTAACTCTGCTACGTGTCACACTGGGAGAGGAAAATGAACGCATAACACCAGGCAGTGGGGTGTATATTGAATAGAGAGCGGGACAATACAATGAACCATTTAGGATGTTATTTAAAAACCTCATTCACTCCTGCTCGGTGTAATGACGCTGTTTTTCTGCTGCACACCCACTCGCCTCCCTCCATCTCTTTCTGTGTTAAACCTTTTCTCTCTTGTCTCTGTAATGAAGCCTTTGAAGAGACAGAAAAACAAATGTTTTACAGAAAGAAGAGGGAGGCAATGATCCATACCAGCTGCTGAAACTGCTCTTCAAATATGGATTTAATTACATTGATATTAAAACATTTTGTTTATTATATATTTAAAAATAACCTTGAACTGGGATGAACTGTAGAATCAAAGTTAAAGCCTCAACAAACTAAAGTCGCTGACACACCGGTTTACGCTCCCGTCCGTGAACAGGATCCAGGATTGTAAAGTGGGTATTGATCGTGAGGGGGAATCATACAGAACTGGGTTCATCTTCTCTGCAATTATGGTAGAAACAAATTGAGCGACTCCTCAGGTCCATTAGGGAACAAATAGAATATCTCACTTACATCAATATGGGACTTGTTAACAACACGTCCAATGTGCTGGTGAAGATTAATTTGCTCCGGAGCTTCAGATGCCTTCAGCCACACTATTTATTGTTAGAGTGCTGCCAGCTGCCGAGGAGGAGTACTACCTCTACTTTTACCAAAAAGAGGTTTATTAAAATACTTCTTTTAAACTTAAAATAAGAGCATATACTTTCAGTTTACTTGTTGAGTATCAAAGATATACTTAACAAAACTCTATTTAAGTATATTTGACTTAGTAGTCAGAGACAAGTAGTCGATAAAGTTTAAGTGCACTTGACAAGTACACAGAAAAGTGCAAACAACAGTATACTTGGCTTATGCCAACAAGTACACTGAAAAGTCTACGTGGTCTTGGTAAATACACAGGAGAGTCCAAGCATACTTTGTTTATACTGAAAAGTACAGGAAACAAAAGTGTATTACAAAAGTGTATTTGGCTAATACTAAGTTAACTTAAAGAAAAATTATACGTATACTTTGCTTATACCAACAAGTACACAGAAAAGTCTAAGTGTACAAATATACAGAAAAAAAAACAAGTATACTTGGCTTACATGACAATACGACAATTTATGATGACAGCCAAAAAACAAGATGCTACGGCCAAAAGACAAAGATGGCGACATACAAAAACAAAGATGGTGATGAACAAAAACCAAGATGGCGACGGACAATGGTTTGGGTATAACAATAACAATCAGTGAAAAAATATGTTATCCTCGAGAACTAATTAATGCTGCAGTTTCATTGCATGGGAACATAATATTTAGGAGACCAGGTTGGCACAGGTCAGTGCCCTACTTGGGCCACCCCATAAAAAAGTCTGAACACTCCTCTGTCCATGTAGAGCTGAAGAAGCAGGGGATGCTCTTTCCAAACACACTGTTAATATAAAAATATTGATTATAGCAGCATTAATGCGGATGCATGCGTCATGGCGACATGGATCAATTTCTTGCTCTCTCTTGGAATGAACACCCTATGAGCAGAAATCCTCACCGTCCCTTTAAAGAGACTGAATATAAGTGTATTATATTTTAAAAAGCCCATAAATCAAACATGATATCTTACTCACTCACAGTCTAATCAGGGACACAACCCTTTAACCCGGGCCGAGGTAGCGCCTCGCTCTACACCCTGACCCAGACTTGGGGAAGAGGAACCGCGAAACGTGACCATGCCAACAGAGCATTTGTTGAAAATGTGGCGGCTGGTGACTGCAGAGGGCTGCGAAACAAAGAGCAGGTAGACTGATGATTGATTAGCTGTGGCTGTCTGGCTGACTGAGACTCATTGGCAGCCGTCACTTTGATGAATTACACCGCTGAGAAAAACACACTGAACTCTGATTACCGCCAGCGAGGCTACGAGTGTGTGTGTGTGTGTGTCTGTGCTGGGTTTGATGGTGTGTATATAGCCTCTCTTAAAGCATGTATTTACAGTGCAGTGATGTTGTTTCCATGCTAATCCGCCTCCTGTGCGTCTGTATTAGACACCTCCAAAATCCTTGTTTAGTATTCTGCCGCAGAAAGCAGTACATCCCTATAAGTCTGGCCCAAGGTCCTGCGCCACCGTAAACAGAGGGCGATTTGTTCATATTTAACAAGATGGATGACAGGTGTGCACTTTTTCATTGTCTCACTGCTCCACCTGTCACGGGATGCACTGAATAATTTATGCCGATAACGGCTGTTTATTTCGACCTGGTGAAGATCAAGACTTGATGGGTAATTTATTAAATAAAACATTTCGAGAAGTGACGCACGACAGCGTTGACCTACTGTACATCAGCGTTTGAAGGCCGATGTCGAAGTGAGTACACTGAAGCTGGCGGTAGTATGAGCGGGAAGTATTTATAAAGGTGTGAACGGTGACTGTGGATGTTGTTGCTCATGTTTTGAATCTTCCTACCTCATTTAACATGTTTGACACGCTAAAGAAATGAGTCCTGACCATTATCAAAAAAAGAAATATACTTTAAATTTATGTTAATGAGTAAAATATAAGTTATAATAAGTATATTAATATCAATGAACAAGTTGTATACTTGTACTTTGTCACACTCCAACCTAGAGAGAGGGCAGTGAGCCAGAAGGCTGAGTGGAAAAGGTGTAGTTTACTCTTAAAATGTTAAAGGAGGGTCGTAAGATGAGGTCCATTTGATGAAATAAAATGAAGTGGTTTACTGCCCTTTAAATACAGCTCATGGAATAGTGAGCAAACAAGCCAAAAATGCAGCAAAAATATTTACAAAGTACTAACCATAATCAGTGTTAGGTCTACACAGCACCACTGTCCCACTCTGACCCACTATTTAAAGGCTAGGCCCCTCCCACTGGACCATACCACCTTTAATTGAAATCAATTACTGAATCAATTCAACCTCATAGGTCATTTTCCATATGAAAATCATTATAAACTATATTTACGCTTATTTGCCACACATAAAGTTGGCCATCAAAACATTCACATAAGACTTTACTGCAGAAATGAATTTACAAACCCATTTCAGTTGTTGGTTCAGAGAGATGGACTGAGCACGCTCGTCCCTGCAGGCTACTCAGGGACCATAACAGGCAGCCTGAAGCTATGATCGGGTCCTTTCCCTGCCCAGCACCAGCAAACACTGTGGTAAGAAAACACAACAAAATTAGATACAACTCATGATTTTCAATCCATAAATAATACTGAGTTAACTTAAAACAATGTGTGTTGGTGTGTGTCTCTACAAACTTTCTGGGGAGAAAAAAAAAAATAGCACAGGAAACTTACTTTGGTGTTAAATGTAGCTCAGTGTTTGCACCAAACTAACAACAGCATGCTACCTGGCTAACAGGTGGTCTGGTGTGTTGCCAGTGGCTGGGGAAACTGCCACATACTTTTAGAAAAATATACTTTTCATTATTAAATGTAAGCTTTGAGTACACAACTAGTTTACATCCAAGTATTTTGTACTGCAGCTGTGATGTGAACTATACTACAAGTGAACATATAGGTTATACTATTCATTATATACTTAAGCCCACTTTTTAGTTCATGAAAGTACACTTAAACATATACTTTCAGTAAACTACTAGTTTAACAGTTTTAATGCAACTGGTAAGTTTTCTTTAAATTAACTCAAAAACATTAACTCACTTAGTCAAATATACAATACTTTTCTGTATACTTTTCATTAAAAGCCAAGTCTACTTGGACTCTTCTGTATACTTGCCGAGTACACTTAGACTTTTCTTTATACGGTATAAGCTGAGGATACTTAAGTATAATTTTGTATAGTATATGTCTGATAAGTACATAAAAAGCAAACTGAAGGTATACTCTCTTATTTTAAGTTTAAAACAAGTATACTAATAGCAGACTTGAATAAACTTCGTTTTTGGAAGGGTAAACCCAGAAATGAGTTAGCATTTTAGCAAATTTCTGCTAATAGATCCCCTGAAATATTATGCATCGTTTCTTTAAGTACTGTAACGTATATAAGTATTATTACTTTGTTACATGACTTGCCAATATGATGCAGGAGGGATGTATTCAGGGTGCGGAGGGAGGGGTGAGGGGTGAAGAATCGGGGTCGTGGACGGATGGATGGAGGAGAGATGACGAGCCGGTGTCAGCTGAAGGCAGGAGGATTTTGGAGGACTTGTTTGGAGGATCTGTAGCATCAGAGCCGATCACAAGGCCCAGGGTACGATCTGTCAGAGTTGCTGCTGTCTTGAGGGGTTTTAAGACGCCTCTGGCATGAAAGAGTATTCACAAAACAAATCCTTCATTTCCAACGTAACTGGAATTTTAAACATGAAACTGTTTTTCGGCTGAGCTGCAGAAGTAAACACAGAGGTCTGTCACTGAGTGATGGAGTTACACGATTGGTCGGCCGAGTGTTGTTCCCTCACTAGGGGGAACGGTCCTTTATGCAAACGAGCTTGTCAAGCGCGACGAAACTTGGCTGTCGAACGAGGTGATCTAAAATTAAACCACATACAGCGGTGGTATCGCCTTTTTCTCACTTTTCAGAAGTAGATTTTAGTGGATTGTTTAGACGGAATAACGGAAAGTTTACTAGCAGGCCGCCATGTTGTTTCCTGTTTGAAACAGCGAGCAGAAAACCAGGGACCAATCAGGTTACAGTCAACGATTGGGTACGTGACCGCCAGTTCAACAGCCAGTTGAGTCAAAGAGCAAAGCAAAGAGACTAGGGATGTTAATAATTAGCCGATAACCTACATTAAGTAATTTAACTGATTAACGCTATCAGTTAAAATGGTTAAAAGAAATATTGATAATTAATTAAAAAACTGAGACAAACTCAGAGGAGCGGCTCATCACTTTAAGGAGGAAAGCTGGTCCACCTTAAGAGAGAGCCGGAGTAGATACAGGAAGTTGGTTCTGGACTTCCAGCTGAGGAGCTGTAGCTTGTAGCCTCGTAGCATTTATTCACCGACAGATAAACTGTACACACACTGTCTGCTACAGCTACGATCACAGCTATAACACCACCAACAAACACACACTATTTATTGATTTATTATATTTAAAATATTTTATTGTGCCATTTCAGGAGAATATGACAATAGACACTTTTGCACTGCACTTTGTAGGTGGACGTTTTAGTGGTATCTGGAAGTCGCTTTCAGTCCAAAATGGCGGAAACATAGCTCTGCTGCTGGGCGCTGATGTTGTAAAGGACCAAACAACTGACTTTCACTTTTTGGCAATAGATGATCTTTGGTTAAGTGAAGCAGCGTGTCTTCTAGTGTCCTCACTGGACGTGTTGGACAAGTATTGATTGATTTAACATTATATTCATGACTACTACCCACTAGTGGAACAACTTAGCCACAAATTCACAGACTGACCATTTCTTCTTTTTTGTTTTACTGCTTACAGTATCGCCAGAAAGCACATCGTTGTTGCTTTATGTGTCTTTAATGCTCTGCAGAGCTCTGTTTTAGACAATGAAGATGTGTTTTATTGGACTAGTTGTTGCAGTAGAATCACATCAGGCGGAGGTTACTGTTGGGGTTACTAAAACATACAGCAACTATGCAACACCAGACCTGGATGTCATCCCTCAAGGACTAAATATTGTTTCCAAGATGTGATTCCCCATATTTATTTGTGCTCTTTGCAGCTCCAACTGTGAACAACGTTTAGATTCAAGTACAAACCTCTTCCTCTAATCGCTGCTCCGTCCTTGACGAATCCTGACCTGAACACAGATCGTCCTATCTGGCTTTCCGCCTCAGGGTCGCCGCAAGTTTTTTAGCTGAAAAACGAGAAGCACGCTCAGCAATGTTTCCCCCCAGAAATAATATATAAATAACTGCGGCACGTATGATGTTACAGTCTGCTGTACGTGGATGCTGCTTTCATCGGTGACCTGTCCTCTGAGTCGTGCACCATGAGCATAGTCATAAATCAAAACGAAGGCGTTCTCTTCAAGCAGAAACAGAAAAATATAACTGATTTTATAAAAGAAGGAAATATTAAAATGAAGTCAGAAGCACCTCTCTGGCCTCTGGGCATGAACACAGTAACAGCACACAAGCAGGAAAAATGAGACTTTAAGAAGACAGCAAACTGCATTTTAAGAGCCTGTTGAGCAGTTGTTTGTGTTGAATAGTGAATGAAGCAGTGGTGGAACGTAACTAAGTACATTTACTCAAGTATCGTACTTAATTACTATTTTGACATACTAGTACTTTACTTGAATATTTCTCTTTTCTGCTACTTTATACTTCTTCTCCACTACATCTCAGAGCAAAATATTGTACTTTTTACTCCACTTCATTTATATCATAGTTGCTACCCTTACATAAAAGGTTATTCAAGTGTGCCATTACTGTACTTCTTTTAAACTAGTATACTTTCAGTACTTTTTATGTATATATTAAAAAACATATACGTAACACAATTATACATACTTATAAGGTATACTTGACATATACCAACTAGTATACAGAAAAGTCTAAGTTTGCCTGGAGAGTCCAAGTATATTTGGCTTATACGACAAGTACACAGAAAAGTCCAAGTGTATTTGGCAGGTACACAGAAAAGTCTAAGTGTACTTGGCAAGTATAAAGAAGCGTCCAAGTATACTTGGCTTATACTGAGAAGTACACAGAAAGTGTACTTGGCAAGGATACAGAAGAGTTCAACTATACTTGGCTTATAACGACAAGTACATTACAAGTTTCAGTGTATTTGGCTTATCCTGAAAAGTATACAGAAATGTTTATTTGGCTAAGTACTATAAATTCACTTAAAGAAAACTTACAAGTATACTTGCAGTAAAAACTAAACTAGTAGTTTACAGAGTGTTTACTTTAAAGTGTACTTCCATGAATTAAAAAGTGGGCTTAAGCACAGGACATGACAAACAATATACACATATAAGTTCACTTGTAGTATAGTTCATATTAGTTGCGGTATAAAATACAACTTGGATGTAAACTAGATGTGTACTCAAATACTCAAATACATTTAAAGCAGTGGTCTCAGACTCATTTACCTGGAGGCCGCCGGAGGCTGAGTCACATTTGGCTTTCTCACACAGTCGATCAGAAATACTTGACTGGTCAGAAATGCGCTCAGCCACGCTGTCGGCAGAAAGGCTGATGTTGCCAAACTGACCTTTCTTTTCCGCACAGACTATACTTGCAGCCTGTAATATGCACTTTTTGACAAACTCGCCTTCTGCGAATGGCTTTCCCGCCTTAGCAATCATCTCACTAACCACATAGCTTCGACTGCTGCATTATTCTCTGTGGTCGCTTTCCTGAAGATGTTTTAAGATTGTTAACCCGGTTGGTTCTATCGTCTCCCGAGTATTTTACATACTCCTCAGCATGTCTAGTTGAGTAATGGTAATTCAGGTTATATTTATTTGTGCACCACAACTTTCTCAGTGCAAATAAGACAAAATATCGTCCGGCCCACGGGCCTTGAGTTTTAAGATAAGATAAGATGAACCTTTATTAATCCCCGTAGGGAAATTCAGTTTTTACACACAGTACACATACATGTATTAATGGAGAGATGTCAGAGTGAGGGGGCTGCTCCTGACAAGCGCCCCGAGCAGTTGGGGGTTTGGTGCCTTGCTCAGGGGCACCTCCGCCTCTCCAGCTACCAGTTGGTCTTGGTCCATGTTGGGACTTGAACCGGTGACCCTCCGATTCCTAAACCAAGTCCCTACGGACTGAGCTACTGCCGCCCCCAACCCATGATTTAAAGATGATTGAAAGTATCTTTTTACTAAGACGTGGGCCACTTTGTTGTTTGAGTGTCACTTACAAAGATACTATAGTCATTGTGACTGTCCTCCCTGTTCTGTTGCTCTTGTCTAATATTAATAATAATAATCATTCATCCCATGTTCAGCACAGGAAAGCTTTTAACTCCGTCCTGGGGGGAAATCTGTGCTGCAGAGGGGCTGATTTAAAGCATGATTGCAAAGAAACTTCAAATTATGATCTGCTCTGCTGCGTTTCAGCTTAACTAAACTGAGACAAGGGCTCCCTCTAGTGGTTGTGTGCATGTGAGGCCTCAGAAAACAGAGAAAACGCCACTGTAGGAGTTAAAATGATAGTATGCAAGTATGACACATATCTATTTACAGAATATACCAAATAAACAGTGTGATTTTCACCCTGGATACTTAATTAATGATTAATACTCCACCACAAATCCTGCGTTGAAAGCCTTACTCAGGTAAAAGTATGTGGTGTAGTAAAACAAAACTCACTTCAATATAAATTCAGTAGTCACATACAATAAAAGGCGCCTCATGTTTTTAGTTATATATTAGCAGGGCATTAGAGAAGAAGGGTGGCAGGATGCAGGGAAAGAAAAACACAGTGCATGAAGCTTAAAATTAAGCAAAAATTGATGGAAGTTTGGTACAATAAGTATCTGACAGGAAAAACAGTTTTGATTATTTGACGCTAATTTGATGCTAATTGGGGGTGGCAGTAGCTCAGTCCGTAAGGACTTGGGTTAGGACGCGGAGGTCACCGGTTCAAGTCCCCCATGGACCAAGACCAACTGGTTGCTGGAGAGGTGCCAGTTTACCTCTTGGGCACTGCTGAGGTACCCCTGAGCAAGGCACCAAACCCCCAACTGCTCTGGGCGCTTGTCAGGAGCAGCCCCCTCACTCTGACATCTCTCCATTGTTGCATGTTGACATGTATATGTACTGTGTGAACAACAGAGTGTAAAACTGAATTTCCCCACTGTGGGACTAATAAAGGAATATCTTTCTTTCTTTCTTTCTTTCTTAATACATTAAATTAGCTGCGATTAAAGGCCGTTTTATGTGTGACTCACCGTGCATTTATGTGTGTGATGCTGTTAGGCAATGATGGGATGAGAGAGGAGGCAAAAAAACCCATTTATGATTATTAAATTATCTTCATGTCACTTAATTTTCTACATCTCACCATGATATTTGTGAATTTATGTCAAAACAAAGGCGTAGCTTGTCCTCCAGTAATGAGTAGGTGGGTGATTGTGGGTTTACCTTCACTTCATTCCTGATATTTATGACAGTTTGGGTCTTTGTGGGCCGTAAAGCAGCACTGCAGCTGTCAAACGCTGTGTTTGCTTTCCTCCCTCCTCCCTCGTCAGACCCCTCTCCGTCTCATCTGTTTGAGATAATGATTAAAAATGCAGCTAATTTCCATTAATCCACAGGAATCACACCGGCGTCCTCTCATTATGGACTTTAACGGCCGGCTGCTGTCGAATAACAGGCTTCGCCGAGCAGAACAATCCAATAAAGAAAGTTGTGAATGTGTATTTCCTGTTATCTCTGCTGTCTGTCTGGTAACCTTCAACTGTCAGAGAGGATAATCTGTCATCTCTGGGCTGGTGGAGGATTTGACTCAGATTTGACTCTTCTGAGTCTGTTTGTGTTTGATTTATTGCTCTGGAGTCAGTAACTTTCCAAAAGATGGCAGTACAGACTAACAGACAATATCTGTGTGTGTGAGTGCTTTTTACATCTATCTTTGTGAGGACTCATTCCAGTTTAGACAGCAACACAACAGAAACAGTAACACAACCAACAAACGCAAGGCCTTCATCCAGGAGACCGCTGTTTGTGTCATTTTGTGAGTCACATTACAATCAGCTGATCATTTGTGTTGCGCGTTTACAACGTTCAGTGTAATTTTCACTGTCAAACATAGTTTTAATAACCGAACTGTAGTTTTATAGACAGAGCCAGAGCAACACAACCTCCTCTCCATGCCAAATAAGCCATGCAGTTCTTAGATCTGTCTTTATTTTAGATCAACAATGGTTCATTTACAAGTTTCTAGGGAGTTTACAGAGGCAGCGAGTCGTGTCAGATGCATCTAATTTGCATAAAGTATCCCAGACTTCAACTTTATGTAAGTGAGGAGCGGCCAACGTGATGCCCTGTCTCTCAAACTGCACCCTCCATGCTGCCAGAACGCAAAGGGTTTGTTCTGATAGTTAAGGGTCCTCACAAGGGTGCAAGTACTGATGTTTGCATGCTCTGGAGAGGGGAACTGTCCCCATTTCCTGCTGTGGGACTGTCAGACACTTCCCTCAGGAGAAAGCTTTCTCACGCTGTAGAGAGTTCACAAATATCACATGGAGGCAGGACACAGTAAACAATTACAGAAAACTGCGTAAAATGACATCTTTAGTTTACAGAGATCATTCTCTCAATTTGGAAGTCATGCCAGACTCCACTGAACAATCTTACAATTTAAAGTCATCCTTCCTCTTAACCAAAATCTGTGCATTAGAAATACAAGTAAACGTAACAACTGAAGTGATATAAGATTAATCTTAATTTCGGCATCCATTTAACCCACTAACAAGAAACAAGTTGGCTGCTTTTGGTGGAAGGGTGTGGAGGGAATTACAAGTGTCAGAAAGCTTTATATAGATACTGTATATCCTCTTAAATTCATGTCAAATATAAGAGTGAATCTGACTGATTTAAAAAATGCATTAAACCCTCTTTTATCATATTCATATTTGTTTATACGTGTAAAACTTTTAAATTGTTTTATTTCTGAATGGAGGTTTGGTTATCTCGTAGCGGGGTATGATGAAGTTACGTGATGAAGAAAGTTGTGGGGTGGTCAGACACTTCTCCCAGGAGAGAGCTTTCTCACGCTGTAGAGAGTTCAACCACACACAGATATGACATGGAAGCAGGACACAGCAAACGCTTACAGGAAACTGATTTATTGTTGCTGATGTATCTGGTTCTCTGTAACATTCAACACAATCAGAACCACCTGCACAGCCAACAGATGGACAAAAAGGTGTTTTTTATTCATAATCATCCCATTAAATCGGGATTATTCATCTAATTTACTGTTAGATATTATATAATCATCTGTCTCCCCGGGTGGGTCACAAGTGCTACTTCCTCCTCTGGTGACCTGGAGGTCAAAGGTGAAAGCTGAACATCTGTCTGATTATTCTCTCTATGTGAGAGTTTACATGCAGAGACAGAGGAAGAAAGGTTGGGTGGGAGTGTTCGTCAGATCCTGAGGGGGATAAGGGGTTATAGGGGTGTGTGTGTGTGTGTGTGTGTGAGTGTGTGTGTGTGCGTGTGTGTGTAGGGGTCAGAGGTCATCTTCTTCCCTTGACAGTTTCTTGGGAAACACTGGTGGATGGGAATCTCCTCACACTGTCCCCCAGCCGTGATGTAAACACACAGCTTCTTCTTCCTCTTCCTCTTCTTCTTCTTCTTGTTCTCCTTATTCTTCTTGTTCTCCTTATTCTTGTTCTTCTTCTTGTTCTCCTTCCTCTTCTTCTTCTTCTTCTTCCTCTTTTTCTTCTTCTTCTTCCTCTTTTTCTTCTTCTTGTTCTTCTTCATCTCATTCTTCTTGTTCTCCTTCTTCTTGTTCTTCTTCTTGTTCTCCTTAATCTTCTTCTTCTTCTTCTTCTTCTTGTTCTCCTTATTCTTGTTCTTCTTCTTGTTCTCCTTCCTCTTCTTCTTCCTCTTCTTCTTATTCTTGTTCTTCTTCTTCTTATTCTTCTTGTTCTCCTTATTCTTGTTCTTCTTCTTGTTCTCCTTCCTCTTCTTCTTCTTCTTCTTCCTCTTTTTCTTCTTCTTGTTCTTCTTCATCTCATTCTTCTTGTTCTCCTTATTCTTGTTCTTCTTCTTGTTCTCCTTCCTCTTCTTCTTCTTCTTCTTCTTCTTCTTCTTCCTCTTCTTCTTATTCTTCTTGTTCTCCTTATTCTTGTTCTTCTTCTTGTTCTCCTTCCTCTTCTTCTTCTTCTTCTTCCTCTTTTTCTTCTTCTTGTTCTTCTTCTTATTCTTCTTGTTCTCCTTCTTCTTGTTCTTCTTCTTGTTCTCCTTCCTCTTCTTCTTCTTCTTCTTCTTCTTCTTCTTCCTCTTCTTCTTCTTCTTCTTCTTCTTGTTCTCCTTCCTCTTCTTCTTCTTCTTCTTCTTCTTCTTCTTCTTCTTCTTCTTCTTCTTCTTGTTCTTCTTCCTCTTCTTCTTCTTGTTCTTCTTGTTCTCCTTCCTCTTCTTCTTCTTCTTCTTCTTCCTCTTGTTCTTCTTCTTCTTCTTGTTCTTCTTCCTCTTCTTCTTCTTGTTCTTCTTGTTCTTCTTCCTCTTCTTCTTCTTCTTCTTCCTCTTCTTCTTCTTTTTCTTGTTGTTGTTCTTCTTCTTACTATCATTATTATTATCATCATTTCTATATTTATAACTTATTTTAATTTTAGATTTTTTATTTTAATTTGAGATATTTTTTATTATTTTTATTAGCTTTTTTTTTTTTTTAACTTAATCTATCATTTACAAAACATCCCTTTTCCATTAGGTTGTTTTCTTCTTCTTCTTCTTCTTCTTCCTCTTACTATCATTATTATTATCATCATTTATATATTTATAATTTATTTTATTTTTAGATATTTCTTACATTTTTAAATTTGTAAATTTATCCACTGTGGGATAAATAAAGGAATATCTTATCTTATCTTATTATACATTTTCATAATATATTTTTATTAATGCAGCTAAGCTTCCAACTCTGCCAGTTGTAAATTGCAACTTCAAGGTTTTTCGGCAGTGCAGTGCAATGGATTTGAGTTTTAACATTTTAAAGCAAGTCATTTCACCGCTCTGTATTTTCAGCAATGCTTTGCAATTAATTTCAGCTATCAGAGTTCACACTAATGCATTTTCTAGTTATTAATATCATTATTATTGTCGCGTATTTTTTATTTTAGATTTTTATAAATTGTATAAATTTTATTTTTATGTTCTTTTTTGTTTTTGTTTTACTTTATTAATATAGAATTTACTAAACATGCCTTTTCCATTAGATTGTCAAACTCTTCCTCTTTGGCTTTCAGTCATCAGCGCCCTCTTCCGGTTCTGTGCTGTAAAGCAATCCATCACATTTCAAAATAAAATGCAGCACAAGTGCACGACAGGCTTAGTAAATTGTTTAAGATAATTACATCCATGTTTCAAAACTAACGATGTTAAAAATGAAATTAAATAGTTTATATCACCTTCCTTGCATAAATGTATAATTACTATATAGCTTCTCCCATATTTTGTTACCTGAGCAGGTGTGTTCAATGCATGTTTTTTTGCAATGTTTTTTTCATTTTTTTTTTTGTTTTATTCCAATAAAACCACCTTGTAATACTGTTAGACTCAACGTTTCCCCCATTTACAGTCGATATCTGCTGCTGCAGCAGTTCAGACCCTCGCCTATCCTTTACTGTCATCAGTGAAGGTGGCAGATTAATACACTATTTTTTACAATGAATGCACGCGTAAAAACAGCGTATTTAACCACAGACAGCCGACTCATCTCTGTTACGTGTATTCGGCTTTAATTTGACCTATATTTGTCGATGGTGCTGTCATGCATTATGAGAAAAATCAGCGGACCAAAGCCAGCCACCATATCTCTGTGCGTGTGTCATAACGTGCTGCTTTAACGCCATAGTACCGTATCAGAGAGGACACGACAGTTTATGCAATATACAGGCATTTCCTGCCCCCGTGCCTTCAGTATAAACCGCAATATTATTTATAAGACGTCGCAGACGGGGATTAAGATCCGGGAAGGGACGCTGTGACCCCGGTGAGAGCCCACCGACCTGCGTCAGAGGCCGGGTAAGTGTTGGGGAATCTTTTTTCCTTTTTTTACCCTTCTGTTTTCCAGCAACCTCAGCCTGGTGTAACACGACGTCTTCAGTTTAGAGAGACCCTCAGTGGGAAAGACATACAGCATGTACCAGTCTCCATAGTATAATCTTAAAGTTTAACGTCATCTTACCTCTCAACTGAAATCTATGTATCACAAATAGAAATAAATATAATATTTGAATCAATACTTAAAAATTTTAATTTCGGCATGCATGTAATCCACAAACAAGAAACACATGAGTTATATTCACGCTGTTGTCCCTTGCTTCCCTCCATGGAGTAGGGTACTTCTGATGGAAGGGGGCGGACGGTATTACAGGCGGGACAGTTCAAAATCTTCAAAAAATTGTGTATATCTAGTTTCTTGAGTTGTTTTTATTCATGCCGAATATAAGAGTGAATCCGACTGATTCAGAAAAACACATCAAACCCCATTTTATTTGTATTAATATTTGCTTATAGTGAAAAACGTTAAATTGTTGATTTCTGAATGGAGGTTTGGTTACAGTCATAGGGGACTGACAATCCAGAATCATGTAGATTATGCTGGTTTATTGTTGCTTCACCGATATTTCTGTGATATCAGCGAGCACGAATTGCATCTTGCTGCTCCGAATTCACCAATTCACAATATTTATTGATAACTGACAATACAGCCAGGGATTGTTTTTGCCTCAGTGCGCTCCGCTGACCGGATCCGAGGTCTCCTCTCCAGCATTTTAATGCCAAACAAAGCGGTTTACACGTGTGAATTCTCCCAGATTCAGTGAGCTTTTAGATCATGGATGAAATAAAATGTTATGCATGCATGCAGTCGAAATCAGATTATAGATTTGAGACTATAAATCATTATAAATTGCATTTTGTTGTTGTAGCACTGTTTATTCTGTTTAGAAGTGTTTCATAATGTATAACATGTCTATGGTTGTAAAACATTGATAATATGACAGACAGAGGACTTGTTTTGTCCTTTCATTTGACCATATTGTTGCCATTTAACGTGCTATTTGTTGTGAAGAGTTTTCTGTTCAAGGAACCCCTGAGAAATGTTATTTACGGTGTTCAATTGTTTTTATAAAAAGGTGAGCTGAGGTTAAATCAGTTCTCAGATCTGCAAACGATAGGAGACTATATGCCAATACGCCACCACTTTAAGATGATATATTACTGTATACTTGCTTGGTAGCTGAAGCGATGGAAGAAGCCCATAACGAACCTCCTTCTCACCGATAAACTGGTTCAAGTTTGGAAATCCGATAGCGTTGAACGTCGCATCAAGTTCACCACAGTTAAGCATACTAGTACCGGAATTGGCGAAGTTTCTACCTTCAAAATAAAACCAGATCTTTGTCACTGGAGGAAAAACCATCAGGTTCCACAAGGGGCAATTAATAAATATTATTTTAATTCATTTATCAATTGAAGGGGACTACTGCATTTGTAGCAAATCTTCTAGACCCTGCCTTGTGTTGAAATTCACTCTTAATACCTATAATGTCTTTGTTGAGATTATACATACATCATACTAGGGCTGGGCAACATATCGATATTATATATTGATATTGTGATATGAGACTAGATACCATTTTAGATTCTGGATGTTGTGATATGGCATAAGTGTTGACTTTTTCTTTTAAAAGGCTGCATTCCAGTGAAATTATATAATTTCTGATTTTTGCCATAAAAATCTCATTGTGTAAATATAAATATAAAGACTGTTGCAATATTGCTATATATGACCAAAAATATTGTGATATTTGATTTTTTTTTTCCACATTGCCCTGCCTCATTTCATACAGTATACTTAAATAGATTTGCATTTACTTACAACCAAACTCTGAGGAATATAGGTTTAAGATGGGCCTGCAGCTCACTTTTAGCTCATTAGTGGCTTAATTTGGCCTTATATAATATAATATAATATAATATAATATAATATAATATAATATAATATAATAATATTTTTCAAATTTTTTGAGACCTGTGACTATTTAATTGTACATACACTGATAATACTTAGCTTTAATCTCTGAGTATTTGTTATTCCCTGAGTGAATTTGTTATACTAAGTTTATGAATCGTTTATTTTGAAGGAGACCACCGGAAGCGGTATGTCGTAATGGGCGTAACTTGATACCGTTGGCAGAGAGTCGACAGGCAGCAGTGAACACGCGGAGCAGCTGATGCTGTACAGGGGCTAAAAATAATCAACTTTTTGCTCTTTAAATCTGACGGTATTTTGCTTCTTTTCCTCTCCTTTCTTTATTCTGTTTGATTTCTTTCTTCATTGAAAAAGAAATATAAATCCAGACACCCGAAATGAAACGCTGCCATTAAGGATTAATACTTGGAGGTAAGAGACTTTCCTGTTTAAATTAAGCTAACTTAATTTAATGGTGTGCAAATGAGCTTTTTCATGTCAGTTGGAGCTGTGTTTAGTATTTTAAATTAATGTCATTTCATAAACGGTGCTGTAGTCTAACGCAGGTGTTGCTTTTGGTGAAAGCTGGAGGATTATTTATTGACTTTATTATTTTTTTTACTTGATAATATAGCACCTTTAGCTCGCTACTGTCATGACTAGCGAGCTAACTACACGGTCGTTATGCTACTTGCTATGTCAGTGACCCCCCCCCACAAAACTACTTTTCTTATTCTCATCAGTTCTGGCAGTTATAGTGGATACAAATGGTAAAAAGTATTAATGTTTGATTTTAAAAAAGTATCTAAACTTCAGTAGAAACATCTTAAACCACCTCTATAACATAACATATTTCCCTGCTATGAGTCTATATGTCCAGTTTGTCCCAAACAAGTATACTTTCTCCACAGTCAGGCACTGATGCTGCCTGTTGCCCCAAACAAAGATGGCTGCTAGGCGCAGCTTCTGGCGTCCATCTTTGTTTCTGGTTTGGAAAGGAGACATTTGGTGCCTTCCTATGAAACTGGTGAGTTTGTGGTTGCAACGTGGGAAGTAAAGTCGTAAAGAACGCCGCTGCTAAGCAACGGCAATATTAACGTCACTGTCCGAGTGTAGAAGCCACGGAGGCTAACAACTTAGCAAGCTAACAAGTGGGTAACATGGTACCTTCAAGTGGGGGCGTGTTTACATTGTTTACTAGATGGGAAGTCGTTCAATGTCAACAAACACGTCACAACTCACGAACTCCGACCTTTCAGAAACTTCCCACTTACGAGATTGTGAATATGACATGTGACTCTTCTCGTGAACATGGTAAAACACGACCCCATCTGAGGGCACCAAAATATCACCAAGAAGTGAAAGTCAGTTTGTTTTATTACAAAATTAGCGCCTCTGCCATTTTGGACTGAAAGTGACCACCAGACTCCAGTAAAACATCCGTCTAAAAAGTGTCGAAAGTTAATCAAAGTATTTCTATTCTATTGTCAAAGTCTGCTGTGTTGAATAAATACAAACACTATAATAATACTATTAATAGTAACTGCAAAATTCCCCACTGTGGGACTAATTAGGAATTATCTTATCTCTGATCTTATCTTAACAACATTAATAATCGCTAAATTTATTTAGCACCTTTCCATACAATGTGGTTCTTTACCATAAAATAAAATAAAATGCAAAATACAGATATAAAACATAAAAAAAACAACATAAGGATATTAAACAAGACTGAATAATTACTTGTGTTCATGCGTGGCCAAAGATGGTTTTGTCCAGACAGAAGCACCACTCGGACTCATTTTGTTGATGAGGTTTGAAATTGTACATAATATATATTTAGATAATTATTGCTGTTCAGAAAAACTAACAGAGTGGTGGGTCATTGCTCAAGTAACATTATGGAGTAATAGTTACCGTTAAATACCTAAAACAGGAACAAGCTGAAACTGAAGTCATGGAGTCGTGACATCTTTTAATGACACTTCCAACATGGAAGTTCATTTAACAGTAATACACCGTAAGCCAGAGGGCATGTAGCTGGACGGAGCCCCTGAAATAGCCCTCATGGCTGACACCGGCCTGCATTTGTGTGTCTGTGAGCGAGTGTGCACTTGAATGTGTGACATGCCACGAAAATGTCTGACCTAGACTCCAAAGTTCAAGCCAAAGCACCGCTACTGACACCGACAGCTAAACGGTAAAGGATCATGGGAAAACAGTTTGTTTCATGTGAGCGGTCCTCTAGTTGTTCTTCTTGTGTTTTCACAGATTGACTCGAGGCTTGTGCGGAGCAGTCAGGTGGTGGCATGGCCTTGTCGTTTTGCGGCAACGAAGACGGTATAAAGTCCTACAGCGTGGAAAAAGGCGTTTTGAACAATGGCTGCTTCGTGGACGCGCTCAACCTGGTTCCCCATGTCTTCCTGCTCTTCATCACCTTCCCCATCCTCTTCATCGGTAGGTGATGGGAAAGGGGCACACATATATAGATGCTAGGGGTGGGACAGTTCATGAAATTCACGGTTCGGTTCATATCATGATTTGGAGTCATGGTTTTCGGTTTGGTTCGGTACAGTACGTTGTGTCTGTTCATACAGTTCAGGAATTACTGTGTAGCTTATGTGTTTGTGAGACAGCATATTGCATAAGGCTTCACATCTTTGGCTATAAACCTCCCCGATGCTTCAGTTGTGTTTTTTGCTGTCTGAGTCTGCATGTAGAAGCTGTTTAAACGCTGCTGGGAGAAGGAGGTGCTCTTTCCTCCCCGACTCTCTCCTCCTATCAACGGACACACCGGAGTGATGTCCGTGAAAATGATTGATTATATTATAAGTATTACCGCTAGTATTAGCCACACGTGTTGCACAGGGCTTATGCACAGTTTACGTTTCATCCACCACTTTTTTCCCCGTCACTGTCATACGTAACACCAAATCCGTAATGCTCCCACACAGCAGAGCGAAACGACGCTGGTGGATCCTCTTCCTGAACTTTATCGTGTCCACTCGCCATTTCCTTAACAGAATGACAGCCGCACTCTGCACTTCAATGTTTCATCTGACTGAGAAGTTTGAGAGGGAAGGAGGCGGAGTCACGCGTCATCAACGCGTTGTATCTTTGGTGGTACAACACACGCATAGTAAAATCTGGTCCGCCCTCGCCAAAATTGAGCCAATAACAACATACGACCGCAGCTTCAGTTACACTGTGCACGTGTTTTACCTCATATTCCTGTCCACCGTGTCCCAGCCTCTTTCCATAGGACCTATGGAAACTACTGAACTACTTAAATATATATCACACTAAATAGTTTGACAGTATGATTTTCTGGACCTTTGCTTCAAGAAATTTTCTCTAACTGGACCTCTTTAAATTTTGGTTGAATACCACTGGTCGAAACCCTAAAAGTGCAGTAACCTATACAGTATCAGCAATTAAATATTAACCCTCAAATAACCAGGTGCTTGCGATGTCGGTCCCCTCTATAACTGGATGGTGAGACACACTTAATGACGTTTCTTCCAAAGTACTGTCTCCGTGTATTGACCACTTGGTAAAAATAAAAAAAAATCCCCTGCTGAAACTACTCTAAACATTTTCATGAGTAGATATTTAGAAGCACTGGGTGTATTTTTGGACCAGAATTATTTAGATGAAGGACTCAAAAGAGTTTCTTTGCTTCTGCAAAGCAGAGTCACAAGTGGTGCCGTCTGTGTTGTGTTTATTCTGACAGATGTTTAAGAGTTTCCTGCTTAAGCCTCTTAAAGCTTCACCTTTTCTGCTGGGAAAGTCTCAGAGATCACTGCAGCTGTCAGGACACAACTAATCCTGTGAGGATTACTGGAGTTCAGATTGTTTGATACATACAGTAAATGTGATTAATACATGTGATACGTGTGTGTCTATATGCATGTTTACTGCTGTTATAGTGTAGTCACCTGTCCAGGGTGCACCAGCACATGCTTCTCACCAAGGGCCCCATGTGCCCCTGAATAATAATAAGAGGTTTAAATGTATGGATATATGGATGTAGAAGTGTGCACTAAAAGCCTCTATTAAAAATTAGTAAAACTGATGGAAGATTAATTTAAAAACTGTTTCTAAAAACCAATAAGCCAAATTAAGGTTTCAAAAAGTCTTAAAATCTCCTGAAATGTCTTAAATCCAATTTTGGCAGGTCTTAAAAATTCATTCATGTTACTTTCATTTCAAAAGAAATGCATATCCTTGCTTTTAAATAGCTGTGTGCCCCAGATTGAATTTATCGGAGCAGTAAGTCTTACATTGCATCATAATGGTCTTAAAAAGGTCCCAGAAAGGTCTTGAATTTGATTTGATGAAACCTGCAGATACCCTGAGTCCGATCAGACAGGTGTTGGCCATCAGAGCAGAGAAGAAATTAGAAGTAAATGTAGATTGTAGAAATGTAGGTTTCAGTTCACTACCGCCGGCTATCCCTGACCCTACACAGTCCAGCCATATAGGATTGAGTAAGTGTTTACGTATTCAGTCTTCTTCAGGGCCATAATGAGCTCCCTCCATATCATCGGCGACATGTTGAATCTCACCCCAGGTTAAGGTCATCTTGGCTGGCTTGTTTCTCATAGTTTTGCCCCAAGTTATTTTCTGGTCCTCCGGGTTTTCGTTTGCCTGGAAGAGTCCATCCCAATGCAACCTTTGGGAAGCACACTGTCCAGAGACTACCGCCTTGTTTCAGTGAAGTTATTGCTTTTCATTTTTCTGTACAATACCAGGCCAGTAGATGCCACATCCACAACTGTACAGTAAGACTGACCTCACACTGCTTTTATATACAGTAGATGGACCTTTTGTTTTTACGCTGTATTGCTTCCAGATGTTGAGCTATTGAGAAAATGCACAACGGACTTTCCTAAATACACCACAACTGTTATTTTAAGTGAGTTATTGTCAAATCTTATGATACTCATGTTCATTTTCCTCTCAGCCAAAAAAAACTGATTACAGGTCTCCGTTCAATCTTGGTGACATACTTACTCACAAATATTGAAATCTGAAATGATTTAAATGCAATAAAATGCTATCAAACCCAAATCTTAGTCACAACCAGGACATTTTCCCCTGAGGTTTCTTGACAGGGTCACTGCTGTGACCAGGAGGACTGAAGGAGGACAACTTGTGTTGGTTCCCACTGAGCTGTGTTACAGTAATCTGTGACTGAAGCGTCGCTGCAGGTTGTCTGGCAGGCAGAGCAGATGTGTTTAGTGATATTAACTTTGCCTCTCTCTCTCTCGCACACATTTGAAGTCACTCTCTTGTCACCAGTGTGAGCATTAAGCAGCTTTGAATAGCAGTTAAGATGGGATTAGAGCAGCAGTTCAGAGATCCAGTGGAGACAGGAAGTAGTAAAACAAACAGTCAACAAAAGTGCAATAAAAACAGACAAACTGAATATAAACAAAAATACTGAGCATGTGTTAGAAGATTGAGGTGAGGTTAGCAGTTATTTCTTCAGTTCAGTTCTGTAATGATTAGGGCTGTCAGTCATTTAAAATAGCACATTTTTTTCTGTTCAAAATGCACCTTAAGGGCAGATTTGTGAAGTATTTAATACTCTTATCAACATGGGAGTGGACAAATAGGCTGCTTTATGCAAATGTATGTATATATTTACTACTGGAAATCAATTATCAACACAAAACAATGATAAATGTTGTCCAGAAACTCTCACAGGTTCTGCATTTAGTATGAAAATATGCTCCAATCAGAACATGGCAAACTGCAGCCCAACAGGCAACAACAGCTGTCAGTGTGTCAGAGTGCTGACTTGACTATGACTTGATCCAGACTGACTGGGACTATCATAAAGTGGGCATGTCTGTAAAGGGGAGACTGGTGGGGACCCAGAGAACCCATTTACATTCACACATCTGGAGGTCAGAGGTCAAGGGACCCCTTTGGAAATGGCTGTGACAGTTTTCCCTCGCCAAAATTTACTTTATTTATTTATTTTATTTAGTGGAGTTTTATTTACCCTCCTTTGTGACAAGCTAGTATGACGTGTTTGAAACCGATGGATTATTTAGGTTTTCTAGTTTCATTTGATTTGATCTCAGTATCTTCAAACGCTTAAAACTGAGCCCACTACAACCTAAAAATCAGAAGTTTCATTAACACATTAAAGAAATTAGTGGCGTTTAAACTAATTTGCATTAACCTTGACAGGCCTAGTAAGTAAAATACTGTGTTTCTTTTGCTTTTTGAATAATTAAGCTTGTGTATTCAGAAGAGACTAGAAGGACATTTGGAGAGCAAAACCAATCCACTCCACTCCAAAAGTCTTCCACTCTTCCCTCAAGTTTCATGAAAACTGGGCCAGTAGTTTTTCCCTAAGCCTGCTGACAAACCAACAAACCGAACCGGAAACATAACCTCCTTGGTGGGTTGAAACAGGAGGAGGAAAGTGGAGAAATAAGAAAACAAAGGAGGATGCAAGAGGAAGAAAAGGAAGGAAAAAGGAAAGATGGTTGTTTGAAAATAATGATAAAACATGAATCATGGCGAGGAGGGAACTAATGAATGTTGAAACAAAAAATAAAGAATAAATCAGAATATTTTATTTAGATATTTACACTTATGTCCCACAGTATGTGCATGTGTTTTTGGGCAACCATGTGTTGTAAAACGACAGATAAATGAGCCTTTAATACAGATCTCAGTTAGTTATACTGTACGTTTAGTGTGTTTGTTTGTGTGTACAGTGCTTTATGGGATAAATCTGACCAGAAGCCCTCAGCCTGTCCCCCCAGAGGACTCACTAATTGACACTTCCTGGTTCTAGTTTTTATGGTTTGTGTCTCATGAGCCTCCAAAATGGCTGCGGTGCATTTAGTTAAGAGCGAACTCAAACCTCTAATAACGAGCAAACACAAGTTAAACCCTGTGGTACTGAGCTCTCATAGCATCGCTCCTCTTTAGCAATAAAGTTAGATTAAACTGATGCATATACTTTATAAGAGCTGCTCAAGCAACAAGACCGCTATATTATATTTATAGCAGCAAAGACAGTAGTGGATCAACAGAAAATTAATCTGCAACTGTTTGCATAATCAAACATTATCTCGTTTTGGGGGCTGACCATTGTTGTGACGGCCAGTTATTCTGAAACCAGTCATTCAAAATTTGTTAGTATAGCACCTTTGTTATACAAGTGCGGACCATGAAAACAGCAGAAAAGACCAAACAATTTAACAATTTGATAATTTGACACCAATGTACACAAGACAATAAAATCATAAAAATATAAGATAGACTTAAAAGCAATAATGACAATAATAGAAGTAAAACAGAAGTAATTACTACATTAATAAAATAGCTACAAAATAAAGCAAAATTGTACGAAGTATATACAATAAAATAAATGTTTTATGAAATATAATATAAATATGTCAGCCCATTGGAGCGAAAACCAATTTGTCTGACAGATCATTACTCTGAATACAAATTCCCATTGTTCTGAATGCCCATTGCTCCAAAAATATACTGCAACAAACAGAAGCATGTGGCTAATTATCATGCAGAATGACGTCGTCAGACCTTCCTGATTTTTTTTCCTACTAGGACGAAGGTATTATGCACCGTCCTCTGCCTCTGAACGTTGCCTTAGTTGGTTGGGTTGGCTAGGTTTAGGTACGAGGAGTGAGATTGGTTAGGGTTTAACACTAAGTCTTTATGTTTTGTATGTGTTTTTTTATTGTTATGCACAGAAACATTGCACACTGAGTTGGATGCATTTTAATATTCTTTTTATTGTGAAAAATTCACAATAAAAGACCAAACTGAACTAACTGCTTGGGTGCGATGGACTATTTTACCACAATTTTCCAACTTGGGATCAATAAAGTATCTATCTATCATCTATCTATCTATCTAGTCCCAAATGGGGCTAATGAATGAGTGACCTTAGCAAGAAGCTGTTGTTTAGCTGCCGACAGGACAGCTACTACTTTCTAATCTTTCCTACATTCTTATCTGTTCTGCTATCACCTGCCACAATTTATCTTTAAATTATGCACCGCTGGATTCATGTATTCCTTTATCATAAAGAGCTTTGTGCTAGGAAACGGTAATCAGTTTATTAGTGGTCAAACAACCCTATTTTGCCTGTGATTGCAAGAAAAAAATGCAGGAAATTGAACCTGTTCCAAAAACTTTAATGACGGACAGAAGTTTGGGAGTCGGTGTGTAAACGAGATTGACACAATTTAAGGTTGTTTTGTTGTTGTGCAAAGGCCTTTAGGGTAAGAATATCAGGATAAGCCAATGAGAGGCATAATTTCAGAGCAATGGGCTTCAGAGCAATGGTCGTTTGTTTTCGGGACAACGGACAGTCTGACAAAATAGGCTTTCGGTCCTATGGGCCATTTATTGGACTTTTGGGGTTTTGTAATAATCATGGATGTATACAGAGAACTGATCCAGCGTGGGCGGCGGGACCCTGCTCATTCCTATGGAAGTT
Source organism: Pterois miles (assembly GCA_947000775.1). NCBI lineage: Eukaryota > Metazoa > Chordata > Actinopteri > Perciformes > Scorpaenidae > Pterois > Pterois miles. Next base: position 3,306,650 of record CAMQGK010000549.1, read on the forward strand.
GCTCAGTGGCACATTAACCCACAATGGCTTGACTTCCAAGTGGATAAGTACCCGGAGCGTCCCCTCGGTCCGCTCGGTCCGCTCGGTCCCTCGGTCACGACTCGGTCACAGGGTCCCAGCATCACAGCTTGCACTGTTGTCTCGGTCTGGATCTCCATAGACATAAACGGAGGAAGGGAAACATGGTCCCATTTCCAATTTCGGGAAGTTTAGTTTCATCTGATGATCCTTCCGTCTTCCTATCTCTCTTTGTATCTGTCAGGTTGGGGCAGTCAGAGCTCCAAGGTCCAGATCCATCACAACACATGGCTTCATTTCCCCGGCCACAACATGAGATGGATCCTCACCTTCTCGCTGCTCTTTGTCCACGTCTGTGAGTTCGCAGAGGGCATCGTCTCCAACAAGTGAGCCCTCGCAAAGTTATTTCATCACACAGTTTTTGTTTCTGTTGTCTTCAGCAAAGCTATTAGGTGAAATTGTGATTTTTGTCTAAAATTAATTTCAATATATTGATGATATTTTGTGTTTTACTTTTGCTGTAGGATGATGAACACCAACCACCTCCATCTCTTCATGCCGGCCTTCATGGGTTTCATAGCAGCAACAACATCAGTGGTTTACTATCACAACATAGAGACATCCAACTTCCCCAAACTGCTGCTCGGTAAGACTCAACACTGGGGCGCTGAGCTGCTTATACTGCTTTTCATTTACCTTGGAAGTTGGAGCTGGGAGTGACGAGTCGATCGCGTTCCAGTACATGTTCGCTCCAGCCAGGTTAGCTATTGTTAGCCGTGTTAGCAATAGCAGTCGATAACAGCACCATATGCCGGTATTTTGTGCATACAACGCTGTAGCATGAGACAAAAAGAAGATAAGGTAGTTTAATAAGTTAAGTATATTTCATATTAATAACCTGAATCTGCAAAGTAACTAAAGTTGTTCAGTTTATTAAACTTTGTTGTTTAAGAGAGGGAAGAGCATGGTATTGGATTATGTGTAAAATTGGTGGCGTTCCCCTTTAATTTATAGTAGAAACAATGACATTTAAGCAGGAAATGAAAGTGGCTGCAGTGCAGAGGATTACCAGAGAGGATACCAGGGAGATATACACAACGATCATTACAACAGAGATAAAAGCAGCAATGTAACTGTCCATTAACATGACACCATATCGCTTCTCTGTTTCCCCACAGTCCTGTTCATCTACTGGGTGCTGGCGTTCATCACAAAGTCCATCAAGCTGTGGAAGTATGCAGAGAACCATGTTGGTCCGCAGCACCTGAGGTTCTGCATCACGGCCTTGTTAGTGCTCCTGTACGGGCTGCTGATGGCCGTGGAGATCAACGTCATAAGAGTCAGGGTGAGAGGGCATGTTTCATCTAACTAAATAATAACTAAATAACTAAATAATCCTTAATGGGTTTAATCCAGGAAGCATGGGAAACAAACAAAAAAGCATTTTTTTTACTAATCGTATTTAAATGTTTCATAGAAACTTTTCCGTTTTTTTTCTTTTATCTTTGTCTACATTTCATTGTCTGCTATGTTTATTTGTTCAACATATAAATATCGATATTGGGCTGTGCCGACATTCAAAGCTTCAGTTGAGGTTTTCAGATGAAGCTTTGAATGTCTGTCTCAAATCTCCGTTGAAGGTACATAATGAACAGATAAAGATGTATGATTAATTTGCGATTAATCATGATAAACTATGGACAATCATGCAATTAATTGCGATTAAATATTTTAATCAATTAACAGCCCTAATTTATGATGTCATCAACCCAAAAAGGATTAAAAATCCTTCAACAGAATTTGAATAAAATGATTCAAAGAATGATATTAGTTAGTCTTTAATATACTGTATATATAACTCATCAGTGTGTGCCTCCCTTCGAAGCCTGGGAGCTAACAGTTATTTGAACGGCTAAACACCAACAAATATGGATCGAAGCAGAACACTTTATTAGATAAAAATATGTGTTTTTCATTAAATATTGACTGTTGGACTTTACAACACTCTGAGCTTTTTGGAAATGTTTGGATCACAGAAACAATCCAGCACTGGAATCTATTACTATAAATAGTATATTAAGAATAATATTAGTGAAGCTTGATCTATATCTGCAGCTCATTGAATAGACAAACACATTGAATGGACAAAAGAAATAAAAGCTGTGCATCATTTGAATGTTGATTTAGAATTTGAAATTGTCAACATTATGAACGTTATGTTATGAAGTCCTACTTTTAGAGAAACACGTCCGTCTTTTTTGCTTGGATTAATTTCGTCTCTTTCTGTCCCCGTAGAAATACGTCTTCTTCGCCAACCCCCAAAAGGTGAAACCACCAGAGGATTTACAAGATTTGGGAGTTCGCTTTCTGCAGCCGTTTGTCAACCTGCTGTCCAAGGTAAACACAGACACACTGTGATTTTTTTTTTTAATTTTCAGAACAATTAATGATACCATCAAGATCTGAAATACAAAAAAATCAAATATTTCAGCTATAAGTAACAAATTAGTCTTTTAATGTTTAGGTCTCATAGTCAGTATCTAATGTTACTTGGCAGCAGAATAAATGGTGGCACATTTGTAGGCAACATATTGGTGGATGAATCCTCTCATCATTGGAGCCCATAAGAGGCCCATAGAGCTGAAGAAGATCGGCAAGCTGCCCATCGCCATGAGAGCTCTCACCAACTACCTGCGGCTCAAAGACGCCTATGAGGATCAAAGGGTGAGCAGACGGAGGCCCTAAACTGATTTAACACTAATGCCGTGTGGTTTTCCCACTATTGACAGTACTTCCATTGACTCTCATCCCACACAGACAGCTGAGGATCCCAACCGCGCCCCGTCAATCTGGCGCTCCATGTATCGAGCGTTCGGTCGTCCCATCCTGCTCAGCAGCACCTTCCGCTACCTGGCCGACCTTCTGGGCTTCGCCGGGCCGCTCTGCATCTCTGGCATCGTGAAGTACCTGAACGCTGACAAAACTGCTCAGCCAGACAAGCTGAAGGTGGGTCCAGTTGTTGTTTGTTTGACCTCAGTACTCAAAATGAAATACAGAACAAGTGAAGGGCTTTAATACAGCGTTTGCATCACGTGGGCAGACAGTAGCTACTCCATTCCTGCTGCTTAGTAAAGATACCTTACACATTCACCAATGAATCTCAATTTTTCTTTTTAATACAATTTTGAAATTGATTTTTTAAATGCTGCCCTGCGATGGACTGGCGACCTGTCCAGGGTGAACCCCGCCTTCGCCCAATGCCAGCTGGGATCGGCTCCAGCCCCCCGCGACCCCTAACGGGATAAGCGGTTGACGATGAATGAATGAATGAATGAATTTTTTAAATGCCAGAATCATATTTGCTTCATTTGAGTTGGCGTTAGAAGGAAGTTACCACTCTTATTGTTATAGTCTCAGTAACATGACTTCATATCGGTTCTGTATCCATCAACCGAACAAACCGCTACGAGCCGAAACAAGAAAGTAGAAAACAGCAAAGGGTCCACGTGGATCTGACCTCCACCCTCCCAAAAGCAGAGCTAGACATCACGGCTAAAGCTACACGCTAACCGTCACGGACAGGAAACGTTATCGTATGGCGGTAACGCGCCGTCTGTCCGTCCGTCGCTCTCGTCTTCGTGGTCAAACGCTACGACTGTAGAGCTCCATATACTGACATTTATGTTAAATGCATTCAAACAACCCCGATGGAGCTGACCATGGATGGATAAAGAGAACGGAGCTGACGGAGAGCTAGAGACCACCTTGGAGAACTACGCCCAGTTTTCAAAATAAGGTGTTAACAAAGGGAACTGGATGTATAAAATACATCTATGGAAATAAGATTGATTGGATTATATTCAGCAGAAGTAGAAAACATGTCCCTTACACTGTAAATTTAAATTAAAATACCACTAATTTAAGAGGGAAATGTCTTTATTCTTTGATTTTGGGCTTTCTGGAAAAATATAATAAATATTTCCTGACAATGATCCTGATGTATTTGACCTCAGGACATCTCTGACTACATACAAGCTGAAAAATCAAGCATTCTTGTATTGTGTTCTTGTACTGTATTAATGTCACTAGAAGTGGATGATTCAACTGTTAAAAAAGTTAAGGAAAATTGCAATATCAAATTGCAATACTTGTAGAATCGCAGTACTTAAAAATCGCAGTACATATTGAATTGACCCCTACGTTTTGTGAGATATGTGAATTGTACCAGCCATATTCTGTGTTGAGCTATATTTAAAGTAACTAGTTAATATTTGATTTTAACTACCCTAAGCGAGCAAGAGATCTGGTTATGAGGATTGTTTGAACTTCATTTTCCAGCTCACATAGAGCTGGCTGCCAATACACACATTAAGGTCTGAAGAAGAAGAAGAAGAAGATATTCCTTTATTAGTCCCACGAGGGGAAATTCGATTTTGCCGCTATTTTATGAGGGAAATGTCTTTATTGTTTAATATTTTGGTTGCTGGCTTTTTTTTTTTTTTTTTAGAAATAATTCATGAGAATGACTGATATATTTAACTTCAGGACATCTCTGAATACAGAGATGCTGACAATCAAATATTTTTACTGTATTAATTTAGATATTTTCTTAACTAAAATTCCCTAGAAGTGTTTGATTACATTTTTCCCATGGTCTCATGTTAAAAAAGTTAACAAAAATTGCAATAAATCCTAATATTGAATCACAATACTTAAAAATCCCACTACATATACATATGAATCGGCAATTGGTAGTATCCAATCAGGAGGTGTGTCAGGTTCTAGTCCCGCCTTTTGCTGATACCCGAAGTAAACAAACCTTTCTGCTGCAGTTGAATGGTTTAGAGAGATAGCGGAGAGACTTATAGGCTGACATGTAGACGTAGGTTGTGAGATACATGAAGTGCTCTGTGTCTCGCTGGCTGTGAGATCTAAAATTACTGCTTTGACTTGAAAACTGCTTCAGAAATTGATGGACCCAAACTGTGACGACCGTAGGAAAACTTAAACGTCATTAATTTCCCTTCAGAGAATTCACTTTGGAAATTTAAACCCGTGTTTGGGCTGATCATGTTACTGAAGCCATCAACAGCACCGAAGTCTGGTTTACGTATTTACATAAGATAATTTTATTAAAAGCTTTGGGTCGTCCATACTTCACACACACACACACACACACACACACACACACACACACACACACACACACACACACACCCACCCAGCCAACCAATGAATGACTCACTCCCAGCGTGTTGTCACCGAGGCGTGGATCACAGTCATCCTGTCACCACCAGACCACTTTGTGTGTGTCTGAGTGGGTGACCGACGCTGTGTCTGACGGGATCATATGTCTGTAATGTCATAATGTGCTGGTGAAATTACATTACACATACATTTTTTTTGTTTTATACAACTGTGGAATGAGGCTCCTTGTTTTTGGTAGTCAAAGGTCAAGGTCACTGTGACCCCACAATTGGCCGTAATTAAGAGTTCATATGTTAATTATGACAATTTCACACAAATGTCTAACAGGATAAAATGATGAAGTGACATTTTGGACAGACATGGATGTAAAAAGGAGGTAATTCACATTCATCTGTTACTGAGCCAGTTTTAACTTTTACAAAGATTTGTTGGTTTGGCAACCTCAGCAAAAAAAGGCTGGGAAAGCCATCTTGTTTTTTTTTTTTTTTTTTGCCGTCACCATTTTGTTTGTTTGTTGTTAGAATTTTTTGTTTTTTGCCCTTTCGCCATTTTGGGTTTTGGCTGTGGCCATCTTGTTTTTTTTGGCTGTCGGCATTTTGTTTTTTCAGTGTTGCCATTTTTTGTTTTTTGGCCGTTCCCGTCTTTTTTTATCCCTTTTGACATCTTGGGTTTTAGCCGTCGCCATCTTGCTTTTTAGCTTTTGCCATTTTGTTGTTTGGCCATAGCCATTTTTTGTTTTTCAGCTGTCGCCATCTTGTTTTTGGTCCTCCACCATCCTGGCTTTTGGCCATCTCCATCTTGGTTTTTTGCAACCAGAAGTGATACGAGAAGATGGAGCTACAAGTAGTACTAAATATGGAATAAGACATTTTAAGGCAACCAAAATATAACAGTTAACTTTGACGAGAAAACTCACTGTGAAAGGGTTAAACTTGTTAGACGAAAACACGGATAACTCCCAGACCAGACAACACCGTCGTAGCGACCTGTCAATCACAAGGAAGCCACACCCTAAAGCATCCCCTGCTTTATGGTCTATTTGACTCTAAATGGGACCATAATTTACTAAATGAACATCCTGCTGTATTGAAGAAGACTTGAGACTAGCGATTGAGACCATAAACTCATGTTTACAATGTTTACTGAGGTAATAAGTGAGATGTAGGCTCATTTTCTCATAGACTTCTACACAACCAAACTTCTTTTTGCAACCGGATGATTCGCCCCCTGCTGGATATTGGAGAGAATGCAGGTGTAAGGCAGACCCGGAGGTTGCTCGCTGACAGTAACACGAAACAATAGTATTTACTCATGACAGCACAGTGATGGGGGTGCAGCAGTCAGAGAGAAAGCAGACTCTTTTACAGCAGGTCCATTTGGCGAAGGAAGAGGCGCTGGCAGAGCTGATCACAGACATCGACTCCTCTTAAATCCATCTTGACCTCTTCCAAAGGTTGTGATGCAGCCAGAGGTGGTAGCAGAGGCAGAGCAGATGCTTCTGTAATGGCAGTATATTAACACTGAGTCCATTTGGCTGGATGTTATTAAAGTTAATGTTGGATGTGAGCCGGGTGCGGGTCCATGCCTGCCTATTAAAGTGGGTATAATGGGCAGCAGAGATAAAGAGCAGAGCAGGGCTGCATTTCTGAGTGACATGGAAAATTCTCCACTCACCTCACACTTTAATACAGAGGGAAGGTCTGCTGAGCATCACACTGAGCTTTTTGCTACTACAGTTTGTGTGTGTTTATACACGTAGTATGTCTGTCTATCAATAATCATACATATTCATTCGCAGCGCCAGGAGTGGGCTATATTTCACATACAAGGAGTTTGCTTTGGTGCATTGGTGCATCACATAAACATAGTAAGAGAAATTTAAATTTAAAATAAATGCAAGGAAAAATCGAGAAACCTAATTATAGAATTGAAGAAAATACAGTAAAAATATGACAAAATACTAGAAAATATGTACAAGAAACAAAAAAGAAAAATTCAATAAAAATATGGAAAAATACAACAAAAATATGTGCAAGAAACATAAATATAGAATAGAAGAAAGCACATATGTAAAAAATATAAACATAATTTCATGAAAAATAGGGAAAAAAACTGTAAAAATATGTACATGAAACAAAATAGAAGAAAATTTCATTAAACAGGAAAATGACTTTAAAAATATGTACATTAAAAGTACATATAAAATAGAAGAAAATTTCATTAAAGATATGAAAAAATACTATAAATATATGTACAAGAAACATACATATAGAATCAGAGAAAATGTTTTTAAAAATATTAGAAAATACTAGAAATGTATGTACAAGAAACAACTATAGAAAAGAAGAAAAATACAATAAATATATAAGACTATGTACAATATATCTGAATTAAAAATGGAAGAGCTGTGCATATGGATAAAATCCTCCCATCACGGTATGTACTGTGCATCTGGAAAATCAATTCAGAAACATTTCATGGATAAAATAACCAAACATGAATGTCTATTTTTGGCAAATCCAGCAACTGGTGGCCAGCCAGTTGGTGCATCTCTAGAAAATGTCAGTATTTCCAAAAACCACACAACTGTTCAGCTCTTTCATTTTAAACATGTTATAACTTCATATGCTGATGGGTCTTGTGTGTGATGTGTTTTGTTGTAGGGGACATATTTAGACGTGTACTTCATGTCCTCCACTGAGCTGCTGCAGAACACCTCAGTCCTGGCGGTGCTCCTCTTCCTGGCTTTAGTCCTCCAGAGGACCTTCCTGCAGGCCTCCTACTACGTCACCATAGAAACAGGCATCAACCTGCGAGGAGCCCTGCTGGTGAGTCGAACATCGTGGACGTTTTGTTTCCATATGGAGGTGCTGCTTTGAAAAGCTCTACATGAGTGATCTAATGTTTCAGAGTCCGAGACAAATTAATTTGATCCTCATATAAACATTATCCACCTGATCTGACAGCAGATCATTTAAAAAGCTGAGGGAACCGCCAGTTTAGACGTTTACATACCAGTGTTGGTTGCACCACTGCAGGAACGTCTTGGTGGGACAGGGCTTTAGTTAAACTAACTAACTGACGCACCAGGACACAGAAGACGTCAGGGGCCCAAAAATCACCTTCCTACACTGTTCGCACGCCTAGTAACTGTACACGTCTGTTTCATTAACTAGGCGATGATCTACAACAAAATCCTGCGTCTGTCCACCTCCAACATGTCGATGGGGGAGATGACGCTGGGGCAGATCAACAACCTGGTTGCTATAGAGACCAACCAGCTTATGTGGTTCCTCTTCCTCTGTCCCAACCTGTGGGCCATGCCTGTACAGGTAGGTTGAGCGAGACCTCCATACATTTTGGCCATATTTAAAACTCTGCAGCAATGTTTCAGCAAAGACTTGTCCCGTCTCTTTGTTTGCAGATCGTGATGGGAGTGATCCTGCTCTACTATTTGTTGGGCTACAGTGCCTTGGTTGGAGCATCTGTCATAGTCCTGCTGGCTCCAGTTCAGTACCTCATAGCTACGAAGCTGGCAGACACGCAGAAAAGCACACTAGTAAGCAGTAGAAATGTTTTCCTTTGAAATGCATCATATTTCCTGCAGATTTCTTTGCAGATTTCCCCATTATTTTATAGCCACTTTTACTATTTTGTCTTGTAATGTGAGTTGAATATGGGGCAGACTAACACATCGTTTTGTGTCCTCTGATGTCTCATTCAGGAGCACTCTACAGATCGTCTGAAAAAGACCACAGAGATATTGAAGGGCATCAAGCTGCTGAAGCTGTACGCCTGGGAGAACATCTTCTGTGACAGCGTGGAGGACACCAGAGGCAAAGAGCTCACCAGCCTCAAGACCTTCGCTTTCTACACATCAATGTCCAGTAAGATCAAAACATCATCTATCACCTGAGATTGAATTATACCGATTGCGTTCGTGTGCGATTGCGGAAAGTAGATTCCTTAAGCCTAGTTCAGATTACACAACTTGCTGTCTTGTAATCAGCAGCCTTGAAGTCGTTGCGGTTTTCATACTCCCCTGATGAGGTCTCCAACTACTATTTGTTACAAAAAAAATGGGGAGAAATACAAGGTACATGATGTGATACCATGCCTCTGTCTGTATGTCCAATATCTCAGAAAGTACTTTAGGGAAGTGCATTAAATTTGGCACAAATGTCCACTTGGACCCATGGATGAACTGATTAGATTTTGTTGGTCAAATGTTAAGGTCACCGTGACCTCATAAAACAGATCTTTTGCATCTTGGTTTCTGGTCATTTATTATTATATGACTGTTTTCTGATTTGCTTACCACAATACACTGAAGCCTGTTTTCTCTCTCTGTGCAGTTTTCATGAATGCTGCTATTCCCATTGCTGCTGTTCTTGCGGTAAGACAATTTTACCTCACCTGCAGTGAGACACCTCCATAAAAGGAAAAAAATTGTTAATGAGTTTGATCCTTCAACTCCTTTAAACCTTCTCTGTGCTGTTTTTTCAACTACAGTATGATTAGTTAATATCAATAAGGGTTACTGAAGTTAATTCTTGTCTTGTAGACCTTTGTGATGCATCACTTCCTCAATAAAACCGGTCCCACTCCTTCTGAGGCCTTCGCCGCTCTGGCGTTGTTCCATATCCTGGTCACCCCTCTCTTCCTGCTCTCTACTGTGGTCAGATTCGCTGTCAAGGCGCTGGTCAGGTGAGTGTTAGTGTACTGGACTGTTGGCTGAGGGAGACGGTGATGTGGACTTGACTAAACAAGGAAGACAAACTGGATGTGGTTCCTGTGGTGAATCTAATTAAAGGAACATGGAGGAAACCTGACAGCAGTGAGGAGAAACTCTAAACTCCTGAGAGATTACTGGTATTGGTATCGTCACAATCACACGTATTCACGTGTGTGTGTGTGTGTGTGTGTGTGTGTGTGTGTGTGTGTGTGTGTGTGTGTGTGTTCGCAGCGTCCAGAAGCTCGGCGAGTTTCTTCAGAGTGACGAAATTGGAGACGACAGCTGGAGAAATGGAGACATGTCTGTTTCCATGGAAGCGGGAAAAAAACACCAAGGAGGGGTGAGTGTTGATGAAACCAGATCAATCAACAACACTGAGCATCGACACGGACAATTTTTTTATTTTTTAGCCAAGCAGGATTTTTTTTGTTTTATGATAACCTCTGAAAACCAATGTCAGTGCTGATATCTGCAGATGCAGCAACGAGACCAGATAGCAGGTCAAAATGAAGCCACCACACAGTTCTTTTATAATCCTTGATTGTTGTGTAAAACTAAGTGGATGTTCATCTACGGAAAAGTATGGGAGATGAACGTTTCTCCAAATTTCTATTAAACACCATTTATCTTGGTTTTTTGGCCATCGCCATCTTGGCTTTTAGCCAACATTGTCTTAGTTTTTGGCTGTCACCATTTTAGTTTTTGGACTTGCAACCAGAGGAGACAGAAGAGGGTGGAGCTCAGTCCAACCAAATGCTGATTAAGACATTTTTAGCCGGCCAAAATGTTATAATTAACTTTTCATGAACTGAAAACACACCGTGAAAGGGTTAAAGTTGTGATATGAAAACACGGACAACTCCCTGATCAGACAACACTGTGGTAGCGACCTGTCAATCATAAGGTAGCCCCACCCTAAAGCATCCCCTGCTTTATGGTCTATTTGACTCTAAATGGACCATAATTCACTAAATGAACATCATGCTGTATTGAAGAAGACTAGGAACTAGTGATTGATGATTAGACCATAAACTGATGTTTACAATGTTTACTGAGGTGATAAATCAAGTGAGAAGAAGACTCATTTTCTCATTGACTTCTATACAATCAGACTCCTGCTGGATATTAGAAATGCAGGTTTAAGGCATTTCAGCATTGGCTTCACTTTTCAGACCCACAGGATGCCCACTGGACTTACTCAGGACTTTTTCAGAGAAAAAAAAAAAAAAACAATGAAAATGTGACCCAGGTAGTCAAAAAGTAAAGGTCCAGTCCGTAGGGGCTAGAGAAGGGAATCTAAAACCATCCTAAGTGAGATTATTTATTCCAGTGTCAACGAATGGGACCATTTGTCAAAAACTGGTAGGAAGTCAAACTGTCTCTTAAAAGCGACTCAATATCAAAGGTTGAACCTGCTGCAAAGACTTTCCTCATTTTAGGTCTGAGGCAACTTACAGACGTCACATTAAATGACTTCTGAGTAATGAAGAGCTTAAATCTAAACATGTAAAACAGATGGTGTTAACAAAGCAAACCGAGAGTGCCAAGAGATGTCTTTAATGTGCTTAGTTTAACAGCCAGAGTTTCCTCGTGGACGGAGGTTTGGATCAGTGAGGTGTGCCAGATGACACGGCACACATTCATTACATGTTACTCCAGGTAACTCGTGTCCTTTTCCATCCTGCCGACCGGTTGCTTTAACCAGGCGTTGAGCTACGTTGTATAACATAATCCATGCTGCTAACGAGCAGATCCTCTAAGGAATATTCAGGTATTTAGACAGTCGTGCAATGACGCACAATTACTGTGACGAGTAGCAGGGTATCGAGTTCATACTAATTCATTCTGAGAAATAAGACCAAGTAAACCCAATCAGCATTTTAATACATCTTGACAGTGGTCACAGGTGTTTCTGATGGACAAGATCTAACTATTTATGTTCTCTTCCCAGCGAGAGAATGATTCCCTCCCTTTGGTTTGCTTGAAAAGTTTGTATAAAAGCTGTGCACAAGTTGAGAAACATCCAAGTCCTTCAGTAATGCTGCATTCTGATCCCAACCTTAAGGCAAGTTCATTTATATAGAAAATTTAAGCAACAAAGCAAAATACATAAATTATCAAAACCATTGAGACAAAGAGCAAAAGGAACACATTATAAAAGGATAGTTAAATATAATTAAAAGTTGACTCCATCTTTGGAAAGGTTACCAAAGTGAGTTTGGAAATAACTGAAAGGGTTAGTTTATTTTTATATATTATTTGAAGGGGGAGAGAGATAAAACGGCGTCAGACAGCCCTTTCTGACGGGGAGGTACCACCTAAAGAAATAAATATCAGTTTAAGTTTGTATATTGTATATTTTTATCACTTTACATTGTTTTCTGAGAGTTTGTTCCAGATATATGGAGCATAAAAACGGAAGGCTGCTTCTCCGTGTTAAGTTTTGACTCTTGAGGACAGAAAGCAGACCTGATCCCAGACCACCTGACAGGTCTGGGTGGTTCATAATGCAGCACAAGATCAGAAATCAACCATTCAGTGCTTCATCAACCACCAGTACTGTAATGACACCAGAACTGGAGGGATGTGAGCCACTTCCTTGGTCTTAGTCTCAGTTAGTTCGTCCCCTAAGTGCATATGCAGCTGACACGTCGAAGCTCAAATGTCACTAAAATGTCAAAAACAACACACCATTTTGGTTCAGGGTGGGTTGTGATTGGCTAGTTGCATCTCAGAGAAAACAAAAAACATCTCTTTTCCAGCTGCAAGAGGCAATGCAAGTAAACGTGGCTGAACGAAGTGACGTAAAAATTAAAACATCCACATATTTATGGTGTGATGAAGAATGATTTTGACATTAGGTGTTAGTTTACTCATATTCTATGTCATGTTATTTCCTCTGGACCTATTGTTATGTTTTGGAGTGAACTGCAGCCCAGACTTTAATCTGGTGTCTGTCTGGTTTCAGCCGACTGAGTCACATGGTGACTATAATGTTTCAGAGGGATTAACACTGTTAGTGTATGAAATGTCAGTCAGACCACAGAGCTGAGGGACTCACACAACTCTGCAGAGGTTTAGTGGGTTTTTTTTTAAACATTTTTATAAAGTATTATTTCTTTAAATGTATTATTCAGTAACTAAAATCAACAGGCTGCTTAAATGCAAACAAAGACTGGTCTCAGGCAAAGTTTTTCTGGTTGTCATTTTATTTATTTTAGTACTTCTACTAAGTGTGAAAGCTCCATTTTCAGTAGTTTTGTTTCAGCTGCATTATGTTGCTTTTATGAAGCCATTACAAACTCAAAGTGGTAATTTCAAGGCTCCCATTTTTATATTTTACCAGGATATCTGGGAGCTAAGTGGCCACCGCCTTTGTGTTATTGGACTGTGCTTTCTGTAATATTACTAAATCAATCAAACAATGTGACTTTCTGTAGCCTAATGTGTCCTCTGCTGAGCTAAAAGTACTTGTGCCAACTACTCAATTATCCACAGATCAAGCGGAAATGTAAAAGCACCACTTCCTGTAAGGAAAGAGCCAGTAGAGATGAAGTGTTATGAACCGTAAATGCAGATTTCATGTACTGGATATACTGTTCATGTGTAATAGCAGCCTCTAGAGTGGCTACAATGCAGCACACAATGCACGTGAAGACGCTCGTTTTCTACGTAAACCCATACAAACACTTGCATCACTACAAATTGAGCGCCTCGTCAGGATACTCCTGTTCTATTTCACGACATTAATGTACATCAGCGCTCCAGGAAAGCAGCAGTTTTACACATCCTTCCTCCGATGAGGAAGATGACATGTGACAGTGTGACCTTTCGCCTTGAACAACAGGCGTACAGTGATTTTTGGCGATGTGTGTGCAAAATATATATTAATTTGCAGGGTGATAACAGGACTTCCCATGAAGTACAAAGACCCTGATGTGCAGTATGTTTGTATGTGTAGTGCGTCTGGATAAGAAGAGCTAGCAGTGGGATTGAACCCTTTGGGGCAACATCCCCCCGCATGTCTCCTTCTCCCCAAGGAACTAAAGCGGATGCAGGAAAAATCTTAAGTTTTGCTAACTTCAAATATCTCTCTTTTAATGTCCCCCTCAAGACCAAAGCCATCAACAGGAAGCAGCCAATGCGCTACCAGATGGACAACTACGAGCAGCCGACCCGGCGGCTGATGAGACCCACGGAGACGGAGGATGTGGCTGTAAAGGTCAGGGTCAGAGTTCACATGTTGGGGAATGGTTGAAGGGGGTGAGGACAGAAAAAGAGTATGAACTCTCAAAGACACCGAGGACATAAACTACCAGAGTCCAAAGTTAACAGTTCAGGAGATTTTAGACTCTTAAGTCTTCAGTGTTTTTTTAAATATTAAGAAAAGTATTTCTTTCTTAGCAGGAGGTTTTGTGGTCTTGACAGTAGCAATGGAGAAGTCTCACAGAATGACGGACTGCAGAAAAATATGCAATAATGCTTTATATTAAAGTCTTTGTAATAAAACTGTCATTTAGTAAGACCTTTATAAGTATTATCATAACACTACATTCACATTTATTGAGTTTAACTTATTACGTCATTGTTTTTTTGTTGTTGTGCTATTAAGAATAATACACAGGTTATTATGCATTTATTAGCAGCTATGGATGTATTAGCATATATTGTGCTTTTCTCAGCTACCGGATCTAAAGGGAAAACAATACCTTATTAAGGCTAATAATGTATGTTCTTGTGCATGTATAGCTCATTGTAGATGAGAGAGCTGTGAAAAGTAAACTGTTAATAAATGCTTATTTAACTGCTAATAATAATATAAAAAGTATGTATTGACCTTAACTAAACAGCAAAAAACATTTATAAAGGTTTAGTTAAGTTGGTTAAACTCAATAGATGTTTATAATGCTGTTATAAACAATAATAAGACGCTCATTAAGCTTTTATTAACATTCTTACACAGTCTATAAATTGTTAGCAAGTTTCTTGCTTATAAATCTAACAATAAATGTGTTTATGATTCCTTTATTAGCACATACGTTAATAAGTGTCTTTTAAGGCGGTATAAGGGCTTTATAGCTATTAACTAACACTTATTACAACAACCTTAATATAGAGCATTATCCAATGTGCATTTCTTTATTGCATTTTGCTGCTGTTTCCTCCAAAGAAGTAAATCAGGTGGTCAGTGATGTCCCGCTGCTGGTAAGTCTTTACAGAAAAGGACTTGATTAAAAGCAGAAAACTTTGCGTTGACTTCAGACTGATTAACACCCCACTCGAGTCTTTTCGAGGCAGCACATTCAGGAGCGATGAACTCAGCTTTCCAAACTGCTGCCTGGCACTTTTACAGCCTCTCTTAGTGATAAAACTTAAGGAGACCCTGGAGGATAGACAAGTTTAGTACACAGAGGGAAATGGAGATAGAGGAGAGGGGGCAGTTGCCAGATATAGATTATTATATAGACATTTTAAATAGATTATTAGCAATAAGAGAAGCAAGATATAACTAGGACTCGTCTTTTTGATTTGTTAATGATTCTAAACAAAGAAAAGCATGTTTTTAAAAGGAGCAGGTTTGTTTTAAATTGATTCCCACTAAGATATTATGTTCCCACCCACCCAAAAGTTGTTTAAAAAGACAGTAGTTAACATTAAGCAAAGGCAGAGGAAAGGTAAGTGATGAAAAAACAGTGTGACTATATGTTCATTATCTAATGTGTGGTAGGGATGTTAATAATTACCTGTTGAACCGATTAACGCTTTCGGTTAAACGGTTAAAAGAAATAGGAGCGCCTCGTCACTTTAAGTAGAAAAGCTGGTCCACCTTATGAGTGAGCCGGCAAACGAGACAGTGAACGCAGCGCCGTGGTTGCTAACGCTGCTAGACGGTGAACTGGGGACAGCGAATGCACCACCATGGCTGCTACAGTTACTCTCCTGACGGTGAACTGGGGACAATGAATGCAGCACCGTGGCCACTAACTCTGCCACATGGTGAACTGGACAGTGAATGCAGCACCGTGGCTGCTAACGCTCCCACATGGTGAACTGGACAGTGAATGCAGCACCGTGGCCACTAACTCTCCCACACGGTGACTGGACAGTGAATGAGCACCGTAGCCACTCTCTCCACACGGTGAACTGGAAGGAATGCAGCACCGTAGCCGCTAACGCTCCCACACGGTGAACTGGACAGTGAATGCAGCACCGTGGCCACTAACTCTCCCACACGGTGAACTGGACAGTGAATGCAGCACCGTAGCCGCTAACTCTCCCACACGGTGAACTGGACAGTGAATGCAGCACCGTGGCTGCTAACGCTCCCAGACAGTGAACTGGAGACAGTGAACGCAGCACTATTGCTGCTAACACCACATGTTCTTCTATCTGTATTTATCGTCTGCATGCGAATGCTTTTGTTAAAAATTTTTGCAGAGAATAATAATTCAAAAGCACATTGTTGAGAAAACGTACTGGTTGTGTTATGTTTTGGTAAAAAATTGTGGTTGGGCTTAAAATAAAAAAAAGTACATAAAATAAGTGAAATACATATGAAAACAACATAAAGGGGGTACAGAAAACACGTCACAAATGTCACTAACATAACTTCAAAATAACTCAGTAACACTGTGGGACAAGAAAACCAGTTTCCTGGTTGAGAGTCCTGTTTGTTGGAGCCATCGCCCACAGTAAGTGGTCTTTCTACTTTTTATTCTATGTCACTGACTCTGAGCATAGCAGATTCATACAGATGTGTTTACAGTTTACATTGCAGTCAGTAGAGACCACGTGGCGTACACATGACACGCCAGGAACAACGACAGTGTTCTTATTGCCTGCAAAATTACTTGTGAATTACTGTGTCATTCAGTCACCATTTAACACGACCGGGTTGCTTTTTCAAACCTGAAACTCATCCACCTGCTGCCATTTTTTATTTATCTGTTTTTTGTTGTCCGTAAAAAGCAAAAGCAAATGGACGGTGCACTGGCATTCCTTGGCAAACTGTGCACAATTAGAGGGTAGACAATATAATCAAAACACCTTATGATAAAGATTATTCAATTTGATGCAACTAAATCATATACAGGTCAGGTCGACAAAGTTAGTTCACCTGGTGTTTGCCGGCTTTAAAAGACGTCTGTCTTTTTATAAAGTAGAGTCTCATTAAACAATGTGGATCATTATTGATCTGACAGTGCAGATCAATGGCTGTACTGATCTCCATTGTAAGAGGAGGTCATTAGCTCTCACATATGTAGACGCGTAAGAGCTGCCCCCTAATACCATCATTTATTTAACTCTATCTACAGCTGTTTCATATCTTCACTGTTTGTACATCCATGGGTCCTGTGTGTGTGTGTGTGTGTGTGTGTGTGTGTGTGTGTGTGTGTGTGTGTGTGTGTGTGTGTGTGTGTGTGTGTGTGTGTGTGTGTGTGTGTGTGTGTGTGTGTGTGTGCTCAGGAAGTGTAGGATTCACACGAGAATTTGTTGGCCCTTAAAGGGCCTTGTGAACGTGTCCAACATTTTTTCAGCCTGCTGCTCTTCCTGTCTCATCCCTGTGGAGTGACGCTACCGACCAGACGGTGGTCCGCTAATTAAAGAGAGAGAGAGAGAGAGAGAGAGAGAGAGACTTAACACAGTCACAGTCAGGATTTATCAGCTTATCAAGTTAAGCATTTTATAATAATTAAAATTTAAAAAAGCACTTTTCTTATATATTATATGGGCAAAAGTAAGTGGACAAACAAAATTGTGGTCATTAATATTCTGCTGTAACAGTCGCCTCTCTTCTGGTTTTCCTCCCAAAGGTGTTGGATAGGTTTGTGGTCAGGGCTCTGTGCCGTCCGCTCCTCGCCAAAAACACAAAACAGGAAGGGTCAAGTCAGTTTTATTTACACAGCACATAAATCACAAATTTGCCTCTCTACGGTATACAACACCCGTTGTCCTTGAATTCAGATCAGGAAAGCCTCCCCAGCCCCCAGAAAGACAAAAAAAACCTTCAACATGGAAAAAATGAAAGTAACCTCAGGAAGAGAAAGGGAGGAGGGATTCTGGTTCACACTAGGGTTGTTAATAACTAACCGCTTAACTGCCATTAAGCATTTTAACCAATTAACGCTATTGGTCATAAGGTTAAAAGAAATATTAATAATTAATTAACAAGCTGAGAAAAACTCAGAGGAGCAGCTCGTCACCTTAAGCTGAAAAGTTGGTCCACGTTAAGAGAAAGTCGGTTGGTGCGTCATGTGATGTTTTAAGTTAAGAGAGCGTTGACCCAAAGTAGGTTTGAGGCACCCGACGGTCTAAAAGACGACTGTATGCTGTTGCATTAAGATTCTCACTGGAACTAAGATGCCCAAACCAGAAAAAACAGCAGCGATCTATGTGTAACAACATGCTTTTCCCACATTGTATATTGTTGGCACCATGAAAATAAAGCCATTAATAACAAGTTTTTCCAATGGTCGCATAATTTCAGGGTACAAATTTTTTCCCAACATGGATTTGTGTGACGTCTTTACATATAGATGATAGTTCATACTTTATTTTAGAGGTAAAGGAAGTCAGCTCGTCAGCTTGAGGCCTCACAGAATCAGCTACTACTGTGTGTGACATCTCAAATTCATAATTTTCTAATTTCAAGCTTTTAGGAAAAATCGGATGTTCGGATGAGACTTGTTTTCATTTTGTGATTATTTCATAAGTGATCTCAGTTTTTCATCTAAGCGGCATTAAAAGTAGCTCATGAGCACGACTGTTCAGAGACCACTTCCTGCAGATTTTTACATTTGTTTTAATTATTCATACTTTGATTAATACAGCAGTGGCCCCATATGTCACCCCATATTATTTATAACTTATTTTCATGTTTCACTCCCCGTTTTACATATCTCCTCTCCACTTCCGCTCCCTCTTTCGCTTTCTTTGATACTATCATATTTTGCTTTCTTCCTTTTCTGTCGATTAAGTATAATGCTGATGTCTGGCTATTGTATCTATTGGAGGGGTTAAGTTATTACATAATTACTCAAAATCAGATAAAATAATCATCAAATCAATACTGTAATATTCACAACAGGAACCCTGTCCTCAGGGAATGTCTCCATTTTAAAATCTACCTAACACATCTGATCTGTTAGACTAATTTTAATGTTACGTCATCTCCTCTCACCCTAATGTGTAAACCATGAAAAACCTATTTGGAACATGAGTTTTAATTCCTCTTGGATATTTGCTTACAAAGGAATAATTTTTTTTGTCTAAGATGCCTTTTGGGGTCTGTGTCATGGAGAGAAAGGAGCAGTGGGAGAAAGGCTAGAGGGAACTGTCAGATAAAATAATCATAAAACAAACAAATAAATGCAACAGATGGGAGGAATGTAAACAGAGTCCTAGCAGGAAGCAGGGCGATAGATCACTGACCAGGGATTAGATACGAACTAGGCCTGTTACGTGTCGCTCTACTGTTGGGACAGTGATCTCTTTCCCGGACATTTACTGCTGTGAAAGACTCGTAAAGATGGTCGATCATATACGTTGTTCATTGGAGGCGGAGCTGGAATTTCTGATTTTACTTCCTTACTTCCGATCCTCGAGATCTTTGCAATCACCCAGTAAAGAAACTCACCGAACAACTTTGACACAAAAATGCTCATACCACAGGAAGATAGTGTCCATTTCTGAGACAAAATGTTTACTTAGAATTGTCGTCATGATAGTTGAGAAAACATCCGTTTGCGTCCTCTTTGCTGTCAAACAGGCTAAGCAGATTCATTCCTTCCTTAACATTAATTTTTGCTTATTTGACAGCAGTTGGATGCATTATTATACTGGCAGAAATGAAACACTGCAAGGTTTTCGCTGGTTCTAAATAAAGCGTTTGCAGTATAATGTTTTGTGTAATTGTCCGATATCTTTAAATTTAACCATGCGGAACAGGATTTTTAATTGCAGGTAGAGTAGATGTTCCAGTAAGCAACATTATTGAGCAAGCATCAGCAATTATTAGATTATTAAATTGGGGTAGATAAAAAATATAGCATATACAGAAAATTCTAAGTCAATAAATACATAAATAAATGTTCTATATCTGAAAAGGAGTAAACAGAAGTAAACACTTTCTTTAACTTAAATAAAGAATTTAACATTGCTTACACATACACATAAATACTCATTTTAATATAACAATAGCAAGGACCGGCCGCTGGCACACCTAAATGTTAATGCAGCCATCGTTAACGACATTAACAGTTACGCTAATGTTTGCTGATCTCATATAGTAGTGTCTCAATACACTAGATAAAAATATAAATCTTGGTGTCATCAGCGTAAAAATTTACTTTCAATGAACAGTATTACCCCTAAACTACCAAAATCTCATTGTTGTGACGCTTGACATAGCTCAGGGTTAATACAGTGAGCTTTAAAACAACAACAAGGAGCTGGAAAGGTATTTTGGAGATTTGTGGAAGTTAACCCAGGAGACCTATGGGGCCGGGGATGATCCTGACCGACTTTACTGTTTGTCAGAGGCTCTAGCAGGTTCAATTTTTCAGATCAATCCATTGGTACTTACCATGTCAGGAATGTAAATAATGCTCCAAAGTTGGGCTAAATTTTAGCAAAGAAAAACTGGCATGGCCATATTCAAAGGGGTCCCTTGACCTCTGACCTCCAGATCTGTGAATGAAAATGGGCCCCATGGGTACCCATCAGTCTCCCCATACAGACATGCCATGGATCCAGTGAGCCCAACTGTATTGATGTGTGATGATGTTAGTCCCCATAGGAGCCATTTCATTGTAGTAAGACCCATTTTTTGAAACTTAACTGTATAAAATGTGAGGGTTGTTTTGTAAAGGACAGAGGGTGTCATATCCTGCACAGCCCACCCCACAGATTTTGGGCTATACAACTAAAATAAATTGAAATTGAATTGAAAATGACAATCACAGCTTCATGAAACTTTCTAGCCACAAACTAGAAACCTAGAGCATTCAGAGGATGGATGGCTTTCTGAACTAGATTAACAATAAGGGGGTGTCTGAGCAGTTTATACAACAGAAGAGCTCGCCATCTAATTGACCAAAAATGCAGGAATTTCCAAAAGTCAAAGGTTTTTGGTCCTACATCACAGCATGGCTTTTTCTCTGGTGTTCCTCGAGGTCTTGGTGTCTTAATGTGGTATGTTGGCGGAATTATTGATCATTTTTATCAATTCTCCAGTGGTAAAAAATGGTTAAATCTAGCACCAAATCTGTGTGTCAACTGAAAACTTATGAGACGTAATAGAGCATGAGGATGATCATCATATATGTCTATCATAATGTTCTAAACACATACAGTTTTGAAAATAATTTTTGAAAAATAATTTATGATTTTTTTCTATTTTATGACTAGAACAACTTGACATGCAGTGCTGAGCCACATCTCAAATTAATCCTCAGGTTTCCAGCTTTCAGATGATGTACACCACTTCTAGGTGACGTCAACTGTTGACCTGCTATCTCCCCTAAAGCCCCCCTGTACCCCCATAAAAAAGACTAAAACTGATCTATTGTGGGTCTCACAGGGTTAATAGTTACATTAGTGTTTTCATTTCATACAATAGTGTCTCATTACACTGGATGGAAATATAAATCTGGGTGTCATCGGCATAAAAATTTACTTTCAGTGAATAATATTACCCCTAAACCGCCACGAATCTCATTGTTGTGAAACTTGACACTGTTCAAGTTTAATACAGTGAGCTTTAAAACAACAACAAGGAGCTGGAGAGCAATCTTGGGAATTTGAGGATGTTAAATCACATTGATGGAATGTATCTTTAGTTAAATAGTGAAGAAAATCAAAGATTATAGCAGATTTTACAGTATTTCACATTATCTAAACTGAGCTGTAAAGTCCTGTGATACAACTTTGTGATTTTTAGCTATATAAAATATATCTAAATATATATAAATTGACTTGTCTAAAGGATATTTTATTGTAACCCTAGTGATCATTCTACCATTCACCCTCTCATGAATACATACAGTAAGTGAGTATGGCTTTGCTTAAAGCAATAACCGGACTTCAGCACCTGTCCTTGCTGTGTAATGGTGTTTTTATTTCTCAGCGTAGATTCAGATGAACTCTCTAGAACCTGAGAAATGCGTCACAGGATGACATTTGTCATCAGTCCCACATACCACGAGCACAGTGTGCGTCCTTTGTTAGTTATCACAGCAGCTTTCACACCAGTGAACTCAAAGTTTCTGAAACTCTGGGTCAGGACATAAGATGGGTCATGTACTCTGGTAACAAGAAAACAGTACGCAGTCAAGTGTTGCACAATAAGTTAGACATCCAGTGCAAAGAATAAATGACCCCACATTAGTAGCATTAGTAGTTATTTTTTGTTTAATCTTGTGACGTATTCAGTGTAAAGCATCTGTGCTTTAGCAGAGACATATGTGCATTGACTCCTCTGTGTTTTTTGTTTAGGTGAGCAATGGATTCTTCACCTGGGGAAGCAACCTGTCCACACTGTCAGACATCAACATCCGCATCCCCACAGGTAGGACTAACATTTCACCACACAATAAACCACTTACAACCAAGTTTAGATTCATTATTTCACTATTATTATTTCAGAATTTGAATGAACATCATAAATAATTAGTAATATGACCTAATCCAGTAAAACTGGCAAGAGATCCCGAGACTTAGGTATAAATGCAAATAATCGCTAAATTCAGTAGTTGTTTAATTTAGTGGTAGTAAATCTTCTGATCCCTGTTTTAAGATTTGAATATCTTGTTAAAGTAGATGTGTTTCTGAATGATGGTAATTGTGACACAGTAAATATTTGCTCCCCTTTTTTTCTGCTGAACTGATCTGTGACCAGTAACCGTGATACAACCTGAAGAGTGAGTTTTTCTGATCCGTTACAGCCCTAAAAGTCTGACGACAGCAGTAAACAAGGTTTCTACTCTTTAAAGGGGAGTACAGTCTAGCCCTGCTTTATATACAAAGCGTCTCGAGATAAGTTCTTTCTATGATTTAACGCTATATAAAATCAGATTGAATTGAATTAAACAATCATCTGTTCTCTTCTTGTGTTGCCCAAAAGTTGCAGACCTCCAGTATGGAGCCTCGTGCTGCCTATTAATATGTTATTTCTTATTTTAGTTTGGAGGTAATTATCTTAATCGGTTTCTTCTCTGTTAGTGGGCTAAAAGGTGAAATGTTAAATGTGAATGCACCATGTAAGTGTGTTACAGTAATGCTGCAGCAATGTCACTTAAATATCAAGTGTCAGGAGGCCAGGTCATGTTGAGGACGCTGCCAACAGATGGCTGTGAAGTATATCAAGCACACTCTCTTGAATCTTCCCTTGAGGAGTGACTATCCTAGTGATACTACTACTAACAGAAACTAAGACAAGTTCTGGTGTGGATGTTATTTAGACTGACTGTAGTGCGTGTTTATGTGCTTGTATTTCTGTGTGTGGCTGTTCCTCATGTCTTTAAGGGACTATTTTAGTGTTGGGACTTGTGTTACTAAAGACTTTAGGGTTAACTTCAAGCAGGCAGCGCTGGTGGTTAAATTTAGGAGGTGAGGAGTGAAGTCATTGGAGGGGTAGAATTTCAAGGATTTGTGTGTTTGGTTTTAAAGAACGAATATCCAGACTGTGTGTAAGAAGTTGAAAAAGGACCTTTTATTTTGCATCTCATTTTTCCTGAGAGAGATTAGTAAGCGTTGTGTTGTCGTAGAGTATCAGTCTGTAGCGCCGTTACTCAACCTTTTCTGACCTGTGACCCCACATCTAGGTCACAGCAGTCTCACGACCCCAGTGTGGGTTTGAATATGACATTATCGTGCAAGTTGTTTTTACAAGCATGTATGGCAATATTTACACTTAACAGTTAGAGTTTAGAATAAATTTGGGTCGGGTTGCGGGGCCAACGGCTCCAACAGGGAACCCCAAACTGCCCTTTCCTGGGCCACATTAACCAGCTCTGACAGGGTTATGTAGGCGTTCTCAGACCAGTGTGGAGATGTAATCTCTCCACCTAGTCCTGGTCTTCCCTGGGACCTCCTCCCAGCTGGTTGTACCTGGAGCACCTCCCTAGGGAGACACCCATCCTTACCAGATACCCAAACCACCTCAGCTGGCTCCTCTCAACACGAAGGAGCAGCAGCTCTACTCAGAGTCCCTCACAGATGGCTGAGCTTCTCACCTCATCTCCAAGGGAGCCGCCAGCCGTCCTCCTGAGAAAACACATTTCGGTCGTTTGGCCCCGCAATCTAGTTTTTTTGGTAGTGATCCAGCTTTAATGACCACAGGTGAGAGTAGGAACGAAGACTGACCGGTAGATAGAGAGCTTTGCCTCCCGGTTCACGCTCCATTGTCAGTCACTTGGGAACAAGACCCCTGAGGTACTTGAACACCTATTTAAATATATATATATGAAACTAGGGCTGTCAAAGTTAACGCAATAATAAAGCAACTTGTATGGAGTTAAAACTGGCATGGCTGTTTTCAAAGGGGTCCCCTTGACCTCTGACCTCCAGATAGGGGAATGTAAATGGGTTCTATGGGTACCCACCAGTCTCCCCTTTTCAGACATGCCCACTTTATGATAATCACATGCAGTTATTATATTATAGGAGGACAACACCAGCAATAACAACCTTTTCTATGTGTTCAGGTCAACTTACGATGATTGTGGGCCAGGTGGGTTGTGGGAAATCCTCCCTGCTGCTGGCCATGCTTGGCGAGATGCAGACCATCGATGGAAGAGTCTACTGGAGCAAGTAAGACATGATACAACACAGTCTCTCATGTCGTATGCAAATATGTTTTGGTTTTACTAAAGACGGTGTTAACCCAACACCATTAGGAAGATGGAAGGTGGTGAATATACGCGTGTATCTTTAAAGGGTTAGTTTGGGTGTTTTGAAGTGGGGTTGTATGAGTTATGTATCCAGTCGATGTTGGTCAGCATGCCTCCAGTTTGGAGATGGAAACGGGTAATTTAGTGGAGTATTCATTGTCATAACCCATGGAAACAGCTGAGTAGTATGTTGTGCTAAAAAACAGAATATTTTGTACATTTAAACAGTCAGTGAGTCGTACTTTATGACAAGCGAGTCCCCCTCTTTGTCTAACCATCATAGATGTTCCTCTTCAGTGCCGTTTGACTTTGTTTATTGTCAAATTATTCATTTTTTGTCAAATTGTCATTTATCTGTAGTTTACGTTCCATGCTGTAAAAAACTTAGACCATAATACCTGTAGACTACAGAAGCACATGGAGCCTCCAGGACTGCACACTAACCTTTGCAGTGTGTGTGTGTGCACCTTTGTTAATGTGACTGCATGTATATATGGATGTGTGTGTGTGTGTGTGTGTGTGTGTGTGTGTGTGTGTGTGTGTGTGTGTGTGGTTTCTTTGTCTTTACCTCCTGCCTTCTTGCCATATCAGGCTGCCTGTTTATGAGACGGTCCACGAGGGGAACATCAGGTACTTTCTCTCTGGTCCCTTCTTCCTAAAACATAATCATTTACACAGACTCTAAACATTCATATTTATCCATTTGTCTCATTTGCAGCGATTTATATCAAGTTTAAACAGATTACTCCTATTCCAGCAGTAATGTGCAGCATAATAACCCAGAAACTGACAACAACACATTCACCTGTAGTTCTCCACAACTCCTGATGAACTAAAAGCATTAAGGAGTACCATTTGTGCCATTTCATGTAGTGACATTTTAATAGTCATCAAAGACATTTTAATAGTCTAGTTTAATACACTCAGACCTTTGCATAGCCAGTAAGTGATGAACATAGGGCACTGTCACAAGCCATAATCTAGGCAGGGAATCGCAGACTGATATTGCTGTCAATTGTTACACACTGACATCGGCACTAATCTACTGTGCACATGAATCACTTCTCTTCCAGTTTATCTCACATGACCTTATAAACATCACTATATTTGTTGACTTTATTTATCATAATCAGCATGTTCTCTTCGGCCCAGATGTCAAGCAAATATCTGACTTCTGCAGAAGTCCTGGACAGTAAACCTGTCGTTTACCTGCATCCATCTCAACAAATGTCCACACAGACAGCATAAGTTTTGGTCCGAGACCAATCCGCACTAGAGTGCAATGACTGTGTTCAAAGGAACTTCTAAATGTTGGCTTGTGAAAGCGCCCATAGACATCTACAGTACTAACTACGTATCTGTTATAATGCTTTGTTCAAACAAGCAAGTACAAGGATTTAAGTCTTTGGACGTCTGGATCTGACGTTACCAAAGAAACAAGCTGAGCAAATATTAGCGGCAGCTCGGCTCACAACTCCTCCGGGACGTCCTGCGTCCGCTGAACAGCGACAGAGAATCAATATAACTTGGACATCTTGGACATTTTTTTTGACCTGCAGATCATCAGTGTTGATATTTTTCTGGTCACTGACAAAACTAGTTTATCTGCCAGAAGCTGCCAGAGCTGCACAACATATATTATGCTTTTAATTTCAGCTAAAATCTACAGGTTAGATGTTTTTCTGTAAAGGCCTACTGAATATACTAACCCTGGGCTTAATTATCACACACACCCTCATGCTCATAAAATATGAGACACTGTCGAAGAAGCCACTAAACCTAATTATCACAGACAAGACAATGACCACATCGCTTCCACGGCTCGTCCTTTCTGGGTGGGAAGGTTAACGTAATTAACAGTTGGCAGGCTAACATCATGTCTTCACTGTCTGGGGTTTGGCATGAAAACACGTCTGTGTCTTCCTCCCTTCTGTCCTCTCTGTCCATGTTGTCTCTCTCATCAGAAGCTTGTTGCTCTCTCTCTCTCTCTCTCTCTTTACATATTTCCACTCATAAACACAAATATACACTCAGTTGATTGCCGTCATTCTAACTCCGTGACGTGACTTTGACAGTTGGTCAGAGACAGAGGCGTCTGACGACGACATCAGGAGGTAGACCTTCTTCTTCCTGTTTCAGACCTGCCGTGACCCTTTCACCCCTCCTTCACCTCTCCTCCTTCTGCTGTCATCTGGTTTAACTTTAATTTCCATCTTTACTCTCTCAGAAGAAAGTTCTGCACTCAGAGCTGCTTCTTAAAGGCTGTGTTGTTCATGGACACATACATATGGACTATATATTAGCCGTTTTCTTATTTTTATGTATCACAGTGGGGTATACTGTGTTGTTTTACTACCTCTACTGCTACTTTTCTTTTTTGAACTTAAACAAACAAACAAAAACATACTACAATGACACTTTAGCATGACGAGACAGGTCCACAGAGGAAAACTAAACAAAAGAAAGAGTAAATAAATTAATCTAAGATTGAGGCACTGCACTTAAATAAGAAAGAAAGTATGATGAAATTGAATGATGAATAAAATCAATAATTAAGTGAGTGGATCTGATTCCGGCCCAGTGTCCTTAATTCAAACATCTGTCTTCAGTTATTATCCATTTAACTCCAGATTATATTGAACTCCCAGAGATTCTAGTGGGCCTTTCATTTCTGCAGAAAAAGATGAGTCCTTCCATCGATATAATGTCTTATTTTTTCCAGAGTCACTACCTCAGCAATTAGAGATTTCCTCATGGAAACAGAAGGAAGGTCGTCCCCGACCCACTTCACCATAATGGCCTTCCTCGCCACCATTATAAGCGACTGAACCACTTCCTCATATTGTCTTAGAGAGTCGGGGACGTGTCAGAGCAAACATAGAAGTGTGACAGTGTGCTGACTTGACTGACTTGCCCCAAACTACATGTGATTATCATAAAGTGGGCATGTCTGTAAAGGGGAGACTGGTGGGGACCCATAGAGCCCATTTACATTCACATATCTGGAGGTCAGAGGTCAAGGGACGCCTTTGAAAATGGACATGACAGTTTTTCCTCACCAGAATTTAGTTTGTTTGGAGCGTTAATACCAATAGCTTTAAAACTGAGCCAGTACAACTGCAATAGATGAATTCAGTTAATGTATTTAAGAAATTGGTGTGTGTGTGTGTTCAGGAATGACAGCATCAGCCTTTAGGGTGAACTGCCTTCTTCCAGCCTCTGCTCATTGTGTTGCTCTTCTTCTCCCGTTGAGATGATTATTGGTTTGGTGCCCTCTGATCTTGGTGTGGTTTGTGCTTTTAATGCTGGGAGTCACTGTCCTTATACTCAAACAAACAAACAAACAAACATGCTCTGTTAGTAGATGTTTTATTTATGCAGTGTTTCTATTGTTCATCAAAATAATGTGAAAGTGATCCGTCGCGAACACCTCCATCCACTTTAGTAAGAGTGATTTTTAAAAACGATAATTTATGGTTATCATTACTGTTCTGGTTCTCATGTCACGTTAAATTAAATTCTTTAATGCTTTAATACCTTTGGTCTGGAGGGACAAATATACATGTCATAATACATGCAGATATTTTTTATGATACAATAATTTTCATTCTCAGAGAAAGTCTTTTTAGCAAACTTCTGTCTAACTATGTGATATTTGGGACAATACAGTCAGTGTTTATGCACTTAATTGTATACTCCACAACCATGTACAACCATCCTTTAATAGTAATACCAACACGTTGTACTACAGTACAACAGATCATGAGTCAAGTGGGAGAGTTTGCATAACAATCACATTCAACAATAATTTTAGAGACAAAATCTGTATGAATTTTTCTCTGTTTTGAAGTAGTGGAGCTAAAAATCCGTCAGACTCCCAGCACAGAGCCACTTGTTCTCGTTGATGTTTTTATTTATGTTGTTGTTACTGTTGACTTTGCCGTTGTTGGTGATTTCGCAGCTCATCTTTAACCCGATCCATGATCCATATTTATCCCTCATATTTTTCATGTTGCGGTGGAGTTTGATATAATCCTGCCTCCCGTCCTCCTTTTTTTCATGTTTGGGTGTCACATTGATAAAGCTGGTTGGAACAGGAGTACTGATCTGATCACAGCTTTACTCCTAAATAGTTTATAGACACACTTTTCAAGTAAGGGATTACTTAGTAGTCAGTTAGTAGCCTCTAACAAATTGCAGTTGAATTTGTAAAAGCAATAGTGTGACTCCTGAGATATTTTTAGATGGAGGTGATGGGTAGAAATGCTGAAAGTTAAAATGGATGTAATGAAAATGTATTAACTTGTGTTCCATAGAGAGCACATAAAACAATACTGTAGACTGCTAGTTTAACAACATATATGTGATGGTAGAAAGTTTTTAGACTTAAAAGTACAAATACTTGCATCTTATTCACTTTCAGATTTGTTCTATTGAAATTACATTTTTTTCATTGATTCCTGATCCAGTAGTCTAAAAATCGATCCTGTTAACCACCATGTTACATACATAATAATAAAATACATTTAATTTATATAGCGCTTTTCAAGAGACTCATAGACACTTTACACAGATAAAATGATCATAAACATAAATACAACATCATATTAGGGTCATTGTAGCGGGCGGAGGGGGATCATTTTCAGGAGAAAAAAAATTGTGAAATTAAAGTAGTACATTTACAAAAAAGAAACTTGGATATTCTCTGAGATTAAAATGGTAAATTTATAAGAAAAAAACTCACAAATTTACGAGAAAAAAACCTAAATCTCAGGTTATAAAGTCAGCTATTTGCAGGAATGTCTTTATTACTTAATTTATTCTGTATTCTCTATGGAAAAAATCTTGCAAATTTTCAGGAACAACTGGATAATCTCTGAGATTAGAGTGTTAAATTTATGAGAAAAAAATCCCAAATTTAAAGAAAAAAACTTGTTAAATCTCTCAGGTTATAAAGTCATATATTTTTTATATATATTATTTATATCATTATTTTATTTATTTATGTGGTAAGAAAAATCTTTCAAATTTTCAAGAAAAGAAATTATAAAGTCACAAGATTTACAAGATTTTTTTTTTTTTTTTTGGTCAAAAATTGCAGTTATCAATTAAAGTTAAAACTGCAAAACCACGATAATGCCAGCCATCGTCTGAATTTTGAATACGCTATCAAACATACAGGATGAATTGTGCACAAAAGACAGAAGTGTGGCTGACTTGTTAACCAAAATGAGAAAATGAGGTCTTGCTCTTAAAAAACGGATGCTATCTTGTGTTGTCATTGTAGAAAATATGAAATTAAATTATTATTCAAAATGTAATCACTAACTCATTGTTTAGCTTTAGCCACAATAAATGCTGTTTAGATAAAGGAACAATATTTATTAAAGTGCAGCCATGAAAACAAAGTCAACTGTATGTCGATCAGTACTCCTGCTCTTTAAAGCTTTATGAATACAGGACTTACTTAGTTACTTACTCGTCTGCCTGCCTCTGTTTCCCATGATGCACCCAGCAAGAACAGATACTCTGTGGCCTACGCTACCCAGAAGTCCTGGCTGCTCAACGCTACGGTGGAGGAAAACATCACCTTTGGCAGCCCTTTCAATAAACAGAGGTAAAACCACAACGAGAGCTGATTTCAAGAGCGATTTTTGCATTTATTTCTTTGCTGTTTGGCTTCTTTTGGTGCTTTTATCACTATAATATCACAAAATGATGCAACTACCTTTAATGCCTGCCGTAGATTCAGGAAACTCATTCAAAACATCCTACTACAGACGAACACAGTATGCAGTAGTGTATTTTGCAGTGTGCTTAACCATTTTTGTGACCAATGTTGGTTTACGTTATAAGATACTTCAAGTTTAGGTCCACCACCCCTTAAACAATTTGTGACAGTAAGTATGAAGCATTGCCCGAGAAAATTTCAGATTTACTATCAATTTGCCATTAATTTGCGCACAACTAACAATATTTAACATCTACACAGTTGATTTCTCACCTCAACAGTTGTCAGAAGTTAATTAAGTGATATTTCTCTGAAAAATGTAAAACACTTGCCATTTTGGGCCACTGTATTTGTAACCATCGATTACTGTTACATCACTTTGTGGGATACAGTAGCACAGGTAGACTGGCCCTTTAAGCATACTGATGTCTGATTTCCCAATCACAGGGTTCCCATGGGGTCTAAAATCTAATAACCCAGGTTCAACGCCCCCCAAAAAAGGTCTTGAAATTTCACCAAAAGTCTTACATCCAGTTTTGGAAGGTCTTAAAGAAAAAGCTTAACGAAAAGCTGAGTAATGTCACCAATGTTGCTTTCATCAAACTCAGGTCAGAGCACTAAAGCCGGTAAAAAAGGAGAAATGTAAGTTCAGTTAGCTCTGGTTAGAGAACAGTGAAATTAGTGTGCATTTGAAGCGTGCTGCACCCTCCACAAGAAAACGCTGAAACTTGGAACATTGGGCATTGTGTCTTTGGAGTCACATTCAAGTCAGAATGTGACTGATCTGCAGTCAGCCAGTATTGATCCACGTCTGGATCTAGAGCATCGACTCCAATCGACCTCTAGACAGCGTTTGGAGCTCCACCTCCGCTAAAAGATGAGCTGATCTGGACTTTAGAAAGAAAGAAGAAAGAAAGATTTTTTTTTGTCCACAGTGGGGAAATTAGTTTTCCTCTGTTTTTACACACAGTACATATACATGCGTAATGGAGAGATGTAGAGTGAGGGGGCTGCTCCTGACAAGCGCAGAGCAGTTGGGGGTTTGGTGCCTTGCTCAGGGGCACCTCGGCAGTGCCCAAGAGGTAAACTGGCACCTCTCCAGCAACCAGTTGGTCTTGGTCCATGGGGGTCTTGAACCCGTGACGTCCGCATCCTAACCCAAGTCCTTACAGACTGAGCTACTGCCGCCCCATAACACACATATAGCAGCGAATTTCCAGTTTTCTTTCATATCCTTAGTCCTTCTTGCCAGTATGGAGGTGAAGTAGGTCTTAAATTGCGTTCACAATGGTTGTAAGAAAGGTCTTAAGTCTTCTTCTAAGTTAGACTTGTTGTAACCTGCAGATAAGCTTCAATCAGTACGACATCTGGGTATTTTTTGGCATACTATAGATTTTGCTTCTGTACATACTGCTAGTATAGAATGAGGATGTGAATATAATTGTTGAGGTCTTTTCCTGAGGTCTATCTGTGACGATATCTTGTGTTCTTCAGGTACAAGGCCGTGATAGACGCCTGCTCTCTGCAGCCAGACATCGACCTGCTGCCTTTCGGAGACCAAACTGAGATTGGAGAGAGAGTATGCACATGTTTAGTGTTTTTATTTAGGATTTTTACACCGTTAGGGTGAATAAATGAATGCTGTATCTTTCAAATCCACCCTGAGAAGTTGGATACCGTGCAGAGATGGGATATTTGGGATCTATCAGCGGCATTTTTACTCATTTATGTACTGATGCATGTTTTCATGTTGCTGTGATTCAGGGCATCAACCTGAGTGGAGGTCAGAGACAGAGAATCTGTGTGGCCAGAGCTCTCTACCAGAACACCAACATCGTCTTCTTGGTGAGCTAAACCTCCTACAAATCTATAAAAGATTGGAGATACTGATGGCTTTATCTCTGTTTTTCTGTTTCACATCGGAAGGAAGCAACCTGTGTTTATGTTGAGAGTCATTTTCTGATTTCTATCACCCATTGTTATTATTCCTGAGTGCAATTTAACGTCAAATATTTTCTGTATTACAACAGTTTTGTCGTGCATAGCTGAATTAGATTAATGTCCAACACACATCCGAACCCTACATGTCTTTATGGTTGATTGTACAATTATTATTAATACAACACATACATGTCGGCCTCTGGGATGAGGAGGTGACTCTGCTGTCATGTGTTTATTTTTCCGAGTAGTTGCATCGTTTCCTGTTGAGCTTTAATTGGTTATCGAGCGTACATTCCACATTAAAAGCCATCAGTGTCATTCTTTTATACACTCATCACTCTCTGTAATGTCCAGAGTGGTCATTTGTGAAACCGTAATGTATAATAATGTTTTCTTTAATTATTGTTCTTTCGGTGTGAAACTGCAGCTGCCTGCGCTTCTCATATCTGATTTCAGGATTGAATCATGCATCATCATAAAATACATAAGCTAATCAACACCAGAGCTCTGTTATCGCTCCATAGCACCGACCCACCCAGCAAGATGAACATTTAGTGAACAAAACGCTGGTGTACAATTATGTCAACATCATATGATCAAGTGAATATAAACATTTAGAGCAAATCCAGTTGTGCGGTGATAAAATGATGACCATCAGAGGTAAAACTGAGGGTTTTTTTTACTTAAGAAACAGAGATAAACAGATTTTTGGGGGAATGACCATATAGACATAGCCAATCTTCTCATTGATTTCTTAAAGGCATCAATATTGATTGTAAAATCAGCTGAGTCCTTGTTGTAATATTAATAATAAATTAGTATTTTTATTTCTGTTATTTTATTGGCTGTTATTATTATTTTTTCATATTTTTGTTGAAATATAAATACTGAACTGGATGGGTTTTCATTCCTGCTGTGCCTAAAAACCAACTAGTAACAAGAGTGTGTGCAAAAACTTAAATTTAAGTTAAATAAATTCTGCGATATTTCTGCACAATAGTTTTCTGACTTCCCTCAAAGACATTTTCTGTTGATCATGGTAGCTGTGGTTGAACTGATGGGGATCTAAATGGTTGATGAACAATAGACTGATTGATAGATTGTTTTGATCAACCCCTGGGTTTTCATCAGGCAGTCAACACAAGTACCTGTTGGTTTCTGTCAGGAAGTCAGATAAAAAGGTTTGCTGACATTTCAGGACTTCAGTCACTAGTGGGACTTCTGCAGGCGTCAACAATAACAACACAACACAAACAATTTTACGTGACAAAAACTTTCCATCATACATCTATCCCAGCTGAGTTACAAATTGACAATCTGACTTCATTTGAATCAAAGCCTTAAATGTAAATGTTAAGTTAAATGTTAAATGTAAGTGTTAAGGTGAAGTTAAATGTCAAGTTTATTTAATGGAAACATTACTACCCAAAACAGCCAGTCCTGTACGGTTCAAAGACTCCTGTATATAATGTCTTCTTCTTAATAATCTGCTGTTTGGAGGGATTTTCAGTTTAATAAGTGATGAAAAAGAAGTGCCCATTATGTTTATTATAGTGATACAATAGAGGTTACTTCTGATAGTATTTGTTTGGCGCCCGGCAACAATCAGGGTTTCTCATGTGGCCCCCCAGGAAAAATAATTGCCCACCCCTGATTAACGCCGGTTAACGATTAATTATGAACATCCCTAGTTTCCAAAAAATGATGTCAAATAAATGAGAGAGAGAAAGGAAAAAGAAAAGGGGGATATACCGGTCCCGAATTTCCCTCCGGGGATTAATAAAGGTTCATCTCATCTCTCACACCATCCATTCTCCTAACTGCTGAGCACTGCTTTTTAGTTTATGTTCAATTAGAAGAACAGAAAGAAAGTTTTTTGCTGCTAAGTGTTGTTGAGTAGCAGTCAGTTTACTAAATGCTTCTGATAATCCCTGTAAAATCACTTTGAATGTGGCTGCAGCGGTTATTTCCAGCATAACAGAGAAGATCCAAAGTCTTTATATTCTTGAAGCTGCTATTTGTCGCAGAGGGGAAACATTTTGCAGTTATTTTATACAGTTTAGATTTTGGATAGAATAAAGTCTACAGCAGTTTAAACAGGAATATCTGGCATCTGGCAAGTATGAATATATTGTAAGCTTTCGTCTCATACATCATGTGATTGTTGTTGCTCATCCTCTCATGCACACGTAAATCTCAGAAGACATGGCGCTACAAGTTTTTCTTACAGGATGACCTGTTGTCAGCGTTCGTTCACACCTGCCTCATTCACTCACTCACTCATTCACTCCCCTCTCCCTGTGTGGGCTTCTCGTAGGACGACCCGTTCTCAGCGCTGGACATCCACCTCAGTGATCACCTGATGCAGGAGGGAATCCTCAAGTTTCTGCAGGACGATAAACGGACTGTAGTCCTGGTCACCCACAAGCTGCAGTACCTCATACATGCAGACTGGGTCAGAATCGTAAAACTACTACACTATCCAAAAGAAAGTACTTTACTCTTCCAGTTATTTCAATCAAGCCTCAACTTCTTTTTGCGCTTCGTGTCCAGATCATAGCAATGAAGGATGGCTCTGTGCTGAGGGAGGGAACTCTGAAGGACATTCAGACTCATGACATCGAGCTTTACGATCACTGGAAGACCCTGATGAACAGACAGGACCACGGCCTGGAGAAGGTAATGTGGCTTCAGCCTAACCACAGTGACTGTAGACATTATTACCGAATATAACAGTAAAAGCTTTATCCTGGTTCTGATGTGATGTTTCTATTGTGTCTTTATGTGTAGGACGTACAGCAGGACAGTCAAACAACGCTAGAGAGGAAAACACTGAGGAGAGCTTTCTACTCCAGAGAGGCCAAGAACCAAATAGACGATGAGGACGAAGGTAACGGATCTACCGCTTTCTTACAAAAGTCATTAAGGCCAATTTTATTCAACTCTTAAATCATCTTGAGAGACATCTTGTATATTTATTACCTGATTTTCAGAGGAAGAAGAGGAGGAAGAAGAGGATGACAACATGTCCACAACCACTAACAGAAGATCAAAGATCCCATGGAGGGTAATCCATCTGTACAGCTGCACAAATACACTGGTGTATCCTTCACAGACATTTTTACCGACCAACGTGCCCCCTTATTAGATATCAGTTACTGATATCTGGATGCTGCACCGACGAGACTGATCTGATACACGTCAACATCACTGGAGTTTTATACCAGAGTGAAGACAGTTTTACAGTAATTGTTTCTGATTCACCATCTAGCTAAGACTTGTGTTAATTGTGAATCTCAATAACTAACAGACTATGTTGGTGGTAGAGCCTGCAGTATCTCTCCTTCACACTCCACGACTGAAGCAGCCTGTTACTGAGAGAGTTTTATAAGACCTGACAGCAAACTTTCGTCAGTTATTAAAAAGATTTATCTTTTCATGATCTGTCATTTCCCCCATTAACTTTTATTAAGGACACTATTACAGTCAGAGAGAGGAGGGTTTGTCTTTTATGTCATTTATCATTCCCATCAGTCGCATGTGAGGCTGATAATTCCTGAGTGTCGGATTTGATATGAGTTACATCATTTCAATGTTCCCTCAAACATTTAGCCTAATACATCATTTCTAGTGTCAGAATATCAATAACTACAGACGCTAATAATGTAAAACTAATATAAAGGCATTGTGTCAGTAGGAATGGTTCCTGAGCCTTTAAGCAGGACTCAGTCCACAGTGTAAATACAGACTGCAGCTGTGCAGGTGTTTGTTACAGGTAACAGGCTACAGAGAGAAAACACTCATAACTGTGTGTCTTATTAGTATTAGATCAGTTCAGACTCAAACAGCTGTTGACTGACAGCTGATCCAGCTGTGATCAGCAGCTGCTGTCATCAGAAACAGACGGCACTTCACGCGATGCTCCGGAGGAAATGGACGTCTCTAAAATCATTTTTCGGGATTAAGACGCGAGGAGAGGAGTTGGGAAAGGCCTCAGGTGAACTGGGTCACCCTCTAAACACTCAGTACATCAACCAAACAGCAGCCAGCACCAGAGAATGGGTGACTGCCACACAACTACCAAAATAATCCATTAGTGATCCCTTTTGCAAAATTGGATACAGAGCAAAAACAGCAAAGAAAAACAGAATAGAAGTACTAATAAAAGAAAGAAGGACTTCAGCCCTGGCACATGGGGTGCCTGCTCTCATGTTTTTCAGCATTGCAGCAGCCTGTGGGCATTCCTGCTCTTTTGATTCGCCGACTCTACAGCAAACACACCCACAAACAAGAGGCAGGTCCTTTCTCCACAGCGTCCCTCCTTTTATCCCTTATAACATTATGTTTTTCCCTCAACAACCTCTTATCTACCATCAGATAGCCCTTTCTGCCCGAGAACACTCTTTAAATCCACCAGACTTCCTTGAAAAAAACAGTAATTTTACGTAGCAGAACACAGGAGTTGCTGTTCTACCGCGGCCTTGATCGGTTATTTGGTTTGGTTTGGTTATCGTGTGACCATTTAAAACATCAAAGTCACACAATATGATGAAGAAACTAACCGACGGAGGCCGCGGCAGAAGGACAAATACCTCACACAGATCCAAACTATTACTTTAACCGAGCTAGTAAAGTAAGTTAGTAAGATTACTGCTTGCTTTTTTTGGGTTTATGTTACTTTACAGATCTAAAAAAGCTGGTTCTTTAGATTTGCACACGTTTAACTGTAGATCAATCACTTTTACAATTTATCAGCTGACCAATTGGTCTGAGAAATAATGACATGCCTATCATAAATGATCAGAACCCCATTTTATGTTGATGACATGTCATCTATGGTGTCCTCAGGTGTGCTGGTGCTACCTGTCCTCTGGTGGCTTCTTCATGGTCTTCCTCATGGTGTCCTCTAAACTTCTCAAGCACTCCGTCATCGTTGCCATCGACTACTGGTTGGCGATTTGGACGTCCTCCAAAACCAATCAGAGTGCTGCAGCAGGAATGAATGCGTCTTATGGGACCAGTCTGACTGACAGTATTAGTGGTTTCAACACCACCGTCCCGCCTACGCCTGGCGCTCCAGAGGCTGAGGTATCATCACAATACAGGCTTTTTAAGCTTATAGCCATAGAAACAGAATATGTTTACATTTTTTTCCCTATGATTATAGCCAATATTTGTGGATTGAAATTGAACAGATGAGATGAAGATGAAAAATGAGAGGAGTCTTCTGTGTTTTTACTCTTGACTTTACTTGTTGGCTTGCTTTCCTCACTTTGGTTTCTCTACTCGTGCACCATGGATGTATAAAGAGAACTGGATACAGCATTGGAGGCGGGGCCTCGTTCATTCCTATGAAAGCTGTTCGGTGGTGCATGAAGATTTCCAGGTCTGAAAAGTACCCGGATCTTCCGGGTCTTCTGGGTCTTACTGGGCCCTACTGCGCATGTCCGATATGCACAGTAACATCCGCTCAGTCACATGACTCGGTCACACGGTTTCAACGTCACGCTTGCGTTGTCGTCACGAACTGGGTCTCCATAGACATAAACAGAGGGAGGAAATAACTCTGGGATTCAACTATTAGTGTGTTTTACAACTTGTAGGACCTAATGATTTAAATAAGGATTATTAGAGTGTTTCGTACTGGGGAGTTGATTCACCGCAAAAAAAAAAATTATCTGCTGAGATACAGACGTCTCTTTCTCAACATCAGTTTATGGGAAAATGTCTTTTTGGACTCAGTGACGTCAGGTGACGGACACAGAAGTTGCACTACGGCCATGTTGGGATCAACGCTCTTCCTGGGGGCTTGTCATGCACTGATTCATTAAGTGATTTCGTTCACCAACAAGCTCCGGTACCGGTTCAACATGATAAATCGGCTGAAAAACCTCAGACGTGAGCAGACTAGAGCCAACGGGGCAGGACACACTGCAAAAGCTAGACCGACAGACGCTCACTGACGGCTGACCACCGACTTGGTGTGTCAGTGCTTTAAAGTTTAAATATGAGTTTAAATGGAATAAATTCTTTCAAACATGTTCCTATTTTTCCAATCACATCATTTTTTTTCAGGAAATTATTTTGAAATTACCATTAAATTAGGTATTACAATATTGAAAGATATACAAAGTACGAGTAGTAAGTAATAATCAGATCTTCAACAATTACTGATGGTGTGTGTTTTCCCGACAGAGCGACTCCTACTACCTGCCGGTGTTTATCATCCTGTGTGCGGCTGGAATCACGTTATGCCTCATCACCTCCCTCACTGTGGAGTTTCTGGGTCTTTCTGCCGCCACCAACCTGCACCACAATCTGCTCAACAAGATCATCCACGCTCCCATCAGGTGCGCAAACAGTCACAACTAAAACAAGTCCACGCACAAGCTCTGCATCTTCTCACATGTATGTTGTGGTAGGATGATTGACACAGTTAGCTTTAAAGTCCTGTCTCCAAGGAAACAAGCGATTACACTTGACCTGCTTTTCTGCCTCTATAACGGCTGAGCGGGCTTTTTCCGATGCTTTTAGTTGTTAAGTAACATCAGTGAGCTAAGTACAGAAGCAGTGTAGTCTCTCTCTTTCTGTCTCACCTCATTTCTTTCTTTGGGGAGAGGAAATGTCAGATTGCATAACCTTTTTTTTTTTAATGTCTAGAAAAAACAAACATAAATGTGTGATTCATGCATTATTTGATTCTTTTATTACTCTCTCTTCAGGTTCTTTGACATCACTCCTCTGGGGCAGATCCTCAACAGATTCTCAGCCGACACCAACATCATTGATCAGGTAAGGAGATGGTTTCAATATCTGATTTGGTTTGTCAACTAAAAGAAGAAGCCAAACATGAACCAAATCTTTCCCTCTCAGCATATTCCTCCGACGCTGGAGTCCTTGACGAGATCCACTCTGCTGTGCTTGTCAGCCATCGGCGTCATATCCTCCATCACTCCGGTGTTCCTGATAGCCTTGGTTCCGCTGGCGGTGGCCTTCTACTTCATCCAGAAGTACTTCCGAGTGGCCTCGAAGTGAGTCCTGTGTGGATTTGTTGTAGATAAAGTGCATCATTTTATTATCGCTTCTAAGGATTTAGTAAAATGCAGGGAACATCTTCTTGCTTCTTGGAAGTCTACTTCAGTATAAACCAAAAAATAATGAACCTTATTTGTAGGCTGTAGGGTTCTTAATGTCCCATCTCTCCAGTCCACAGAAAACAGCATTCAGTGCCAAACGAATATGATACTGACCTGTTAGTTGTATGTAGTAACCAAATACATATATACTGTAAACTCATGTACATATTGTTGCTCTGTCTCTCTCAGGGACCTCCAGGACCTGGATGACTCCACCCAGCTTCCTCTGCTTTGCCACTTCTCTGAGACTGCTGAAGGTCTCACCACAATAAGAGCATTCAGGTACAACACTAACAGCTGTGGACATCTGTGTTTTTTGCATGTAACTGCGATCCAAAGGTCTGTGATCCTGTAGTAGGACTTAAGCTATACAGTATGTAGAGGGTTCCCACAGGGCCTTAAAAAGTCTAAAATCAAATAACCTGAATTTAAGGCCCCAAAAAGTCTTAAAATCGCACGAAATGTCTTAAATCCAATTTGGCAGGTCTTAAAAATTCACTTTACTTGACTTTCATTTCAGAAGAAATGTATTATCTTACTGAAGGTTAATGTTGGACCTAAATGAGCAATTTATGTGTTAAGTGTTAACTGTATAACAAACAAAGAAATAAACAGACATGAGAAGAAAACTATGCAATATTTTTTTCCCAGGGTTCCCAAGGTGTTTTAAAAAGTCCCAGAAAAGTCTAAAATCAAATTTTCTGTATTTAAAGCCAAAAAATGTCTTAAAATCCTCACAAAATGTCGTAAAGCCAATTTTGGCATGTCCTAAAAATTCATTAACATCACTTTTATTTCAAAAGAAACGCATTATCTTACTCTTAGATGTTTTATTTTTTGAGCATGCCATGACAAAATTATATCCAGACAGTGTTTAGAGCTCCACCTCCACTAAAAGCTGAGGTGATCTGGACTTAACATTTGGTAACGAAGCATCAGTCATATAACAGCAATGACCATAGTGATGTTCCAGTTTTCTGCCATATCCTTAGTAGTTTCTTGCCAGTATGGACATGAAGTACTGTAGGTCTTAAATAGCACTCATAGTGGTCTTAAATGGATGTGAAATGGGTCTTAAATTGCATTCATGATGGTCCCAAAGGTCTTTAAAAGTCTTAAATTTGACTTGTCTAAACCTGCAGATACCCTGGATGTATGACATGTTTTCCCCCTTTCCTTTTGGATTTATTAAATTATTTTCACCAGATTTCTATACTTAAGTCTGCCTCTTTAATATAAAAAATGTCCCATCTGGTACCCTGGAAACAATCACATATGTGTATGCCATGTACCAAGCCTCTCAAAAACTAATAAAACTTAAAGAAGGCATAAGCATTATAAGCAGTACTTCTCTCAGTAGCTGTTGTAATAGCACTTCTTAAGGAGCCAGAAGCTGTAATATTAGTGTTAGTAGTAGTAGGTTTACTTTTAGCTGTAGAGAGAAGTATTAGTTGTAGCTGGTGTTGTAGTTTTAGTCATATTGGTGGAAGCAGCAACAGCAGCAGCGTCTCTTTGTATTTCTGTCTTCACTCTCGTTCCCATCGTCGGTTTAATCCAACATTAAACAGCTCTCACGCTGTTTTTCCTCATCTCCTCCCGGAGGACTTCCTCACACACACACACAAATATACAAACATTGTGGGACTCACACACACACACACACACACACACAGTAACAGTGAATCTGGTGTTGAGACAGATTCTTGGCAATCATGAGTTGGTTCCCATTATCATTATCCACTGGTGTCCCTCCAAACCAAGTCTGGTTTAGATGACACTGATTCGCTACTGAACACAGGCAACGATGAATCCTCAACATTCAATTGACTTCTTTTATTTGAAAATGTATTTATTAGGGCTGTCAGTCATTTAAAAAAATGAATCACAATTATCACGATTGTTCATGGTTTATCACGATTTATCTCAGATTAATCACACTTATTTTATCTGTTTAAAATGTACATTAATTTGTCAAGTATTTAATACCCTTATCAGGATGGGAGTCGGCAAATATGCTGCTTTGTTCAAATGTATGTATATATTTATTATTGGAAATCAATTAATGACACAAAATAATGACAAATATTGTCCAGAAACCCTCACAGGTACTGACTGGAGCACTGTTTAGCTTCCTTTGCAACAAGGTAGTCTGACATGGTTGGTACTGATGGATTCATTAGGTTTTCTAGTTTCATATAATACCAGTGTCTTCATTCTAGCTTTAAAACTGAGCCGTTACAACATTAATGTGTTAGAGAAATTATTGGCGTTAACTTTGACAGCCCTAATATTTATTGTCATTTCTTTCTTCTGTCGATCTTTCCTTATTTCCTATTTTATCCTTTACTATATTTAGTACGTGTACTTAATACCATTTAATGCTTTCAAAGCTTCATTTTTGAGTTTTTTGTTTTTTTAACATTTAGTTTTGAGCCCTGTTGACATCCAGATAATCAAAAGACAAAACTCAGCCAAAGTAGCCAAAAGGAGATAAGATAAGATCAGATAAGATATTCCTTTATTGGTCCCACAGTGGAGAAATTGACAAGAGATTCACAGAAGACTGGATGGATGTATTGTGTATCTTATGTATGATTAAATGTTTTTTTTCCCAGACACGAGGCTCGTTTTAAACAGCGTATGCTGGAGCTGACGGACACCAATAACACCGCCTATCTGTTTCTGTCTGCTGCCAACCGCTGGCTGGAGGTCCGAACGGTGAGAAACTATCTTAGCATTTATTCTCCCACATGATCAGCAGGAAACCGATGGATTGTCTACTCCGGGTAGGGAATGATTCCTGACCCCAAGTGAAGGAGTTCAAGTACATCCGGGTCTTGTTCGCGAGCGAGAGGACGATGAAACGTGAGATTGGTCGGACAATCGGAGCAGCGGGGGCGGTATTACATTTGCTTTATCGCACCGTTGTGACGAAAAGAGTCAATCGTTCTTCTCTCACTTATGGTCATGAGGGCTGGGTCATGACCAGAAGAACTCGATTGCGGGTTCAAGCAGCTGAAATAGGTTTTCTCAGGAGGTTGGCTGGCATCTCCCTTAGAGACAGGGTGAGAATCTCAGCCATCCGTGAGG
The DNA here is from genome assembly GCA_947000775.1 of Pterois miles. Classification (NCBI taxonomy): domain Eukaryota; kingdom Metazoa; phylum Chordata; class Actinopteri; order Perciformes; family Scorpaenidae; genus Pterois; species Pterois miles. The sequence continues at coordinate 3,349,400 of CAMQGK010000549.1, forward strand.
GACTCGGTTTAGAGGCTTGCTCCTTTTGAAAGGAGCCGGTTGAGGTGGTTCCGGTATCTGATATGGATGCCCTCTGGGTGCCTCCCTAAGGAGGTGGTCCAGGCACGACCAGCTGGGAGGAGGCCCTGGGGAAGACCCAGGACTAGGTGGAGAGATTATATCTCCACACTGGCCTGGGAACACCTCGGGATCCCCCAGTCAGAGCTGGTTAATGTGGCCCAGGAAAGGGAAGTTTTGGGTCTTCTGATGGAGCTGTTGGCCCCGCGACCCGACCCAAGATAAGAGGTTGACGACGAGTGATGAGGAAGTGATGATACATACTGTAAAAATACATAATTTTACACAGTAAGTCACTGACATATTTATGCCTTGTTTCCACATAGCTCTGTGTATGTATGTGATGTGTATGTATGATCCTTCAGTGTGTTTGCAAGACTCTTACTCCTCCTTTTTTGGTCCATAATTTGTCTTGATTACATTGAAAGATGTGAACTTTTGCAGCAGATAAAGGACAGATTGTATGCACTGTAACTTCCTGTAAATCAGTAACTCATACAGCTAATACAGCTCTATTTATATATTTATCCAAGTGAAAAGTTTGGCATATTGAGCAGTATTTTGTTAAAAGACATGAATTTGTATCTGTGCTCTACAGTACATGTTACTCAGCTATCAGTGTTAGCTGAATATTCCATTGAACTTTTCATCTAGAAAAAAATGTATAAATGGGACTTTTCTAGACTGGATGGTAATAATTCATGGTAGGTCCTCTCCCATATCTGCGTCGTCGTTTCTATTCATCTGTTTCTGTATTCATTTCCTTGCGTTTAACACTAGGGGCGTGATCTGTATACTATTTGGATTTACAGGTATTAAGTTTGGCTGGACAAACTCCAAAGAAATGCAGCTCATTCATGCTGAAATGTTATTGAGACTCTTACAGCTCTTTGTTTTTGCCCTCTTACATTTGGTTTACTGGTGGATCTGTTCGTAAGTCAGGGTAGATTTGATTATCTTTCTGTGCGTTAACATTTCTTCCTCTTCTCTGTGCAGGACTACCTCGGAGCGGTGATCGTGCTGACGGCAGCAGGATCCTCTATATGGAGTTTTAGCCTCATGCCTTCTGTCGGCCTCGTGGGCCTCGGACTCACGTACGCCCTCACTGTGAGTTTCTCTTATGTTCTATCACTCTGTTTCACCTTCTACGTCTGTATTTTCTACCTCTTTGTGTTATATCATGAATTATGTCTCTCCATTGATTCTTTGCTAGACAGTTGTCTAGTCATGTTTTAACATTTAAAGGACTTTTAAAGGACCAGTGTGTAGGAATTAGGGGGATTTATAGCAGAAATGGAATATAATATTCAATAACTATGTATTTAGTGTATAATCGTGTGAAACCAAGAATCGTTGTGTGTTTGTTAGTCGTTCATATCTACACAGGGAGTGGTCCTCTCCACTGGGTTGCTCCTCCTCGTTGCTCCTCCTCGTTGCTCTGCCTCGTTGCTCCACCATGTTTCTACAGTTGTCCAGACTGGACAAACCAAGCACTAGCTCACGGAGTCCGCCATGTTGCTCCGCCATATTGCTCCGCTGTGTTGCTCCGCCATGTTGCTCCGCCATATTGCTCCGCTGTGTCGCTCCGCCGTGTTTCTACAGTAGTCCAGACCTGACAAATCAAACACTGGCTCTAGAGAGAGACTTTAGCATTTTTATGTTACTTGAAGGTCACAGTAGTGCTTCAACATGCTTGTGAAACTGTGGTAACGTGAGCCACAGAGTGCTAAACGATGGTACTGCCCGGCGCCGTCTGACGTTGCTCTTTAAGTAGAGACATAAACCTAAAAAGAATAAAAAAATAAATAAATACAAATTATCCGCTGAGTTATAGACGTTTCTTTCTCAATATAAGGCTTTGAGAAAAGTCTTTTTGGGCCGGCTGCTATAGTACGGCCATTTGGCCACCACAAACATTGGGATCAATGTTTGCACGCTAAATAACGCTCCAAACTTTCGCCAAATTTGGTGAGGAAAAACTGTCATGTCCATTTTCAAAGGATCTCTTGACCTTTGACCTCCAGATATGTGAATGAAAACGGGTTCTGTGGGAGTCACGTAGCACCCAGAGGCTCTGCTGGTAAACAAGAGCCCACTTTGAAATGCATTAGTGGTTATGTAATGAGGCAGTGCTGCCTAGTGGTCAGAGAGGCTCTCCTGTAAACAAACAACAACTAAAACGCCTTAATTTTTACTGTTGATTTGTCACAATATGCGCCATTAAAGCACAATAGCAACTGCAAATAAGCCCTTAATTTTGAGGGTTTAGGAAGATCTTTTTACGTCAGCTCATAATATGTTTACAGAGATAGTATCAGACAGTAACTAGTGGTTGGTTTCAAGGTGTAATACTGTATATTTTAAGATGCAGTTTACACTGTAGATATAAACATTATCTTAACAAACATGATCCAGTCCCGCTGTGTCTCACTCTGTAGGTCACCAACTACCTGAACTGGGTTGTGAGGAACCTGGCAGACCTGGAGGTCCAGATGGCAGCTGTGAAGAAGGTCAACAGCTTCCTCAGCACCGAGTCGGAGAACTACGAGGGATCTATGGGTAACTGAGTTCCACCAACATTCACCGCCAACATTTTCCTCTTACCTGCAGTGCTGTATATCAGTCTAGATTGTTTTGGCATGAGCTACTGAGTGTTATATACTGTATATCGGCTGTAGAGATGTATATCTTCTCTCTAATATTACGTTACTAGATGACCCTCGGCTTGTGAGGCTCAAAACGCCAAAAAATTTCTATTTCCAGAACTACAAAAATAGTTCCTACATGAAACGACTAACTAAGTGTGGGTGGTAATCACCGAAAGCCCCACGATACAATAAGTCACGATATGCTCTGCGATCTGCTGAGCAGATATATTGTGATTTATTACCTTTTTTCGACGGAAAATTATGCAGTTTGTTAACATCTATTTTATCTATGAAGATACAGTTTTCACTCTCTTCGTGAGTTTTCATTTACATATCTTGAGGTCAGAGGTCAAGGGATCCTTTGAAAATGGCCATGACAGTGTTTCCTCGCCAAAATTTAGTGCTCTGACAAACCAAGCCGACCGTGGGACAGTTTAAGGCCGTCAGTGAGCTTCTGTCGGTCTAGTTTTTGTGGTGTGTCCGGTACCTTCAGCTCTAGTCTTTGTATGTCAGAGGCTTTTTTGGCTGATTCAGCATGTTGAATCAGCGGCGGCGCCCGTCGGTGACAGAAATCACTCTGATTAGCGGTTCAGCTTCAGTGAATCACGAGAAGAGAAATGGAACTGAGGAAAACAATCCAACGAGTGAAGTCGAGAGTAAAAACACAGAAGGCTCCTCTCATTTTTCATCTTCATCTCATCTCATTGTTCCAACACACGGATATTTTCACATCGACGATGAATGGTGAGTGAGAGTGGTGTGAAAATGGACGACAAAACGGCACTTTATTTCATGTACGATTCACTTTTTGAATGATGAATACAGACTACCGCCACCTGCTGGTGTGGAGAGTTATTTCCTCTCACAGATGCAGAACGTAGGAGGTAGTTGGCTGTCGGCTGCAGTCTTTGCGGTGTGTTCGAGTGCAACCTCTTGGCCAAGACAAAGGCGACATGAGGCAATGCAACAGATCATCACCACTAGTTCTCTGTTAGCTTGCTGTGTCTGGGCCTTTTTACCTGAATAATATTGTTTTATCTCATGTCTTAACCAGAAAAAGATCCTTTCATGAGGAGGATTAATTCTGAATATCCAAACAGAATATGCTGTTTACATGACTCGTATCAAATTCACTATATTGTCATACTTGGAATAATAGTAATATAGTAGTAATAGTAATAGTAATATTAGTGTGCATGTAAAAGTAGTCTTTGCTGTTGAGTTTTTAAATTTTTTTGAGCTCCACAAGCTATTTGGTTCCATTATACTGGAGCGAAGGCAGACATCTCTAGGGTCGATGAAGAGATATAGATCTCTATCTAGATTGTAAATAGAAGGAGAGAGGAAAAACATATAGTTTTGAGTTTGGGGTGAACTGTTCCTTTAAACTTAGAAAAAAATCATCTCTGTGTTTTGTTTTTTGGGGAAAAGAGGAGAACCACTTATTATTTATTCCCTTGTCAGATTTGATATCTCAGACAGCAAAACGAAGCAAAAACGTGGGGAAGGAACTCAGCTCTGCATTCCTGCATGCCCACATCCAATTTTTCTAATACCTCTGCTAAAATCGCAGCAGCCTTTCCACGAGCATCAGTAAAAAAAAACAAGTGAAAAACGAAATAGATAGATGGACGCTCATTTAGATATTACATTTCACAAGCTATACTCACACCAGCTCTCGACAGGATTTTTATTTTTCAAGTGCAAAGTTGTGTTGATGCCTTGTGATTTATAGGAACAGAACGACCTAATCTAATGATGAACAGCCCTTGTTTTAACTGCACAGTGTGAATGGGTTCATGCATGTGTGTTTAACAGTTTTATCTTTTGCTTAAGCTGTATTTTGGATTTATGGGATGTGCTGTTGCTATGGTGAAATACAAATGCTGCAGCAGTCCTCTCCTGGCAGGACAGATAACAAAACAAAAAGACTTTTCACTGTTTTCTTTTATTTAATCAGGGTTACTGATATCTAACCGAACCAAACCTTTTCAAATCGTGAACAAAAAAGGAAAAGTTGTAGTGAATTTGCCAGAGGATCTTTAATCGAGACAGAGCAGTTATTTTGGGAAACATAACCAAAACAATTCCTGAGTTTGAAGGATGGCTGGAAAAAAATAAAGAGAAAAAAATAAACCAAGAAAGATTAGAACGAAAAGGAGAAAGCGGAGTTAAGGATGAGGTTTCTATCTCTGTGTTTCATTGACTTTTCCTCTCAACTTTATCTTTTACAGTAAATGTTCCCTAAAAAACCCTGAGTAACAGATTCTTCCTCTCTGACTTCATGGAAGCTTCCAGCAAACTGATAAAAGTAAAACATTAAAAGGGAGGAAGAAACCAAAGAAGCCTGCAGCAGAGCTTTGAAATTATTATCTCCAGTGTTGTAATATGAATAATGTGGCACTTGTTAGTACGTACTGTGTCTACACAGCAGGTCTACTACTCAGCCTTGAAGACAGGAAATAAAAGTTTGGACATTACACATTTTGAACAGGAAGCCTGCGTTAGAAATGATGATGATGGGAAGTGTAGGATCCACAGTAAAATATTTAAAAAAATGAAATATGGTTCATACATTGATGCTAAGATCAAGAACACTAAACTAAAATGGCGCACATGGTAAACATTATACCTCCTAAACATTAGCGTGTTAGGATTGTAGTTGTGAGCGTGTTAGCATTTAGCTAAAGCCCCACTTGTGCATAAAGCCTCGGTTATACCTCCAAACGGAGTCGCGTAGTAGTTCAGTTTATACTGTCCGCTTAAAGGACGCGTCCCATACGTGGAGACAATAGGCTGCACGGACCTACTGGAGGGCAAAAAACCTGCCAAAATCAAAAATAATATTAAATAATAAATAATATTTAAAATAAATCAATAAATGGCTTGATAAATGAATAAATATGTCATTAAATATAACAAAAATAATGTTAAAAAATGAATGTAGCCATTAATTAATTGATAAAATGTGACATAAATGGGTTTTTCTTTTTTAATTTGCTTTTTTATTTATTTATCTTTGTAGTAATTACCTTATAATTAATTAAATTAATTTCCCCTTTCATTTATTCTGTATTTATTTTTATTATTTTTGATTAAAGCTGCGGTTATATGTACATCCAAACGGAGATGTACGTGTACAGCTGTGTACACCACAGATAGTACTAGCAGTAGTTGTGTTTATACTGTTTATACTACATACATGGACAGCAGATCGCTATGCTACCCCTTGTAGTTAGTTGCTGTTGTGATTAATTTTCCCTTTTATTTATTTATGTATTTATTTTTATACATTTTTAAATGTAGTTTTTTTGCATTTATGTATTTATTTACCGATATTTTGCATTTATTTTTTTATTTACATTTATTTTTAAATGTATGTATGATTTTTTTTTTTAATTGATTTATTTATTTGACCATGCTGTGGTCTCTTATATACTTTGACCGATTCAGTCTTCATGGAGGTGCAGCTGCGTCAGTAATTTTTATATCTTTTTAATAGTTCTTGAATAGTATTTTTTGATAATATGTGCAAAACTTTTGCTAATTGCTTACTGTCGGGTTAGAGAACTGGCACAGTTTAAAATGTGTATCATTCAAGCGTCTTTAAGTAACCTTTAATGACAGGAAGCTAAAAATGGTTTAGTGTCAGTGATTGATAAAATCTTCACAAATTAATACAAATCTGAACAGTTAACACTGCGTTCAGGTGGTCTGTCCGTCCGTCCGTCCTGTTCCTCTGAACTCCTGGAGGAAATTTCTTCTTTTGTCACAAACGTCCACTTGGACTGAAGGATGAACTGATTAGATTTTGGTGGTTTGAAGGTCACCGTGACCTTATGAAACACGTTTTATTCTACAACAACAAAGAATTCAGATGCTCAATTTCACACAAACATGTGAAACAGGATAAAATGGTGAAGTGACATTTTGGACAGACACGGATGTAAACTGCAACTTGACTGGTTGGTGGAGTTACAACAGCCATTTATATCTTTGTAGTGGTTCGTTAGATTCAGCTGTTACTTATTCATCAGCCGTGTTGGGTAATGTTACTGAGAGTAACTAGTTACCTACTGAGAAAAGTAACTCGTTAGAGTACTTTTGCATTGCGAAAACTGTGATCCCTTGTTCATGTTGGTTATATTGTCCAGAGGGTGAGTAGTCTTCCACAGTATACACCTACATTTTGAATGTACTGACTCTACTGTCATTGCATAGCCTTGTCTACATCAACTGGACCTTTGCAGGAAATAAGAAGACAGATGCAATACCCACTTTACAGCTCTTTATTATGTCAAGCAAGAAAATGCTTTTTCTCTCAGGCAACGTTCCTTCTATGTGACACATAATGGAGATTTTATTAGTGATCTTATGGAAAGATGGAGACTCAGCAGTTGATATAAGTAGCATCATGTAAGCAACTACAAGTTATTTAATTTCCCTCAGAGTTGTAGCCGAAAGCCGTTGCTGTTTCAGTTTTGTGGAGCTGTGCGTCTGCCGATGTTTTGTCAAATTAAAAGTAGAGTCTTCGCAGCTTACAGGCCCGTATCCCCCAGACTCAGTTTGTATTTCACTGTGATGTTCTTGTCACAGATCTGAAAACATAACTAAAAGGAAAACATCGTGTTTCTCGCTGTAAATTATTAGCATGTCAATATCATGACAACTTCCATTTTGCCAACAAATACCCTTTAATTAAATTCCTATTATATGAGTCTGGACAGACTTAGCGCAAGAGGCATGCAACCATGATGTGGTGATTCTAGTTTGTGACATTTATTGTTATCAGAGTAAATGTGCCGGTTCATTGTAGTCTAACTTTTAAACGTGTGGAGGCTTTAAAGGTTTAAATATCACAGTTTTAAATAATACAGCCGTAACTGTATAGTTGTGATGTCATTGTTGAAACTCAGCAGCACTTTAATAGGAAAACTCTCCCACTGTATATCTGTAGTGTTATGACTTGGTCCATATGGTGTATAAGCTCCTGTTTACACCAGCCAGGCCTGTAACATACACATCAGGCGCGCAGTTAGCGGTCTGTTTTTCTGCTCTAGTGTCTTTCAGAAATAAACCCTCCTGTGTTTCTGTCCCCTGCAGACGCCTCTCAGGTGCCTGAGAACTGGCCTCAGGATGGCGAGATAAAGATCCAGGACCTGTGTGTGCGCTACGATCCCATGCTCAAACCGGTGCTCAAACACGTCAACATGTACATCGAACCGGGCCAAAAGGTAATTAACACGAAGCCGTGAAGGGAGCGAGGCTGGGTCGCAGGGATCAGTGTAATACTGTTTAAGTACAGGAGGATAGTGAGAAGACGTTTCATTTGAAGTCACATCCATGTGTCTCCGTTAAACACTTGGTGGCTAAACTCCATCCACACTCAGCATGTAGCCGCCGCTCTGCTATCACACAGGTGTGTCATGTCTCACAGCGGTGTCACAGTGATCATTGTCTCTCGTCTCCCCGTCAGGTGGGAATCTGTGGTCGCACCGGCAGCGGGAAGTCCTCTCTGTCGTTGGCCTTTTTCAACATGGTGGATATTTTTGAAGGTGGGTCTGCCTCCCGTCACAGTCCTTCTTTCACTTTCATCTTTAGTCTCATCTTTCGTTGTCTCTCACTAGTTGAGTGCGTTGATGTCTGAGTAAAGGGATTAAAAGTGATTCTTAAGATACTATTCTGAGGACGTTTCTGACAGGATTTCCCTCAGGGTTGCTGCCTTGAGTAGGTCTTGACCCTGAGTTCTACTTCAACCCCCAAAACAACTCTGTTGGTCTCTGGTTCTGTCTTTGAATATCTCGGCCACTTCCTCTGATCCACTTATAAGATAAAGATGCTTCAAAATAAAGTGCTGTTAGACAGGAGGGAAATTATTTTATAAATGATAACATGACAGGGTTCCTGTGGGGTCGTAAAAAGTCTAAAAAGGGTCTAAAATCTATGAATTTAGTTTAGTTTTAGGACTAGAATGGAGCAAAAGATATAATATCAATAATATAATACCAATCATGTCATGCTAACATGTTGGGAAGGAGGTTAAATAACGCTGTCATGTCGAACTGTCATGTCCATGTTCAAAGGGGTCCCTTGACCTCTGACCTCCAGATGTGTGAATGTAAATGGCTTCTCTGGGTCCCCACCAGTCTCCCCTTTACAGACATGCCCACTTTATGATAATCACATGCAGTTTTTTCATGCAAATGTCTTTTTTTCTCCTGTTCTAAATTTATGTATTTGGCTATTTCTGCATACTGGGGTCAGTAAACAGTCTTGAATTACATAAATTGGGTCTGACTGTAAAGCTGAGACTCCAATGAGCCCAATCGTATTTATGTGTAATGATGTTAGTCCCCATAGGAGCCGTTTCATTGTAGTGAAAATTGACCACACTGTTTAAAATGACCTGTGGTGACCTCTAGGATAATCACAGCCACGCAAAGCTCTAGAGACCTGGAGCATTCAGAGGATGGATGGCTTTCCTAGCTAGACTGACGGTAATGGCGTTTCTGAGCTGTTTATACAACACAGAAGTGCTCGCTATCCAATCGCCGAAAAACGCAATTCTTGCAGAAATCTCTAAAAGTTTTGTCACCAAATCACAGCATGGCTTTTTCTATGGTGTTCCTCAAGGTCTTAGTGTCTTAATGTGGTATATTGGAGGGATTATTGATCATTTTTACCAATTCTGGAGTGGTAAAATATGGTTAAATTTAGCACCAAATCTGTGTAACAAATGGTATCAACCCAAAAATTGGTGCAACAGCTTATGAGACATAATAGAGCATGAGGATGGACATCATATACTTCTATCATAATGTTTATCCTTTAAAATACATTTAAGCTTATCTGCAGACAAACGTGTGACGCTGTCTGAACCCAAACACACTCAGCTGTAGGTTGAGCTGATCTTAATGGGTTTTGGTAAAACTGCAGCACTACTGGAGGTAAATTAGTCACCTTCAAAGGACGTTCTGCGTCCGATCTCCTGTAGTGTCGTAGTGCAAGTTTATGTTGGAGAACATGTTTATTTAACCGTCCCTCCTTGCATTTCAGCTCCTTTCAAACAGGTCTCTCAGCAGGAATCCGTTTGTTCTTCGTGTGCATTGCTTCACGTTTAAATACCTGACGAGAGGACCAGAAGTAGACCCCTCTGTCAGAGGATTAGAATAAGGATGTGGCTCGTTTTGTTGCAGTCATTTCCAGCCTTATTTCTGCCTAAAGAGTATTTTTCATTTGTTGGATTTTGAATGTGAATCGTCTGCTCCTAAACAGATTATTCAGACAAAGATGAGATTACACCGTCACTTTTTCCACACACACACAGACAGCTGGGCGGACATTTCATTAAACAGTAAATTAAGACATGCGTGTCAGCAGCATTTCCTTATAAAGCAGTGAAATAAAACCAGAGCAGCGTCCTGGTGATTGCTCTCCTCACTGAACTGTACAGAACATCCTGGATTTCATTACCCCAAAAATATAACAGAACAAAAATATTTATTCAAGACATCGCAATGTGGACGAGTATTAAGTTTTAAGGACAAATTTAAGGGGATTGTTTCAGTTTAAAAACGGCAAATAAAGGAGCAGTAAGTTGCATTTTTTCAACCGTATAGGACAAAATGCTTATAATGTTCTGTTGTCAATAATAATCAGTTGACTTTATTGGCTGATGGGAGTTTCTAAATCATACAAGCCCTCACACTCACACAGTTACACATATTTTAGCTGTGAAGGCCATGAATCGTAAATCTAAAGCCAGACGAACTAATGCCAGAGCAGTGTTGTTGAAGTATTTAGCCTGGTGATGTATGACTTCTGCTCAGGTTGTTTGTATTGGCTGCCTGCTTTAATAGCTGCACTCCTCAATAGTTTGTCATTTAAATTACAGCCAATTGTAGCTCAAAGAAAAGGGAGGGACATCGGCTGTAAGTAGAGCATGAATGTCATTTGCTTAACAAACTGAATTTCTTTGGATTGTGGACGGTTTGTTGGGCAAAATAATTGGCAGAGCATCTTTACAACACTTCGTTCCGAGTTACTGTAGCAGCCACGGTGCTGCGTTCGCTGTCTCCACTTCACCCTGTCTCCATTTCAGCAGGAGAGCTACTGTAGCAGCCACGGTGCTGCGTTCACTGTCTCCAGTTCGCCGTCAGGAGAGTTACCGTAGAAGCCACGGTGCTGCATTCACTGTCCCCAGTTCGCCGTCCGGGAGCGTTAGCAGCTTGTTTAAAAAGATTCTGTAGCTCACACCAAGATGATAATAGCACTTTCACCTAAGACAGTCACTTTAACATCATTTTATTTATTTGCAGGGAAGATCGTCATCGACGGGATCGACATCTGTAAACTTCCTCTGCAGACACTCAGGTCGAGACTCTCCATCATCCTCCAGGATCCTGTGTTGTTTAGTGGATCAATAAGGTACACAAACACACACTCAAACAAAGCTCCAGTATATCTTTCTCAATCATGTAAAGTCTGAAGATGTGGTCACTTTTTATTCCTGTCACCAACCATAACACTGTAAATTGTGGTGACTGGACTCTTAGATCATAATAAATCTTTGAGGCCTCTGCAAAGCACAGTCTTTACTCCAAGTCATCCGTCTAAAGCTAATGAGACACAACAAAGACAGGATTAAGTCAGAGAAGTTAGCTGCTGCTAAACTGATGCATCAGCAGTTATATTTTTCTAAAGATAAAACTCACTAGATGAAACTTTGTGCTAATCCTGAGAATTTACCTTATTTTTGATTGTTCTTTTCAACAACAGCTTTGCGTGGTTAAAATGTGGCATGTGATTAAAAACATTTGTTAATGTCATTTCCTGTTTTTCACCAACTATGACAATATAGTTTCATTTTTACATTTTATTTCAAGAACAGGGTAGTTAGATTGAAGAAACTGTCCACAAACAAATGCAGTTTATACCTGAAATGTTCAGGAACATTTCCTGCACTATATGAATGGGAGCAGGGATCAGTATCCAAGGAAATCCACAGGAAACCACCAATTTCTCACCTCAAGACTTTTCAAGGAAAGTGCTTGTACGGCTGTGTTGTGAACGAAAGCAGTACAATTTCAGGGACAACAGCAGGGACAACAGCATCCAAGGTCAATACCTAACCTTAACCATCTGAGGTCAATACCTAACCTTAACCATCCGAGGTCAATACCTAACCTTAACCATCTGAGGTCAATACCTAACCTTAACCATCTGAGGTCAATACCTAACCTTAACCATCTGAGGTCAATACCTAACCTTAACCATCTGAGGTCAATACCTAACCTTAACCATCGGAGGTCAATACCTAACCTGAACCATCTGAGGTCAATACCTAACCTTAACCATCCAAGGTCAATACCTAACCTTAACCATCTGAGGTCAATACCTAACCTTAACCATCTGAGGTCAATACCTAACCTTAACCATCTGAGGTCAATACCTAACCTTAACCATCTGAGGTCAATACCTAACCTTAACCATCCAAGGTCAATACCTAACCTTAACCATCTGAGGTCAATACCTAACCTTAACCATCCAAGGTCAATACCGAACCTTAAACATCCAAGGTCAATACCTAACCTTAACCATCACGAGGTCAATACCTAACCTTAACCATCTGAGGTCAATACCTAACCTTAACCGTCTGAGGTCAATACCTAACCTTAACCATCTGAGGTCAATACCTAACCTTAACCATCTGAGGTCAATACCTAACCGTAACCATCTGAGGTCAATACCTAACCTTAACCGTCTTGTGAGAGTTTCACAACTTGGGGGTTAGCTTCTGGACAATAAAAACACCAAACAAACTGTCTCTTGGACTTTACTACTTTACCACTTCCTTCCTGTTAGCTTGTAGATGTGGTAGGGCTAGCTAGCTAGTTAGCTGTTGGACTGAGAGAGAGCTACAGAGTATGTGAGATGGATTCATATCTCATGTTGAGATGTGATGTTTCACGACTGGAAATTAACCAGCAACCAGTCACATGCTGGTAAAATAGTGGCTGCTAGATTTTCTTCTCTCATCAGCCAAAAAAAACTATGGTCATCCATCGAATGGCTGCTAGCTTTTTCAATCCACCAGTCAGACTGACAGCTGGACAAAACAAGTAAGTTTGCCCAACGTGTTTCGCCTTGGCATTTTTGAAGCACTTGTGGCTACGCATCTCAATGTGGTCATCCCCTCAGCGAGTTAGACTTTCAACTTCTAATATCAAGTGTTGTATTACTGTAGATACTCATTTATATGAGAATATAGAGAGTAAACCCCAGAAACTTGATTGATTTTATTCAGAAACTTGGATGAAAGAAAGCCCCAATGAGCAATTGCACTGAGTCACAAACACTGGTGGAACAATGGCTAGAGAGGAAGTGACATCACAAGTTTGGCTCTTGAAAGCAGCCATAGCTTGGCACTTGTAAAGTGACATGTCATGACAAGCAAACATTAAACTGCAGCAACAAGTGAATAAGTGACTGTTTTGTCCTGAAAGACATCAGTCACATGACAACACCCAGTCCCAGCTGTGGGGTTAGTAGTTGAAACCACAGTGGGAACTCTGGTTTGGACCTAATCTGACTTTTGTCATAGACGTCACGGATGGAGGAGGTCGTCCTCTGCCTCCTCCTCCTCCTCCTCCTTCTTCTTCTTCTTCTCTTGTCATACACACTCGCCATCGCCGTGTGTTTGTGTTACTAGGCGATACAGAGAGTCTGTGTTTGTTATAAAAGACAAAGAGCATGTGCTGTTTGTTTGGACAGATATGCCGCTCTACATAATTGTGTGTGTGTGTGTGTGTGTGTGTGTGTGTGTGTGTGTGTGTGTGTGTGTGTGTGTGTGTGTGTGTGTGTGTGTGTGTGTGTGTGTGTGCGTGTGTGTGTGTGTGTCTTGGCGTTTCCACCGGCTCTTGTTTATGTGAACGTAAGCTCGGGGTGAATGGTCGACAGTAACTGTTTCCCACTGTTATCTTAGATGTTACTTCTATGTTCTGACACACACTGGAGTTTAAAGTTGGAAATAAACGAGGACTTTATTAAGTGTTAATTGTACGACAAACAAAGAAATACACAGACATGAGAAGAAAACTAGGCAGTCATTTTTTTTTCCAGGGTTCCCACGGCATCTTAAAAAGTCCCAAAAAAGTCTAAAATCAAATAACCTGTATTTAAATGTCTTAAAATCCTCACAAAATGTCTTCAATACAATTTTATGATGTTACTTTTATTTAATAGAAGAAACCTTTATCTTACTTTTAAATGCTTCATTTTTTGAACATGCTATAATAAAAATATATTATTATTATAAATATATTTTCATTTTGGATTGCAAACAAATATTAGTTCAGAAATTAAAATTAAACAGGTCATTTTTATCCAGGTTTATAAGGCCCTTTTTGTCTGCTGCTTTTAAGTAATTCCATCCCATTTTTTCTGTTTATTTATAGTTAGCAGGTGATGCATTAAATATTACACTACCTCTGTTAGTGTGTAATAACTCCAGTCCATCCAACCATTGTCATATTTTCCCTCCTACCTGTAGTGTTATTTATCTGTCTAGATTGTTTTAGTGTGAGCTGCAGGCTGTTGGAGATGTCGGCCGTGGGGATGTCTGCCTTCTCTCCAGTATAATAAGATGACACCCGGCATGTGATGCTTTAAGCACCCAAAAATACATTTGAAATCATGACCCAGTTAGTCGAGATAATCCACAGACCTTGTTGTGAGCAGTTTCATGTTGGAACTATTTCCTTTTTACCAAACTACACCCGCCAACCGTATCACAGCGCAGAAGGATGCACGCGCCGCTGAGCCAACAGACATTACAGCTCAGCTTATGGATGTCTAAAGAGAACTGGATCCAGCATTGGAGGCGGGGGACCCAGTCACTCCTGGGAAAGTTGCTCAGTAGTGCGTGTCTTGATGTTGCAGGTTTAACCTGGATCCGGAGAGGACGTGTACTGACGATCGACTCTGGGAGGCGCTAGAGATCGCTCAGCTGAAGAACATGGTGAAAGCTCTGCCTGGAGGTCTAGGTACTCAAAGATGAAATTAGTTTCAGTGCACTGTGATTAGCATGAAGAGTGAAATACATCTGTTTAACTGAGTGTGTTGCTGTGTCCAGACGCTGTGGTGACCGAAGGAGGGGAGAACTTCAGCGTCGGTCAGAGGCAGCTCTTCTGTTTGGCCCGAGCTTTTGTCAGGAAGAGCAGTATCCTCATCATGGACGAAGCCACAGCGTCTATAGACATGGCCACGGTGGGTGTTTCTGTGTCTGTGATATCAGATAATGTGCAATTATCAATGCTGTGCGACCATAGATCACACTTTAATACATCCATATGTTTATGTGGGATCATCTAATTTACTGATTTTTACTCATTTCTCACTTGGTGGACTATAACTAAGTACATTTACTCAAGTATTACAGTATACTTATGCACAAATTTGAGGTAATTGTACGTTTCTTGAATATTTCTATTTTTTACTACATTTATCTGACAGCTTTAGTTACTTTGCAGACTTAAGAATTAACGTACATAACATATTATGATCTAATAAAACATGATAACCATCGTCATATTTCAAGTCCATCATTTATTTTGTAAACAGGTGTATGTATATATAAAACTGTCCAGCTACAACAGTAAAATGCTGCTTACAGATGGATGCTGCAGTAATAATAATTAGGGCTGTCGATTGATTATAATATTTAATCATGATTACTCACATGATTATCCATAGTTTAATATGATTAATCGCAAATTAAACACATTTTTTATCTGTTCAAAATGTACCTCAAAGGGGTATTTGTCAACAGGGTATTTAAAACTCTTATTAACATGGGAGTAGGCAAATATTCTGCTTTATGCAAATGTATGTATATAAAAACACAAAACCATGACAGATATTGTCCAGAAACCCTCCCAGGTTCTGACTTTAGCATAAAAAATATGCTCAAATCATAACATGGAGGCAACAACAGCTGTCAGTGTGTCAGAGTGCTGACTTGACTATGACTTGATCCAGGCTGACTGGGACTATCATAAAGTGGGCATGTCTGTAAAGGGGAGACTGGTGGGGACCCAGAGAACCATTTACATTCACACATCTGGAGGTCAGAGGTCAAGGGACCCCTTTGAACATGGACATGACGGTTTTTCCTCACCAATATTTAGCACAAGTTTGGAGCGTTATTTACGACAAGCTAGTGTGACCTGGCTGGTACTGACGGATTCATCAGGTTTTCTAGTTTCGTATGATGAGCTTTAAAACTGAGCTTGATACAACCTCCGAAAGATTGATTGAGTTAATGTGTTTAAGAAATTAATGGTGTTAAAATGAGGCAATATTAACATATAGCAGTTATTTAGGGAGGTGAGATTTTTCAGGACATCAGGACAACTATTTTAAAGGGTTGATACTAAGTACATTTTGCTGATAATACTTACATACTACATACTGGTATTACTTCTGTTACTTAAGTATTGGAGAATGAACTGCACTTATCACTAGAAAAGCATATGGAAAGTGCTCCTAACCTATAGAGACAAAAAGGTTTAAATGCTGGTTATTTCTTTCTGTGAGAAACAAATTGTTCTTCCCTGTCGAATAATAACGTTAATATCTGTTTTTGTCCTCGCAGGAGAACATCTTACAAAAAGTCGTGATGACTGCGTTTGCAGACAGAACCGTCGTTACGATCGCAGTAAGTCCGTCAGTCTGTTGATCTTGTTGTTTAAAGTCAAACCACGTCAGGTTTATGTGAACCAGCTCCGGTCCTACAGCTAGCTGAGGTTCACGGTTTGGTCGGTGCTGATGGATGCAGACTCTCTAAGCTTCATGTGCATCTATAGCTTTGTATTTTCCTTTATTTTCCTGCACTTTTCCCCCTTTTTTCCACACTGTTTTTCCATACAAAATGTACTATAGTAATAATATAAATAGTCTATGATGTAAAGTCAGTCCTCTTTGCCATTTCTTTCACTTATCTGCTTTCCTTTTCTCCCTCTGTGATGCTGTCTCGTCCTCTGGATACTCTTTTATTGTCACCCATCATGCTTCCTCCTATCCATTCCTTCAACCATTTCCCTTTCTCTTCCTTCTCTGTCCTTGCACATCTTTTCCCTTCCTCAATTCTTCCCCTCCCTTTTCATTCACTTTTCTCCATTCCTGTCCTTCTACACTATTCCTCCCTCCCTTCTTTCCCCCCCGTCCTCGTCTCCGTCCCTCCGTCCCCGCCGCCAGCACCGCGTGTCCTCTATCGTGGACGCCGAGCAGGTGTTGGTCTTCTCCTCGGGGATCTTGGTGGAAAGTGACTCGGGTCCCAACCTGCTAGCACAGGAGGAGAGCCTCTTCAGTGTGCTAGTGAGGAGTCACAAGTAGACCCGGATCAGCTCCAGACCACTTTGGCTCTTTCGCTTCCTTCCATTTTTCCACCTGTTTCTGTTTTTTTGGGTCGGAGCTGGAGTCTGGGTCTGCTGAAGCCTTACTGCCATTGACAGCCTGGTTGGTATCAAATAAAATCAACTGCATGCTCTTCTGTCGGTATCGCACGTTGCATGCAGTGCAATTTGATCAAACCTCGCAGTGTTGCAGTGTCGCCTGCAATGTTAAAACAGCCCTCAGTGCTTCCAGTATTCAGTTAGAGCATGTAAAGTTACCATTACATCCATCATCATGCCACTTATTTAGGTTAAAGCTTCAAGGCCAGATGTTCTTCAACAGCTCCTCTTAGCTTTATCTGGAGGTATACTGGGAGATTTAGACCAGCATTTTCCCCAATAATATCCTCCCAGTTGTAAATATCATGGATGAAAACCACAAATATTACAAATTAAAGGATAACTTTGGTATTTTTGAACCCTATGTCCCCATGTTTGTGGTTAATGGGGACAACACTGAACGAGCTGTAGTGTAATCGTATGGGGCAACCTGGCACCGTCAGTCCATGAAAAGTACTGGTTTATTGTTATTATAAACATCTGACAACATTATGGAAAGGAGCCTGCTAGGTCATTAAACCTTTTCACTCGACCGTTTTTTTTTTTAAATATCTAACATTACTACATTCAACAGTCAGTGTCTCAACATAAGTTATACCTCATTAAAAACCTTCATACTGTAACCGGATGCTTCATTAGGTAGATTAGACTTTATTCTGAAGGGGGCCACGTTTTGAGGTGCTGATCCTCGTCCCAACAGTGTTAAACTATGAACAGAGAACAGACAGCCGATGTTGCATGGAGCACTGTACATGTTAGATGTTCTCAAAGGAAATACTAAGGAGTTACGCCCGTGTAGCGTGCAGGAAGCAGGACACAACGTGGTCAAGTCGCTGGTTCATAACTTGGTCGTTAACAACCGAGTCTCTTGCTGTTCCTTGAATCTTGTCTGCCAACAATCCCCGAATCTTGTCTTCTCTCCAGTTGGACATTTTTGTTGCGTCTTTGTGTAAATTACCCCACTTGCTGTGAATTCACTTGGCTATGAGCGGCCCTATTCACACATCGGATCAATCAGATATGACACAGACTGTGCACTTCGGAGTTGGCAGGGTAAACTCTAGGACTGTCCTGAGTACCATTGGGACAGTGCCGCTGTCACACTACTGTACATACATGCACCTCTACACTAAACAAATATCCATCTGAGAATGACTAATAAGAACTAATGTTGAATAGTGCCGAACGATTAACTGCATTTGTGATAATATCCCAATACCATAAAACACTATTTTTTAACTGTTAAGGCTGCGATTACCCTCTGTTCATGTGACACACGAGTAGAGCAGAGGAAGCATCGACTTGGCTGCTACGCTGAACCTTGAGCTGTTGTCCAACGGCCTGCCTTGCTACCGTTGCTACCACACGGCAACACTATTAACCTGTATCAGCACTTAATAAAAACACCACAAAGCCATGTACGATAGTTGCATGACTAAAACGGCGACCACCAGTGTGTCAAGTAAGCCAAAAACCACCTGACCAATACAAATAATGAATAATGTTGTGAGATTATTCCTTCCTTCCTATTTATGGGCTATTTTGGGATTAATGCATTATTATAATATTGATAGTTGAAGCTCTGAAGCATTCGGATCAGTCCTTGTAAAGTCTGTTTAATGTCCAGCCCGAATGATGACATTCGTGTTCTCACATATAACACTTCTGGGTAATGTCTAGGTAAGTTCAGGGTTGCAGTGCATGTGTGAAAGCCTCAAATCACAAACTTAGTCTCATGAAACAGAAAGAACAACATCATCTGCAAACAAACGGAGATCCCATCCTAACACCATTGATCAGGGCAGTATCTGGACCTTGAGTGACCCTATTTCAGTCTAAACGCAGCCACTCGGAGTAACTAAAGAAACAAGCATAGAAATTAATACTGTTGCTTTGTGTTTCCAGCACCGCGTCCACACCATCCTCACAGCCGATCTGGTCATCGTGATGAAGCGAGGGAACATTTTGGAGTACGACAAACCAGAGACTCTTTTGGAGCAGGAGGACGGGATGTTCGCTTCATTCGTCCGGGCTGACATGTAGACGAGTCGGCAATATCCAGCAAACAACAACCGACCGATCAGTCGGTTCTCTTTTTCTTAATGAGGTGAATGAATCTCTGTGACACTACAACACTCCAGTGAAGCCAATAATGTGTGTCTTGTATTCAATGGAGAAGAAAAACAAAACGCATCCAGAAACATTATCAATCACCAGTTTATATATTTAAAAAGTTGTACTTGAATCATTCAGTCAGTTAGCCAAATAAATACTGCCTTTTATGTTTAGCCAATTTTCACTTTAGAAATTAGCAAATACACATTTCCAAAGAGCTCTCAACATATTAAACCAAGAGTTAATAAAAAATAAAGATGGTTCTGCCCCTAGATAGCTAATATATGATGCTAATAGTTAGATTTTGTAATTAGCTGAACTTTTGTGTTTATGTTTTATGTAAGGATCCTTTTAAATTGATTTTTCAAAAGTCTTTAATTCTAAAAATATTTGTTACATTTATTTTTAAACGTATGCACAACACTTATCAGTTTTACTAGCACTTGTATTTATGCAATAATATGGAAAGGAGAAACTTGTATGTAAAATCCTTTCTGAAATAACTGAATGTTGGCTCTGGCCAGTCGTTGCTGTGCTCTGCATTCGTGAATGCATCGTGCAGTCTGTCACTGTATTGGTTTAATTCATATTACCTTATATTTTAGACCCTGGTGTAGTATGTGTTACATTTTTAGAAGTAAAACTGATAGAGGTGACACTCAAGAAGCAGTTTTTATAAACCTTTTGTTGCATGAAACTGGCTGCGTTCACATCAACAACAGTCTCTTAGCTCCAACTTTTGGACGGTTAAGTGAATTTTTGTGGTGATTCTTCTCCGGTACGAGTGAGACAAATGAAATCGAAGATTTGCTGCTATTTTTGATGCCTGCTCTGAAAGAGTCCTACAATTCGTGACGCCAAAAAGGAGACATCAGACCTTAAAATGTCCTCGTCCTACTTGTAATTTCCATCAGGAGGTCGACCTGTGTGTCTTTTCACAGTTTTGACGAACCTCGGGATACGATCAGCAGACGTCTTTGATGCAGCACCATCAGAGGAGCATCATGGGTGTGTGCGGCCAGACGGCGACAAATTTTGGTGTAAAGAAGGCGGAAATATATCCAGAAACAAATCCAAAATTTGCTCTTTCAGACAGATAAAAAGCTTGATTTGAACCTCTGAAAAATTCTCTTAAATACCATGATGTATTAGGCTATTAGAAGTAAAAAATAAAAAATACAGAGCTGGGAGAGGGGGGTAATATTCTGGGTTAATCTCTGAGATTATAAAGTCATACATTTGCAAGAGAAAAACACAAATTTACAGCTAAAAAAAAAACCCTGAATATTCTCTGAGATTATAGACATAAATTTGTGGAAAAAAAGATCACAAATTTCTGAAAAGAAATCTTGAATAATCTGAGATTACAAATTCATACATTTGCCAGAAAAAAAACTAACAAATACTGTAAAAGAGAAAAAACATTCACAATCACAATATTATGTGATACTAAAAGTCATAAATTTCAAGAAAAAATCACAAATTTCAGAGTAAAATGTTTAATTTTCTGTGAGATTATAACTTTGTGAGGGAAAAAAGATCAGTTCACAAATATCTGAGAAATTTGTGAATAATCTTTGAGATTATGAAGTCATACATTTGCCAGAAAAAAAGACTTTTACAGGAAAAAAAATTATATTCTCTGGGATTATAAAGTTAATTTGCCAGAAAAAAATAACAAACAAAAGAAAACACTTGATTATTTTCTGAGATTATAAAGTCATAAATTTGTGAGAAAAAATGTCACAATTTTCTGAGAAAATTACAACCAAACTTCTAATTTAATTTTTGTGATATAGAATTTGTCACATTTCATGTTTTCAAACACAAAACAATCAAACAAACAAAACCTGCCCAGAAGTTGGATATGTTGTTTGAGGTATACTTCCACCTTTACTCCTCCCTATCAGTTGTATTTCTGTGCCTACACTAGTACAAACACTGTAGGGTGTCACGGTGAAGCCGGTGAACCCGCTGTCTGTCTGCGGTCATGCTTTGCTGAACTTATTATCCTCGGGGACAATAGACGCCCGACTTGAGCTCCCGTTCAGCCGAAGACGAAGAGATATTTAATGGTTGTTGTGGACTGATGGGGATTTTTGAGATACTGAAGAGTTACAGTGGAAAGTTTCTGAATTGATCCAGAATCATATAAGAGTTTGTCAAAGGTAACGATAATGTTGTTAATAAATTCCAATAATAATAATGTATCTGCTCATTTAGCAGCTAAGAGTATGAATACGAAAGTGAGTAAAGGACTCCAGGTGGCCACAAACACGACTCCACAGTCAATATTCAAACATTCAAATGTGATAAGATGTCAGCTGTTCTGTTTTCAGTTTGTTCGGCTGCCCCGGAGTGGCCAAAAAAATTAAGTAATGCAGCTTGATTATCCAAACCTTTCCAGTAACTCCAGAGTATTGTCCAAAAGTGAAATAAAGATAGATGTAATTCAAAATTCAGATGTTTTTATCTAACGAAACATTCTGTTTCAGTCCATATTTTGTCGGCGTTTAGCCTTTCAAAAACAATGTTTTCACTGTGGTCTAAAAATCATTTGCTCTGCAGCTTTCTGCAGACAAAGGAGCAGACTAGCAGCAGTTTAAAAGTAATTTTACTTTACCTGTAAAGCAGGAAATGTGCTTATTCCCTCTCTGGCAGAGACTTAAATGATACCACATGCATATCGGAAGAGTCAGACAATCGATTGATATCCTACAAAAAGTTGTTCCTCACTTTTCATGTTTTCCTACAATGTTCAGCATCATATGTCAATTTCTGCCTATTACATGCATTCTGTCTTTTCAAAATAAACTTCCGTCCTCACAGGAAACAACTTGGTTACGTTTAGGCAACAGCACTACTTGGTTATGTTTGAGAAAAGATACAGGTAGAAACAGCTAACCTGGCTCTGTCCAGAGTTAACAAAATCCACCTACCGAAAATCTCTGAAGCTCATTAAATAACATGTTATCTGTTTAATTTGTGCAAAAAACAAAACAACGATAATGTTGTTAATAAATTCCAATACTAATAATAATATACAAGCCTCATTTCATTTTCCATTGGCTGCCAGTGTGCTGCATGAAACAAATATTTCTTCTTCAGAACAAAATAATGAGAAAACAAACAGCAAATTTAAATAAATAAATACACTTTATTCAGTCAGTTCAGCCTGTTTTGAGCAGAATCACTTGTCTCGTCTCAGTGGGAGCGGTGCTATTGTCCCTTTTGTATTATTGTGATTAATTATACTCACTTTGCTTTTAAATGAGATGATTTTTATGTCTTTGTACTGTACAGACTGAAAGCCAAATGTGTTCTTCTGCAAGAATTTCAGTATTTTATTTTTTAGATATTATACTCACAGATGTTTCATCTCAAGAAGTTGCTCTGTGTTTTCCCTGTCAAACATATTTTCACTCGTACATCTGCAGTCGCTCCTCCTGTCTTGGTTTTCTTCCTGTTCTTTGATCGGCGTTCGGCCTGGCCGCCTCTACGTTTCATAAATCTTCATAAGTGTTTTACGTCACGTGAGCGTCTGGACTTGAACCTGACAGACTGCTGCCTTGTACATTTTTCGCCTTGCACCCTGAACCATAATTTGTCAGACAAACAGATGGAAAGACAAATTATTTACTTTTATACCACAGAGAAGACAGATTTAACTGATTTAATAAAAAGCATCACGTTTCATTGTTTCATGTCACAGTTTTTTAAACATCTTTAGCTTTGGGAAACAAATGTACAACTTAATACAGCACAAATGTGGGTTAAAGGGTTGATACTGACAGTATTACAAACATTATAGGACTACTCATGAATCCACATTTCAGTGCAACTTAAATACCAGATATCATTTTTACATGTTGATTTTTTTATTCTAAATGTATGTATGTGTACATTCTGTATATCCAAGACTTTTTAAGCATATATCGCAAATTATTATTATGTGTGCCTATTTTTTTTGTACACTTGAAATGATAATAAAATGGTTTTGAGTGAAGTAAGCCTTTTTCTTTCATGAGCCTCAACACACTAATATACAATATGTTGCTAAATGGCGCCCCATGGTGGCCCAAAGTCCCAGATTAATTAAATTTACTGTATAGAAATTAAAACCAGGGAGTAAATAATTAAAATGACTTATGACAGTCAAACACACACAAGTTTATTTATTGAAATATGTAAAAAAAAATATATATATATTTATTATTTTTATAAAATGATAAATGAAAAATAAAATGTTTTTTATTTTATTTATTATTTTATGTTTTTATTATCTTATAAAATAATCATATTTATTTTGACAATAATATTTTTTTTCAATTTAATTAATTTTCAATTAAATGTATATTTATATTCAGTTATTTTTCTATCACAATGACAGCAGAATTGCTCTTAATTTAACTCCGGGTTTGTGTTTTTATTTAATTATTACGTCTATTCAGTTGCAAAATGGACACTGCAGCATAAAGACAAGTAAACTTTAGGGTCTTATTTGACCTATACAGTTATGTAATAAGCATAACAACATAATTATGTATGTGTGTGTATAAAATGGTCATTTATTTGTTTTAAACCATTATTAGTTAACACTTAACTTACCTGGAGATTATTTCTGTATTTATATCTTGTCTTATTTCTAAATCATTCCATATTAACTGCACAGTTTCTTTTTAGAAACTTGTTTTGAATGATCTGAGCCACAAAAACTGGCTTAAAATCATATTTAAAGTCAGTCTAACCTGCATGTCTGGATTGCAGCTGCAAATTAAATAGAGAAATGTGAGCTTTAAATATTAATTTGTATTTCATAGGCCATTAAAGGCTGCTGTATGTCCAAATAAATCATGTGTGTCTTGAAACAATATGAAGACACATAAGTTAGCTCATTAAACTATAATAATAGACCATAATAGAGACCAAATGTGATCAAATGACTGTAATAGACTATTGTCATTTCCCTCAGTTTCCTAAATTTTTGTATTTTAAAACCTACTTAAATTTTATATAAATAGAGATTAATATGGAAGTGGATGTAAAGTTAGTCCTTTAAAGTTTAAAAGAACAGTTTTCATTCATTATTAGAGGGTTTAATGAATGTTTGAACTCAGCAGACTTTATTTAAGACAACAGTTGAAGATTATGTGCCTTGGTTGAGACATGGATAAGTTTTGATTCGGTTCGTTTGACCCGAGATTTCGTGTTTTCCGACGGTCCCTGAACGGTCCTTGAAGGCAGCAGCAGCGTGGTCTGAGCGGGTCTGGACTCTGGAAGCTGGACTACGTCAACAGGAGGAGAGGAGACCGTCCCAACCCTCACAGAGGTCGATCCACGTCCTCCAGATGTCCACACAAGGAAAAGTCTTTGTGCGCCTTTGAGCAGTTTCCCTGCAGGTGGACATGTTTGATCCGCGCGTAAAGACGCACTGAAGACGGACGCTAAAAGCAGCTTTGACGCTTTTTGTTTCTTGACAAGATGTTGGCGAGAAAAAGCATCATCCCGGAGGAGTTCGGTCTGCCGGGGCTCGCCTCCCGCATGCCCCGCAAGCCGGTGTTCAGGGACCGCGTGAACAAGGCGCGCTTCATCGCCAAAAACGGCTCGTGCAACTTGGCGCACAAGAACATCCGCGAGCAGGGCAGATTCCTGCAGGACGTGTTCACCACGCTGGTGGACCTGAAGTGGCGCTTCACGCTGGTCATCTTCACCACGACGTTCGTCAGCAGCTGGCTGCTGTTCGCCATGAGCTGGTGGCTGGTGGCGTTTGCGCACGGAGACCTGGGCCCGGAGCGCCAGAACGGGACCCACTGCGTCACCGATGTCAAGTAAGAAACGCACACACCAGACTCAATGTTAGAAAAGAGCGATTTAGATTATTCAAGTGTTTGGTGAGACTTGAAAGGTGTTTTTACGGTCACTAAAACTCTTTCTATCCATCCTTAGTCGATCCCAACCCCCCTCCCTCCTCTTCCTCCATTTTTAAATGTGATGGAGGAAGAGGAGGAGAGGCAGAGAAAGATTTTAATTACGGCAGGAAGTTAGAGAACCTCTGCTCTCATCATTTCAGGGGAAATAAAGTAAAGATTGTAGGAGGGGGAGAAAGTGTTTGGCACCTCCTTCTCACTGTAGCTCACCGAGTCTTCCCTCTTCTTTCCTTATCTCCTTCCTTCCTTCCTTATCTCCTTCCACTACCTCTCCTTTCCATTTCTTGTCACCACCTCTCCCTTAGATGTTGGAAAGTAAGCAGTCTACATTTACTCAGCTACCATAGTTACTATTTCTTCCAGTGTTTATGCCACATGCCACAATTTAGGAGCTTCAGATTTGACGTGATGGTTGATAGCACTGTTTAGTTGTGCCTTGGGGGGTTAGAAGTCTGGGGTGCCGAAAATTTTTGAAATTTTGGGCAAAAAAATTGATTTTTCTTCAACTTCAGTTACTTTTGCAGGGCAAAGTATTGCAGCTCTGCAATGTGGTTTAGTTGTGTCCTTCTGAGGTTAGAGTGATGCTCTAAAGTTTTTCAATTTTCTCTCAAAAATGTGATTATTTTCAGCCCTGGCAGAAATAAAAAATTTAGGAGCTTTAAAAGCTGGTATGATGGTTGACAGTGTTGTGGCAGCGAGGTGAAGGGGTTTGTGAGCCATGCTCACTTTGCCTTGTGATACTTTTGTAGTTTTATCTGTGTGGGATATTGTTGGTTTGTTGTACTGGCGCTTTTACTTAAAGGAACCGTGTGCAGCATTAAAGGGGCTCTACTGGCTGAAATGGAGTATCATTTTAGTAAGTAAACAAGAGTTAACACTGGCTCTAGAAAGGGCCTTTTGTGGTTTTGTGTTTTCACGTCGGCCACCATAGTCCTACACATGAGAGATGTTTGAGTTGGTTGCAATCTGCAACCTCACCGCTAGATGCCACCAGATCCTACAAACTGCACCTTTAAGTAAAGGGCCTGAATACTTTCCTGTTCAACCTTCCCTCCTCTCCATCACTTCCAATCAAAACCTTGAATATCACAAATGTCAGAGGAAATATGAAGTGATACTATACTTTCTTATTCTCATAGCTGACCAAATATAAACAAAGTGAAGCCTTAAATAGGACTGACTGTCTTTGAGATTTAAGATGAATTCAGGAAAATATCAGAAAGATTTAAAGCTGCAGGAGATTTTCAGAGGCGATTATAGGATCCTGATTTTAAAACATCTAAATTTTAATGTCAGGTCTTCTAAATTTCAACTTCAACTTTCTAAATCTCTGTTCAGGTCATTCACCTCGGCGTTCCTGTTCTCCATCGAGGTTCAGGTGACCATCGGCTTCGGAGGACGAATGATAACAGAGCAGTGTCCGACCGCCATCACCGTCCTCATCATGCAGAACATCATAGGACTCATCATCAACGCTGTCATGCTGGGTAAGACTATGAAACGAACTGTACTGGCTGGAGTACTCAGATCTTTCACATCAAGTAAAAGTAGTAATACTCGAGTATAGAAACACTTTGTTGCAGGTAGAAGTCCTGCATTCATCTGATGAACATGGAGCACTGAGTAGCTTGTGAACTCCACCAGTGGATCAATAAAGTTTTATCTTTATTGATAAAGATAAAGTTTTATCTTTATCCATGTTAATACATCGTTTATTTTTTTTTAATTATATTTTGTATTATTAATGTGAATCTATAAAGCAACTAAAGGTGTCACATAAAGTAAAATGTACAATATTTCCCTCTGAGATGTAGTGAAGTAGATGTATAAAGTAGCACAACATGGACATACTCAAGAAAAGTACAAATACCTTTGTTTTAATTTGAGTACAAAATCGATCAAAGATGTCTGAAGAAATAGAGACTCCAACACCCACAATGCTTTGCCCTGTTTTTATTCAGTCCAATAACCCAGGCATCATTATCAGTTTTATTTCCAACATGTGACACATCTAATCTACATTATTCTAGTAAATAATAATAGTGATCAGCCTGTAGGAGGTGCTATAGTATAATATATTGTTCTTAGACATACGGATGTCAGTTATAGTGTATAATTGTCTGGATATATTTAAAATAAGTAGGATGTACATCCTTCATTCTGTTGAAACTTGCAGTTTAATATATAATGTGCTAATAAAATGGCTTTAATTGTCTCCATCACATGATGAGGTCAGATTACTATGGCGTCCTCGTTGTCTTTGCTCAGGTTGTATCTTCATGAAGACGGCTCAGTCGAACCGGCGAGCGGAGACGTTGATCTTCAGCCGCCACGCCGTGATCGCCGTCAGGAACAACTGCCTGTGTTTCATGATTCGTATCGGGGATCTGAGGAAGAGCATGATCATCGGAGCCACCGTCAGGTTACAGGTGTTGCTCCACGTTATTCTGTTTTTAACAGAGGACAGCAGATGTTTATATTAACAGTGTGTTATTGTTTTTCTGGATATTTTGGCATTTCTTTAGGTAAAAAAAATACATTATGGGGAAGGGGGGAATATTAGGAAAAAACTCTGAGATTATATTGTAAAGTAAATGTAAATATTGTAAATTAAGTCAGCAAATTTAGGGCAAGTAAACCTCAGTATTCTCTGAGATTAAACTTGTACATTTACAAGAAAAAACAATATAAAGTTAGACATTTGCAAGAAAAAAAATCATACATTTTCTGAGATTGAAGCCATAAATTTCCAAGGAAAAAACTAGGATATTCTCTGAGATTAAAGTGGTAAATTTATGAGAAAAAAACTCACTTAAGATTCTCTGACACTATGAAGTCATGAATTTAGGACATATAAAGCTGAATTTTCTCTGAAATTACAGCTGTCAATTTACAAGAGAAAAGCCTTAAATATTCTCTTTGTCTCTTCTCTTGTATGTATGGTCCATGTATTGTTTGTGCTACACTCCAACAGAGAAGGAACCTTGAGAAGTGTAATGTTTATTTTTTTCTGTACTAAACACATCTTAGCTGCAAAAGGCTATCTCCCACAATCCTTTGTGTAAAGTCATCTTTTCTAAAAGGTTCAGAAATAAGCTTTAGATGAACTGATAATTGATGAGGATTCCTCGCGGTCTGCAGGTGGTGAGGAAGACGACCACACCAGAGGGCGAGGTGATCCCCATCCATCAGATCGACGTCCAGACGGAGACCGCCGTGGCCACCAACAGCCTGTTCCTCCTCGCCCCGCTCATCATCTGCCACGTCATCGACAAGAACAGGTACGACCACAGCAGAGCCATTATCTTCGATTTGATTTCTGTATTATTTTAATTGTCTCACTGCAGGATGTTTTAATCCTGGTTCAGCCATGTAAAACACTTCATAACTTCGTGCTGTATAATTATAATCATTAAAATAAAGCTGTAGTTGCGTTGCTGTGCTCTCAGCCCGCTGTACGACCTGTCGGCCATGGAGCTGCAGTGCAGCGACCTGGAGGTGATCGTCATCCTGGAGGGTGTCGTGGAGACGACGGGCATCACCACGCAGGCCCGGACCTCCTACGTCTCCGAGGAGATCCAGTGGGGTCATCGCTTTGTTCCCATAGTGACGGAGGAGGAGGGCGTGTACTCGGTGGACTACTCCAAGTTTGGTAACACTGTCAGGGTGAGAGTTTAGCTAAGGTGTCTTTCCTTTATTCAAATTGATGCTTCTTTCTATTACCTGTAGCCTTATGTCCACCTAGTCTGCTCTGATTGGTCAGCTGGCCCACTCTTGTTGTGATTGGTCAAATGAACCGAACTCTTTGGACTCTGCTCCAGCTCCGCTCTAATTAGCTATATTTAAGGGCGTGCCAAACTAGCGAGGCAGGTACTATGAAACGGCGGGACTTCCATGAAGGCGTTGCAGTGTTTCTATTGGAGAGAGTAACTCCCTTTGGCGTGGACTTTGGGCTTTGAAACTCTGCAGATCTTTTACCTGCACAAAACAACTATATAACACACTAAAGGAAAGGGAAAAAGCATAATTGGGGGGCGGCAGTAGCTCAGTCTGTAGGGAGTTGGCTTGGGAACCGGAGGGTCACCGGTTCAAGTCCCGACATGGACCAAAAACTGAGTGTGAACTGGTAGCTGGAGAGGTGCCAGTTTACCTCTTGGGCACTGCCGAGGTGCCCCTGAGCAAGGCACCAAACCCCCAACTGCTCGGGGCGCTTGTCAGGAGCAGCCCCATCACTCTGACACCTCTCCATTAATGCATGTATGTGTGTTTCAGGTCTGCATGTACCATGTATGAGTTTAACAGAGTGTAAATTGAATTTCCCCATTGTGGGACTAATAAAGGTAGATCTTCTTCTTCTTCTTCTTCTAATTGGTTCCCTTTAAAGTTCAAGATATATATAATCTTATTTTTCCCTCTTGAGAATCACCTGCATGTTAAGTCTTTTAAATGTTATCAAGAGGTTTATATTTTCCATCTTCAGTTCCAAATTTCCCCATTTAAGCTTCAATTTTATTGTTTTTACTATTTATATTTTACGTTATTGCTTTCATTCGTTAGTTTTTCTTTAGTTTTATTCTGCTTTTCCCTTGAGTGAATGTTGTAAATGTTTATGCCAGTCGGTTGGGCCAGACTGTTGACCGACTGAATTCTTTAACTAATCTTACTGTAGCCTGTAGGGTAATTTATAATACCTAATTATAATAAACATCTGCTAAAAAGAAAAAAGCAAGAAAGAAAGCAGGAAAGTGAGCTTTAAATTTGCTCAATATGGATTTCAGAGCATATCTACGATCAGGCTGCTCTCATACAGTCATAGCTGTATCTACGGAAAAGTAATGCACTGTAATTCATGTATATCCCACAAAATCAATTTGTATTTACTATAATCCATGAAATCGTGAACCAGGAAGTATAAAGAGCAACAAGCGTCGTGTCGGAGAGTCTAAAAACACCAGACTTTCCCCACCGTTCGTACCCTGTGTGAAACCTCAGTTGTTTTAACCCAAATCACAACCTTTTCCTAAACCTAACTAAGTAATTTTGTTGATTACACCTAACGAAGCTGATCTTTTCCTAAACCTAATTATGTAGTTTTATTTTGAAACGACTGTAACAGAAACTTATACGTGCTGCTGGACATTTGTAGCAAAACACAAGAAAAATTAGGAGTAACTTTTCATGAGATGTCACACCAACCGTTGCTGTTATGATTGAGGGATTGACTCCACACGGCTCTCAACATGGCGATGGCTGAGCCAGGCTAGCAGCTAATGGTGTTAGCAGCTAGCAGTGCTGACAGAGCTAACAGTGTTTACCTAGAGAGGGATTATGAATCCTGCTATGGTGAAAGCATGACCTGCCCTACTCTGCCTCTGATTGGCAAGTGCTCGTTGCCTTCGTTGGTTGGATTGGTTAGGGTTAGGCTAAGAATATCAGGGAAAGCCAATCAGAGCGGGTCATGCCTTCGCTTGCGCAGAAAAATAATATTGTGACCTGGAGGGTGGAGGGTGCTACACTTCCACGATGACCATGGGACAGAAAACGATGAATATTTATTTGTTCTGCCGTTGCTCTGTCAGGTAGCGACGCCGCGCTGCAGCGCCAGAGAACTGGACGAGAAGCCGTCCATCTTAATCCAGACTCTCCAGAAGAGCGAGCTGTCGCACCAGAACTCGCTGAGGAAGCGTAACTCCATGCGGCGCAACAACTCCATGCGCAAAGGCGCAGGGGGCAGCGGCAGCCTGCGCAGGAACAACTCGGGGCTCGTCGCGCCCAAAGTCCAGTTCTTCACCCCGTCTGAGGGAAGCCAGAACCTGAACGCCGTCACCTGACATGAGGCCTGCCTCCTGCTGGCCGCCCTGCTCCTCCTGGTGGCGAGGAGGATTGTGGGTGTTGGTGTTTCTCCTGCTCTGATGGGACTCGTTCTTTTCCTGTTCCCTGCCTTATCTCGCCTCCCGACACTTCTAACGTTACCTCATGTTCATGTGCATGGAGGAATCTAGTTCCTGTTTTATAAATTTACTGTTCAAATGGTTGAATTTCAGTTCTCTGCACTGATAGAGCCGCCACAAACCAATCAATCATTACATCTTTCTCTTCATTATCATTAAAGCAATAATTCCAAACACTGGGCCTTTGTGCCGACAGTATTTTACCGTTTTTGGAGGAGATATATTTTCCTATTACTTAAAGTCACAGTTTAACTACCAGTAGTGGTAACTAGGGGCCATCAATCACTGTACTGTACATGTGTGTTTCACTTTATTTTGTCTTTTGTGTTGTTTGAGAATAAATGCACTTCATCTGAATATGGTTTCAATATCTGAACGGCTCAAATGATCATTTTAGGGCTGTCAAAGTTACTGCAAATTTGTTTACATTTTTGGTCACAACTTGTGATTTTTAGGTTGTAGTTTGCTTGGTTTTTAAGTTAGAGTGATGATACTGGTATCATATAACACTAGAAAACATGAGGAATCCATCGGTACCAACCAGGTCATGCTAGCTTGTCACAAAGGAGGTTAAATAACACTCCAAACATACACTAAATTTTGTTGAAAAAAACTACCATGGCCATATTCAAAGGGGTCCCTTGACCTCTGACCTCCAGATGTGTCAATGAAAATGGGTTTTATGAGTCTCCACCAGTCTCCCCTTTACAGACATGCCCACTTTATAGACATAGACTTAAGTGTCATTCAAGTTATACACAAAGTGTACATTCAAATGAATTTATGATGTGCTGGCTTACCATACAAGAAAAAGTGGGTGTATAACTAAGTGACAAATATGTATAAAGCAATGAGCCCTGTAAAAAAAATAAAATAAAATGTACAAAAAATAAAATATATGCTATAAAAAATATGTTCATTGATTTCCAATAATAAATATATACATACATTTGTATAAAGCAGCATATTTGTCCACTCCCATGTTGATAAAGGTGCATTTTGAAGAGATGAAAAACATATGGATAGAAATAATGCTCCTTATGGCATCTGCAAGATTTCACAGACCAGAGGAAAACAACCAATCAGAGCCAAGCTGGAGCCGGCCGTCTCTGAGCAGCTGTCAAACACTCACAAATTCCGATCACACGGTCAACGCTTCAATCAAATATCAATCAATATTCTTTTACTGTAATGACTATTTCTCTCCTCAGATGTTTTCAGAAGCATCTTGTAGTTTCCGTTTAGCTGTAAAATAATAAAGTTTGTGACCCAGCAGCCATGTTGAGATCTGATGAGGAAATACCAAGCACCGCCCACCAGCCGGAGCACAGCCAATAGGGACGCTCTCCCTCTCTGGGATGACCTGTGATTGGTCTGCCATCACAAGCTAAATTTTTTAAAGCCTGAAAACAATGACGAGGGGGTGAAGAAGTCTAGTTTTCGCTCAGAACACTTGAATTACAATATTCTGACAGGTTGAAAAGATTTTTTGCCCTGTGATGCCAAAAAACTGTTGCCTACTGAAGCTTTATCTATAAAATCAACTTTACTGATAAGTCGGATACAAACAACAACAATAACATACAAACCAATTCAAAGAGCAAAAATAGACAATATGCCAGGGAATTCATTGATGACTTTACTCAATTTACATACAATACACAAATACAATTTAAAGAAACTTTTGGTTTAGGGGTCAATATAACCAAAATACATAGGAGGATGAAAAAGTAAATAAATAAATGGGCATAAAAGGAGATTACGAACTTTAGTTGATCATTTTAAATGTTAACAAATATTGTGTTAAATATATATTATTAATATATTACTGTAATGTATTAATCCAATTATTATGAAAAAAGTTGCATTAATACTGTAAAATATTTTTGTCCATTGAGTTATTTTTAAATTCTAATTATTTTGCTTTCTTAATTTACGTATTTGATTTTATTTATTTTTTTTTTATTAAATTTTAACAACACTACTACCATTAACATGACCTCTAATCCTGCTTTCTGATTGGCTCTTGGTTTATTCCTACGTAATCGCTACGTCCTGTGACGTCATGATACCCGGAAGTGAGGGTGGGAAGGTGAAGGGACCCCTGGTAAACATGGCTCGTAGGTTACTGTGCAGATCTGTCGGTGTGTTTCAGCTCAGCAGGACCTCGACACTAATAACGGGGACTCGTTTTCTACTCTCAGACCGAACCGGAACCGCTGACGGTGACACAGCAGAACAACGGAATCAGGTGCAGTTACGAAATGTGTCCGTCGTCTCGGAACTGTTAGTCACAGGTGCTCTCTCAGGTAGATACAGTACATTTCTGGAGAGAATATAGACTTTAACAACAACAGCATACAACAGTGGTACATTAAGTGCTTCATTGCACATGACAAGGCCTTCAGACAAATTCGGCATGCATATTATTACTGCTAAAAACATATTTTTGCTATAAAAAGTCAATAATTGCGTCGGTGTAAATTAGAGTTAATTCAGCCTTTACTTTCTCAAGGTCTGGTTGGTGCCACTAATAAATAACTTATACTAAAAAGTACTTTAATCTACAGAACTTCATTATTCGCAGTGGTGGTGTAAACTACTAGAGTATGTTTACTGAAGTACTCAACTACAATTTTAGGTTCTGTTTCTTTACAGTGTTAAAGATAATATTGCACCTTTTGGGCCCCTTTATTTATTTGACAGATATAGATACTAGTAACTGAATAAATTATTAATTAAAACAAATAATTATTAGAAAAATACGTGGATTAAACTACCAAACACTAAAATTAGCTTCATCTTGACCAGGTGCAACATTAAAATGCCCAAATGAGCTTTTATTCTTGCATATCGAGTACATTTACTTTTGATACTTGAAGTACATTTTGCTGGTAGTATTTCACATGTACTGCAGCAAAATTATGAATCCAGGTCTTACTTGTAATGGAGTATTTTAACATGAGTTGTATTACAACTTTTACTCATAAGAAAATAAATACTTTTAACCTCACTGAATTTAGGAGCTAATTTCTGCGGTAAATATATAATATTTACACAATAGTAGTAATGCAATAGTGCTAGTAACAGTGCAGCAGTTAGATGTATGTAGGGGAGTAAAAAGTACAACTTTTATGTCTGTGGTGAAACATAAATTCTTCCAAAATAAAAATACTCACCAGTACCTGAGTACATCAGTGCAGTACTTTATTAAATCTAGCACAGTCTCTGTGTGTCTAGATGAAGAAAGTAATGTTTATTCATTTAATTAATTAATTAAAGCGCTTTATACCAGATTCTTTAATGAATGAGTTTGGTTTATATTTCCAAGGAACATAATCTCTCTGGTAAAACGGGTTATACAAGTTAGATTGTGAAGCTGAGCTACATCTTTTGACTAAACCTGAGATGCATATTAATATTCCTCAGGTGAATATGTCTGTAGTAGTCAATGTTGAGTTTAAAGTGACTGTACTGCATTCTTGTTTTTCCATCTCCTGTATTTATTCATTACAGAATCACAGTTGTTTTCTTCTTTTTCTTCAGTATGGATTTTTTTCAGTCAATACTGACAACCAAAAGGATACCTGCTTCTCGTGGCCGATACGATAATTTCACATTTTTGTATTTAAAAAACAAGTTCATAACCTGTCGTTCGTGTACACCTGAGGGTCAGAACGGGTAAAATGTAGAGAGCAAAGACTAACATCTTATAACTCTGACCTAACCAAATCTACCTGACCTCACTATTATTAACACAAGAACAGTTCTGACTCTCCAAATGTTCATTTACTTTTTCTGGTAAAGTACATCTAAAAACTTGTGTATCTCCTTTATTTAACCAGGTAAAAACTCGTTGAGATTAAAGAGTGACCTTGCCAAGAGGGCAGCACAGACATCGCAAACATCTTTTGGCTTTTATAGAGCATTTTGCAGAAGAATTCAAATGAAATGCTTTGACATAATCTGTCAAATCAGACATGTCAGTGTGTACTCAACACGTGTTTATTAGCTAAGCATAAATGTGTGAGTGAGTGTGTAGGTGCAGCGCCTGTTAAGACAACAAAAGCAATTTGGCTTCATATTATCGGCCAATAAATTATCAGCTATAATTGCATAATATGCATTTTCCATAAATTGTGTGTCCTTATTTATAATCAAACACTGCAAATTCTTCTATACTGTATTTATCTGTACTGTGTTGATGCTGCTATGACATCCGAATTTCCCTCTGGGGATTAATAAAGGTTCATCTTATCTTATCTTATCTTATCTTATCTTATGTTATCTTATCTTATCTTATCTTATCTTAAATATTGGTTCATTTTTGACCTACTAATAAGGCTGCAGATCCAGTTCAACAATACAAGTTTAATAGAGAACTTCTGCAAACTCAAGTATGAAAAATACCACTGTAAAATGATGATTTCTTCTTCTTCTTCTTCTTCTTCTTCTTCTTCTTCTTCTTCTTCTTCTTCTTCTTCTCAAAGGAGGATAATATTGAACAATCCCAAGAAGAGGAATGCTCTGTCTTTGTCCATGCTGGAGTCGCTCAGAGAAAACATCCTGACTGACGTCGACAGTGATGATCTCAGAGTTGTTATCATATCAGGTAGGTATTTATTGAGTGTGTTTGTGTGATATAGAGGGAGAAAGATAGAGGTCTAACCTTGTACCGTGTGTTTATGTGTTTGTGTGCATCAGCCAAAGGTCCAGTGTTTTCTTCTGGACATGACCTGAAGGAGCTGACGTCAGCTCAGGGCAGAGAATATCACACTAAGGTGTTTCACACCTGTGCAGAGGTTAGTGTCTTTTCCTTTCCTCTGGCTGTAGCTGCATCATATCATCACAATAGCAGCCTCTTATTTACTATTTGTTAAAAATCACATCAGCTCTACTGAGTGTCTTTCACCTCTGATGTGATGCAGATTGTTATTACATTATCTTGTATCAATGAGTCACTTATGTAGTCACCATTTACACCTGCACAACAACTATCAATTAGATTTTGATTATTAGATTTATCCACTAAAGCCAATAATACTTTTGTAGATCTGAAGGTAAGATGGAAGCAGATCAAGGATGATAAGTTATATATGTTACTACCTTGTTATTACTTTATCTGGAAATTAGAGGGATATT
This sequence comes from Pterois miles, assembly GCA_947000775.1. Lineage (NCBI taxonomy): Eukaryota > Metazoa > Chordata > Actinopteri > Perciformes > Scorpaenidae > Pterois > Pterois miles. Next base: position 3,385,753 of record CAMQGK010000549.1, read on the forward strand.
TTTACATTTTTTTAATTTGACAAATCAGGATTTGACAAAATCCTAGCCTGATCATGTGACCGGATCGCCATTTTCTTTCACTTTCACTCAGAAATAACTTCCTCGCTCTTGTGCTTCAGGTAATGACTCTGATACAAGACATACCTGTCCCAGTGATCGCCATGGTGAACGGTGTTGCCACGGCCGCCGGTTGTCAGCTTGTTGCCAGTTGTGACGTTGCCGTGGTGACTGAGAAGTCCACCTTTGCCACTCCCGGTGTCAACGTGGGTCTGTTCTGCTCTACGCCGGCGGTGGCCATCGGCAGAGCCGTGCCGAGGAAGGTAAGAGAAAGACACTCGTCTACTCTGGGTGGATTTTTAGGAGATGTTTATTTATGTTGGATGTTTTCATGCAGTAAAAACTTTGAATATTTTATTCTTGTGGATAGCGGCATCAGCAAAACGTATTTTAGACACCAAAAAACATTTATATCGTTAGTGTATCCTATATTTAGAGTATTTTCACCACTTACCTCACCATCAGATGGGAACTGTAGCTGTTATCTGTGCTCTCTTAAAAGCAACCAGACTCCTTTGACAAAAACAGTCATTTTACTTCACGAAACATGGGTGTTGCTGGTCTAACGCTGCCTTGATCGGCTAGTTTGTTTTAACTATTGTGTGACTTTGGTGAATCCGAACCAACCCTTTAAAACACCAGTCACACAATAGCACTAACTAACTAGCTGACTGAAGGAGTGGTAGATCAGCAACTTCTGTGTAGTGCGAGGTGAAATTACTGTTTTTGTCAAAGGAGTCTGGTGGCTGTGACGAGAGCATAGATAGCAGCCTCAGTTCCCCGATTATGGATAAATTCCTCATACAACCAAACTTCAGAGCATCCAAACTATGCTTTTAATGCATACTTTTGTGAAATCTGATCATAAATTTAACATCAGAATCAGTTCATATTAAGGCCAATACACCATACAGTAGTATTAGTCAAACTGCATTTATGTTAGGATGACGTATTTCAGTGGTTATAAAGAAAAGGACACTTTATTATTAATTATTTTTTAAAGGAAGTGGGTGTTGATGTTGGATTATTACAAATTTTTATATCAATATAAATGTTGGCAAATTAATTGGCAAAATTCAGCTGATTTATCTGCATTTTACATTTTTATTGGAAAGTTTTATAAATCAAGTTTTGTTATACTTTCAGTTACTGTGCAGAATTCAAAATTAATTGATTGACTAGTTGATTGACAGATAATTAATCAGCAACAATTTTGATTAGTCGTTAATTGTTTAAGTCATTTATCTAACAAAAAGTCACATATTCTCGAGTTTCAGCTTCTCAAATGTGATGTTCAGTGTTTTACTGCTCCTATATCATCCTGCCAAATAATAACCAATAATTACTTGAAGCATCTTTGCCTTTTTAAGTCTTGCATATTTTTATATTGTTATGTTAAAAATCAATATTAGCTGATGTATTGTTACAAATATATATATACTGTATATATATATATATATATATATATATTTTTTTTTTTTTTTTTTACTATTATTGATTAATTGATATTCACCTTTGCTTCCTTCTTTTTAACTAGGTTGCTATGGAGATGCTGTTCACAGGAACTCCCATCTCTGCCCATGATGCTTTGCTGCACGGTCTGATCAGTAAGGTGGTACCAGAAGAGCGACTTGAGGAGGAGACGTTAGCCATCGCCCAGCGGGTGTGTCAGGCTAGTCGACCTGTTGTCGCCCTCGGCAAGGCCACTTTCCAGAGGTGACAGACCTCTTTTTACCTTTTTTCTTGACTTTTTTTTCCAAGTATATTTTTTAAAGTCCGCCTCTATTATCTATTATATATTAAAGTGAAAACACTGCCTTCAAACAACTGGATTTATTGAAGTTTCTCACCAAAAACTACATTTTACAAGATTTCATTTGAACACATCACTGTAATGTTACAGTTTTCCTTTGCCCAGTACTTTTTACTGAAGAGAGCCTGAATGCATCATAGTATAAATCAATAGGACCTCCCGTATTGAAATCAGCAGGACGAGCGCTAGTTAACGTTAGCTGTTAGCAGCCAGTAAACACCACAGTCCTGCACTGAGCTGATGTTCACACTAACGTTAACTGAGTCAACTTATTTTGTTGTTCACTGTAGCATTATCAGGGAATAAATAGGGTGCGTCCCGTGAACACAGTGAGTTTACTACGTTCAGAACTCATTTTGGATGCCGTTAATCTCAATTCCAGTACATTTCCCTTTCACATGTTGTGCTCTCTTCTGCTTTGTTTTTTCCAAAGACAAATGGCTCAAGGTCGAGATGCAGCATATGCCACCGCTTCCAAGGTGATGGTTGACAACTTGGCGCTAAGAGACGGACAAGAAGGGATCCGGGCCTTCATAGAGAAACGCAAACCAGTGTGGAGCAATAAATCAGAAAAAGCCCACGACTGATGGACTGCTGACTTAATCACAGGAGATAGTGATTATCCTGACTGGTACAAGTGTTTTTCAGTCACTGGTGTGGAATAATTAACACCAATCCCAAGTCAATGAATGGGGTACGCTACTTTTAAAATGTGCAGTCTGCAACACTACAACCATTGAAGTTTGAATTGTTGATGTTCCCTGAGGATTTCCTCCTTTTTGTTGAGACTGAAGACAAGTAGCTGAACTATTTTGTGCCTTGAAAGCTGCAGTTGAGAAGAGAATATTGGAGAATAATGGACCCAAAGCTAAAAATCACTGCTCTCTGTATGTTTTTAATTTTAAATGCAATAAATAGGTTTACAAATTGGTAGTCGTGATTTTGAGGGTTAACATTTCAGGAAGTAAAATTCTATATGATTCATAAACAATATGACGTCACAGACAGTTTAAGCTCCTCGCAGGCTTGGATGGAGAGAATGTCTTAGACAAAATGTCCAAGGTAAAAGTGTGTGTAACGTATGGAGACATCTGAAGGTGTATTTCAGCTTTAAACATACAACCAAGCAGCTTTAAACAGCTGTGTGCTGTAAGTGGTAAACAGAAACTAAAGTTTACACTTTAAAGAAACCAGTAAAGCTGTTTAAATCAGTTTTGGTTTGGATTCTGGGTCAGTTTTTAATTTATTTATTTTTTTTCTATCTATTGCGGGGTGTTTTTATCCTATTTGTGTCAATGAAGCAATTTCTAAGAAGCAAAGTTGAAATAACTAAAATTATGGCCATAACCCAAAGCTATGGTATCATTGAATTATGGATATATAGTAGGGCTGGACAATATGATGATACACTTTATATCATCACAACTATATTAAAATGTCTATTATTTCTATTTTTCGATGGCTATATAAGCTAGGCCTTTATGTTTCTCTATAATTTCATTTAAAAATGTTATGTTCATTTTGGTCTCAAGTTCTTACTAAGAAAATACTCTTACTTAGTGCTTTACATTTGTCAAGTATTCACTTCACACAGAAGTATACAAAAATATGTTTCATCATGCTATTATGTCATATAAACTATTTATTTATTAAATTACCAGAAAATAGTTATGGAGATATTAAATTACTTATGTCCTGATAGAAGATTTTGGCCATATGTCACAGCCATAACATATAGTATGATTAACTTAATGATAACAATATCCTCAGAACATTGAAGGTGTTAAAAAATAAATCTGTTATGTTATTTTAATGGCAAATAATACTTTGGAGCTGGATACTTCTATTTTGCAACATAATTAATTTCATATAAGGTTCCTGCCATCAAGTATTACTAAAAAACAAACATTTTAAAATAAAAACATCACAAAGTACAGGAAATGGAGCATTTTTAGTTCAAAGTACATTGTTTGAAGTAAAGTAGAGCTAGTACATGTGTACATGGGTGATGACCAAAATAGTTACATTTTTTTAATATATTTTAATTTAAGGTTTATTTTTAACATTTTTATTTTCTGTTCTATATAAAATAAAATAGTAAATTATTTAATAAGGCAATGTTTCCGTGAATTTCCATATATAGATGAGGTCACATCCGGCCGCCATCTTTGTTTTGTGGTAAGGTACGTGCAACACGGGAAGCGCGTTAAAAAGTAGTTTTCGGACGGAATAACTTTAAAAACAAGACAAACAGGACAGCAGGTGACGGAAGTACTTCCTAACTGTGGTAAGTGTTGTTCCATGACTGTTTATGTTCATAAAAGTTCGCCAGTGGTTTATATTTAGGTAAAATCGAGACGCTAGCGCTCTCGATCGTTTGTTATGCTAACGTTAGCTACCGTTAGCCGTTAGCTGTTAGCTAAACACCGTGTTACACGAGTTTTCCTGTTTGCTGTCGATTAACGACACTTTTCACCGGTTCTCCACTGCCGAACAATTCAAGATAAGTACCTGCTGCTTGGGTTTACATGTCTAAAGTCGTAGCTCAGTTTCATGGTATGTCTTTTCTTGCTAAATATCAGTAGGCTTCTGCTGCTGCTGTGACTTGTTGGCTGTTGGGCTTGTTGCTCGCATCAAGCTTCGTTATACTTGAGATTGAATTTGTGATGGGCTTTGTTGGCTAGCAAGTTGTCCTTGGTTGCTAAATTTGCTTCATAATTCTCCTGGCTGCACTATTATTGTTACTTATGTGAGTTAAAATGCTTGTACACTGATGTAATGTAGCAGGTAAGCTCAATTAATGATAATGAAAGCCTAATGGTCACCTTAATGAATATGCATACTCTGTTTATATTGGGTTGATGTGGTCTTAGCATAATTCATCCCAGTGTTGTTGCTGCTGTTTTTATTTTTAATGTGTTCTGTTAATTACGGATGGTAATATATTTAGAGACAATTCATTGATTGAAAGATAATAAATTGGCATTAATTTAGAATATGAATCAGTTTAACTTTAGTGCTCTGACTCTGATGCTTGTTTTTAAATATTGCATGTTTTTGCACTCTTGGTCAGACAAAACAAGCTATTTGAAGACACCACCTTGGGCTTTTAAGCCATTTGTCATTTCAGCTTCTTAAATGTAAATATTTTCAGGTTTCTTTAATCTTCTAGGACAGTAAACTGAATATGTTGTTGTTGTGGACAAATGATCAATTTACTATCTCATAAGGCTGCTGATAAGCTGGCCTGGAGCTAGTAGATATTTGGTGTTTATGCTTAAAAATATTGAAATGATTAATTGATTATTAGAATAATATTTTTCTCTTGCTCCACTATTCGATTAACCCACAGATTGTTACAGCTATAAATTGATATTTCTAATTAACATAAACAGGAAAAATTGTCTAGATAAAAGACAGAAGCTAATCTAAAGATCACTTTGAAATCAATTATATATTGGATTAAAATATTTCTATTTTATTTCTGTAGTTTTGTTTTGTTTTACTGGGAAAAAAGACTGATATGTTTTCAGATATTGCTGCAACATAGTGATTGTCACGTGAAGTAATTTCTCAATAATGTAGTTAATCATTTAAGAATATAAAATGTAAGAAAATAGTGAAAAATAGCCTTCACAAAACCCCAAGATGATGCTTTCACATTGCTTGTTTTGCCCAACTAAAGAGTCCAAAGCCCCAAAATATTTAATGTATAATGACATAAAAAAACAACAGCATGTTCTCTCATTTGAGAAGCTGGAACCAATAAATGTTTGATGTTTTAGTTTGAAAAATGACTTAAACGATCAGTATATTATCACATTATTAGTTAAATCAATGACAATTAATATTGTTTTTAGAGCTGTAACAATTAATCAATTGGTTGTCAACTATTAAATTAATCGGCAAATATTTTGATAATTGATTAATTGTTTGAGTCATTTTAAGGGAAAAAAGTCAAAATTCTCTGATTTCAGCTTTTAAATGTGAATACTTTCTATTTTTTTTACTCCTCTGTGACAGTAAACTGTATGTCTGAGTTGTGGACAAAACAAGACATTTGAGGACGTCATCTTGGGCTTTTGGGAAACACTGATTGACATTTATAGACCAAAAAACTAATTAATGAATCGAGTAAATAATCGTCACATTAATTGAAAATGAAAATTGCTAGTTGCAGCCCTATTTTGAGGTTTTTGAACTCTTGGTTGAACAAATCAATCAGTTTTAATATGAACCCTGGAGCTCTGAGAAATTGTGATGGACAGCTTTTCACTATTTTTAAAACGTTTTCAGAATAAATTAATAAACGATTACTTAAAAAAAGGATCAGCAGATTAATCAATAGTAAAAAATAATTATTAGTTAGCTGTAATCAACAGGACATGGATTTAAGGATTCAATTTGTACATGCATATTTGTACAAACATGAGCTGTTTTGTTTTTTATTTTTAAGGTGCTGCTAGAAAGAGGAATGCTTTCTTGTACAAGTTTAAATTTAGATGTTAGGGACAGATTGTAAATATATCTGAGGTGATGGGAGTAAGAATCTGAAATTCTTCACTGCATAATGTCACTTTGACCCTGGACTTGTATCAGGCTGTAGTTTTACTGAATGACCACATGATGGCGAGATTGTGTTAATCTGAGAGCAGAAACCAGGAGACTGCAAATGCTGTTATCAAAATAAAAGCCTAAAAGTGAGGGGAGGCTCTGTCAGTGGATCACTGCCAGCTTCTCACAGAGCAGATAAATGTTGTTGGAAAAAACTGTAGTTGAAGGTGTACTATCAAAAGGAACAGGATCTGTTTACTGTGTTAGCGGTGTTATTGTCTGTAACCTACAATCTTTATATTCAATTAGTTGAAATCTGTTTTGGTGTAGGAAAAGGTGTACTGCAATTAACTATCATTTTCATTATTGATCAATATGTTTGGTTAAAAATAGATAAATGAAGGCCTCGGAAAAATAAATGAATATGTCATTATGTCAGGGGTGAAATGCAAAAGGAAAATTGTGCATAAATAAATAAACAATAAATACATTTAAAAATAATTAAAAAATAAATGTAAAAATAATGAGTAAACATAGAAATTATTTAAAAAATAAACACTAAAAATATGATGAAAGGGAAAATGAAACAAGAGTAAAAAAAAATAACGGACTTGATACAATGATAAAAAAAAGCACATTAAAACATAAACATCAATTTATATCCCATTTTATCAATTAATTAATGGCTCCATTTATTTTTCATAAAATATATTTATTTTTTATTTTGCCAAGTTTCTTCCTCTATAGGTTATTTTTTCTATCAGTAAATGGTAAAAAAAAAGTATCTGTCACAAAAATTTTCCAGACCCCATGGTAATGTTAAATTGCTTGTTTGTGTGAAAAACAGACAATCAGTTTCCAAAGACATAATAAGGAAGCAGCAAATTATCACGTCTTTTCTTTTGTTGTATTTAATTATTTTTTTGTCATTTCTGTATTACCAGACAGCAGCAGCTTGGAGAGAGTCGGACCAGGATCAAACCCGGGACGCTGCAGACAGGACTCAGCCCACATGGTGCAGGTGAGCCCACATTTTCTTTTCTTTGTGACATAAATGGTTACCTGATTATTTAGATTGTTGCAGGTCAATTTTCTTTCGATTGATCAGGGAAAAATGTGTAATTATTATATGCTTTTCTACCAACACTTACTAAAAATATTGAAGTAATTAAGTAAGTTATATTTCCAGTAGGGTTGCAACTAAGCTTGTATCATTCAACAGTTTATTCTAGTGAGCTATTCTGAGCTTTCCTCTAATATTTATCTTCTCATTTATGCAATTTTTTCCCAAAATAACACAAGTTAGTCTTCAAGTGACTGACAACAAACATCCTTTGCAGGACTGTGTTTTTCCCCAGAGTTTGCTCATCCAGCAAAGCTGTTGACATGACGTTCACTGAAGCCGTGTTCAACTAATCTAATCAGAAAGATAACAGCATTATAATGTCTTCAGCATATTATTTACTTCAGTGTAACCCGCATATTTTTCACAAATTGTCTTTGAACATTTTTAATCAAGTTCGATTGTAGCAGAGCTGCAAATAACAATTATTTTCATTATTGATTACTTTAGTCTGTCAGTTATTTTCTTTTTTTGATTTATCATTTGGTCCAAAATGCCAGAAAATAGTGAAAAATACACTTTACAGATTCCTAAAGCCAAATTTGATCTGTCCTCCATATTATCAATGTACTGTCTCACAAGACAATTGATAAGCTGGAACAAGAAAATATTCTGAATTTTTACTTAAAATATATTGAAATGATTAATCGATTAGCAAAATAATTTCCTGTTGTTTGACTATCAATTATGCCACTAATTATTTCAGCTTTAAATTGTAAATTATCATTAGCATTAACAGAAAAAAATATTTGATTCGATTAAAGTCAATAGCTACTCTAAATATCACTTTGAAATCAATTATATTGGATATAATATTTGTATTGTATTTCTATTGTATTGTCCTGTTTTAATGGGAAAAAAGACTAATTGGTTGTAAGATAGGGCTGCAACTTTATGATTTTCATAGCAAATTAGTATTTCAATTTGATCGTTTAGAACATAAAATGTAAGAAAATTGTGACAAATACACATTGCAGTTTCAGAAATCAAAATTTTGCCCCTTCAAATAGCTTTTTTTTGACCAAGTAATAGTCCAAATTATCAATTTCCTATCTCATAAGACAGTTGATAAGCTGGTGTTTTTGCTTAGAAAAAATGTAAATGATTAATCAGTTATTAAAATAATGTTTTTCTGTTGATTGAGTTATCAGTCAGCACACTAACTATTACAGCTCATGTCAGGTTAAAAGCTAACCTAAATATCACTTTGAAATATATTGGATATAATATTTCAGTCTTGTTTTACTGGGAAAAGACTAATTGGTTGTAGTCTCTCAATTTAATATTATAGAACATAAAGTGTAAGAAAATAGTGAAAAAAACCATATTACAGTTCCTGAAAGCCAAATTTAATTCCTTCAAATAGCTTTTTTTTTTTTTAGCAATAGTCCATATTATCAATTTACTATCTCATATGACAGTTGATAAGCTGGAACTAGGAAATATTTGGTGTTTTTGCTTTTTAATTATTAAAATAATATTTTTCAGTTGATTGTGCTTGATTTAGCACAGAGCATTAATATTAACAGAAAAACATTTTTTTTTGATTAGATGAAAGTTAATGTCACTTTGAAATCAAATATATTGGATATAATATTTCACTCGTTTTACTGGGAAATAGACTTAAATTGTTTTTAAGATAAGGCTGCAGCGTCCATGAATTAGCCTCGCCTGTTTTGATATGAACTGTAAGAAAACAGTGAAAAATTATATTTTATATATAATGTACAGTGATATAAAGAAGAGAAAAGCAGCTCTCACAGTTTTCACATTTGAGAAGCTGGAACCAGTAAATGTTTGACATTTTATCTTGAGAAATCACTTATATTAGATAATCACTATTTAATCAAAATATTGATTACATTTTTTATTATTATTTTGATTTAGGGATGCTCTAAATTTTATAAAAAATAAATAATAAAAAATATATCTTTGCCTATTTGGCTCAGCATTATCGTTTTGTCCCCACTGGGTGGCAGCGTTTCATTATTAGTGGAAAAAGGCAAGCAGCAGAAAAAGTAAAGCTGATTTATTGCAAGTCAAAGACAGAGCCAAAGATTAATTTTCACCCACCTTATTTTATTAAGCAAAGTATCAGAATGGTCTGCAATTAGTTGTTTAACAAGAAACAAAGATAACTTAGGGAATGTAATGAACAGTAACGGCAATACTGTTTGAGAATAACCAAAGTATGAGGAATAATTTAAATAATAATGATAATAACAGGGAATGTGACTGATTTAAATGTTGAAATTTGTGACATGTTGTGTGTGTGCCAGAGGACTCCAGTGGAAGTGCCAACAGCTGAACAGTAGTTGATATGACAGTGTTGAGAATAATAAGACATAATGAAGTAAAGCAAACTTGTATTGAAACTAGTTCACATCATCTCTGGCTGCATGTGCTCAAGCTGTGCTACAGTACAGCAATAAAAAAAAAAAAACACATGATACCTATGGTTACAAAGCAAAGCAGACGGCTTCAAGCCACAAAAACAAAATATATATTATTAGCCCTCACTAGTTAGCGCTCTGTTCCTTGAGAATAAGGGTTTCAATTTAACCAAACTGGCCTCAAATATGTGTAAATACTAGGGGTGGGGAAAAATTGATTCACCTATGAATCCCGATTTTTTTTTTTTTATGCCAGAATCAATATATTTGCTTCATTTGAGTCAGTGTGGAGGTAGAAGGAAGGTACCACTTTTATTGTTGTCGTCTGAGTAACTTGACGCCATATCCGTTCTGTATCCGTCAACCAAAACAAACCACAGCGAGCCGAAACAACAAAGTAGAAAACAGCAGAGGGTCAGCGTGGAAACACTTTGGGTTTCACACACTGCAGGAAAAGCAGAGCTAGACATCATGGCTAAAGCTGCACGCTAACTCCGTCACGGATAGGAAATGGGCCGACGCTACAACGGCACCCATATACTGACATTTATGTTAAATGCATTCAAACGGCCCCGACGGAGCTGACCATGGATGGATAAAGAGAACGGAGCTGATGGAGAGCTAGAGACCACCTTGGAGAAGTTAGACGAAGTAGACATGTGGGAGTACGCCTGGTTTTCAAAATAAGGTGTATATACAAAATACATATATGGAAATTAGATTGATTGGACTATATTCACCAAAATTATAAAACATTATATGTCTCTTATAAATTAAATAGAAAATACCACTATTTTGTGAGGGAATGTCTTTATTCTTTGATTTTTGGGTTGCTGGAAATCATTGTATAAATAATTCCTGATAATGATCCTGACTTATTTGACTTCAAACTACATAAAACAAACATTTTTACTGTATTAATTTGTCTATTTTGCAAAGTAAAAGTCCCTAAAAGTGTATGATTCAACTTTTACCCATGGTCTAGTGTTAAAAAAGTTACAAAAATCGCAATATTGAATCGCAGTACATATCGAATTGGCACCCAAGTGTTGTGATTGTATCGGGAGATAGGTGAATCGTCCCAGCCCTAGTAAATACCCAACGTACTTTACTTCACGTATGAAGGAGAAATTAATTGCACATCAGTTAATGAGGAAGGAATATTATCACTGAAGCTGAAAACTTAACAACAAACCCTGCTTCTTTCTACAGTGGAGGAGTTGCAAAATTGAAATGGAGATCAAAACGCACAGTGCTCATCACTGCTCTCTAATTCTATCATTGGACATAGTATTATTTCTTCTCTTTGTAAAATAACATTCACAAGTATATAGAGTAAATCAATCTATCTGGAAGTAACATATAAAAAAATAAAGATGGAAAATAAATCAGAGTTTTCAGGAGGATGTCCCCCTGCTACTGATAACAACTCAGCATATTAACAAAAACAATCCAATGTACATATCAGACTCTAAAAGATATATACTGTCACCTCTCGTTAATGATTTACATCCAAAAATAAAATTAAATCTTCAGTCAGTTTTTTAAACTCTTTTTAAAGTGTAAAAACGTCAGAGGCTGGTGCGTCCTGCAACGATACGATGCAGCGTGACAGTCAGAAGGTCACACATAAAGAGCAGAAACTAACAAAGCTAGGACTGACTGCTCGTTTTTACCACAGTGTCAGTGACTACACCAGTTTTTACAGTGTCTTGCCATTTCTTTATCACAGCAGCATGGACTCCTGCATGGCGAACGCCTCCTGTGCGTGCCTGTAGTGTGGTCCTCCAAACAGCTGGGGGAGCTGTTGTCTTATGACGGGCTGCTGCTCCTGGAACTGTGTCCTGTAGTGAAGCAGGCCGTCTGGGTTGGGTGGAAACGTGAACTCCTGAACAGGAGACATTTGGGCTCGCTGGAAGCTCGGCGAGCGCGGCATCCCACCTGGAGACTGAGGGGGCAGCTCATCCTCTGGTGCCCACGAGAGCCCGTCTATAGGCCGCCGAGGTTCTGGCATGTAGTGCGGGTTCGCCTCGCCTCTCCGGTGCCCCTCAAACCTGTAGTCCACCGGAGCGTAGACCTGTGCGGTGGAGGTGAGTTGTTGCAGGTAGATAGGAGTGGAGCTCCCTTTGGTTTCCAGCTGCAGAGAGTGCTCCGGCGGAGGCCTCATGTTACGGGGGTTGTGGGTGGAGCTTGGTAACGGCTGCCTGCGGTAGGTGGCGAAGGAGTTGTTCATGAGAACCTTCTCTGGGGAGATGGTGTTGCTCGGGCGCTGGGTTGTAGCGTACACTTGTTCCCTGTACAACACATTGGAGGGTGGAGTAAATCGGGTGGGTGGAGCATAGAGTCTGTCCTCGCCTCTGTGGTCCAGGCTCACGCTATATGCGGGGTGAAGGATGGGAACTTCGGTGGTAGTCCTTCCTGGGGAGTGCTGCTGGGGAGGAGTGTTGTACTGGCTGCCAGGGTAGCCGGCTTGGACCCCTCCTGGACTGCTAAATGTAGGAGGAAGAGGGTGTTTGGCCATCCTGGGCCCTGATGAGACGGAGAGGGCGCTCCCGGCCTGGCTGGGTCCGCGGCTCGGGCTTCCCTGATGGTGGGACGATACACTGAAGGGTGTCTCACTGCGAGGTGTTCTCACTCTGGACGGAGGTCTGTCAAGCTCCAGGATCTCGAAATCCTGCTCTGGCAGCCCTGGTACGTTGTCATACTGGGAGGCGTTGGAGCCACGGTTGGAGTCTTGGACAAAGCCCTTGGAGCGTGGCCGGCGGTGGGGCAGTGCGCTGTCTTCAGGGCTGGAAGGGGCCGGCGATGCCCCCCTGCTCAGCTGGACCTCCCGCGCTGCCGCTGCTTTGACCGCTTCCAGCTTCGTCTCGGAAGGTTTGAACCAGCGGGGAGTGATTTCTCTGCGAGAGCTGGAGGCCGCGTTGCTGTTGTGGTTGGCGGTGGCGTGGCTCTTCCCTCTATCCCCTGTAATGAGCTGAGGTGTTGGGGTGGGTGCTGAGGTCGGCGTCGCTCCCCTCTCAGGTGTGGTGGAGGTGGACTGCTTTTGTTGCCCATTGGGGATCTCCCCCGATCCCCTGGAACGGGCATCCCTCTTGTCCGCCTTGTGGTGGCGGATCGGTTTCTCCAGCGAGTCCCGGCGTAACCGGCTAGGTGGCCGACTGTCCTGCTGGCGGGCCGGTACAGGACTCGGGTTCCTGGGAGGCTCGGCTGGCTCAACGTGGCTTTGACCGTTCGCCATGTGGTTCACTGCCAGCTCAGGAGGAAGCTGCCCCAGAGGCTTCTTGGGAAACTCTTCGTCTTTACCTGCAAAATGAAAATAGTAAAAACACATTAGAGCGCCATCGGGAGACAAAACTGAACGGCGATGGTTAGACACACTGTGTGGCGCTGATTCACATAAACAGGGATATGGATTCATGCAACACCACTGCCATAGAGAGGTAAAAATAAAGGAGAATTACACCCATGACGACACATAGTCACATTTCCACAGGCAAAAAAACATCAGAAATAGTGATATTAATCTTCAGCTTGCTGGAGGGGCTCATTTAGGGAGTGACATTCAATTGAGTTGCCTCTTAAATTATGAGTTTCACTCCATTTCTTTACCCTGTACTTAGATGCAGCGGTAGCCCCAGACTAGAAAGGTCATACAGGAATAGTTCTTGATTAATGAACCATGTTAAATGTACTGAGACTAAAGCCACAGAAGTATTTCTTCACTTAGTCTCATACACTTGCACCAACTACTCTTCAACTAGTAGTAATATTTAAAGTTAGTGTTGTAAAAAGAAATCAAGAGTACAGTTGACAGGAACACATATATATCTATATGTATACAGTGTGCAGACACAGTGATGGTGACGCTGGGTGTTGTTGGGGACTGGAAGGGAAAGTGTGATCACCAGAGTCGGGCTAGGAGGCAGCAGTAGCTGCAGGGAGATGAAGTGGGAGCGATGCAGGAAGTGAACTTATAGGAACTAACAGTGTACGTCCATGACGAGTTAATCCATGGACCGATTTCTCTTGTATTTGTGGGTTAAATTAACAGGGTGAACTAACCTAAGCTAAAAATCTTGGAGCACATTTGGTTAACATTATTTCTTTTAAAACCGAAACAGCGGTGTTCTTTGTAGCATCAAATTAATACAGTTTTTTGTGTCTTTATTCACTGTAGACAATCCTACTCATTGACTGGTAACTAAACCATTAATGAGTAAACCTCACAAAGTCCATTAAGGCTGACAAGGTAGATAATCAACACATATTAGTCATAATTAATGTTTAAAACCTGTAGTTACAACAGTATTAGCAACAAAATATACTTAAAATAGCCCACCAAAAGTAAGAGTACTCATTAAGCAAAAACAAAATTAGTAATGCATTTATGTGTTCATCATTTTAATGTTGCAGCTGGTAAAGGTTTGCCAATTTTAACTACTTAAATATGGTATACTATGTAAAAATATTGAATTATAAGCTATTTTGTATTAAGAATCTGAATCTGTAAGTAGCTACTAGTTACTAAGCTTGTCAAATAAATGATTGTGCAGTATTTCCCAGAGTAGAGTAGAAGTGGGCGGTAAAGTACTCAAATTAAGTACAGTAGTAGCCTAAATGCAGTTATCCCACCACTGCTACAGCACAAAATAGTTTACAAGAGCACAATATCTTTTAACAGATCTATCTCTTAATTTTGTTCACCAGTTTTGTGTCTTCTTTCAGGAATCCTTCGTCACCGGAGATTATCCTGGATCCTGTCCACAAACTGGTGAGTGAACCTACTCGTGAGTCCTCTATGCATTTTCAGATGTAGCACAGGCAGGATAGTCATTTACTTATTTAAATCAAAATTAATGTTTAAAAGCTGTAGTTACAATCTGAACATATGCAGCAGGATATTTTGATTTAAAAAAAAAAAAAAAAGATCACTGATGCAATTAGGTCATCATCTTTTTCATATGAAAAAAAAAGGAAATACAAATAACTTTTCTATATAACTTAATTTTTTATTATTAAAAACATTCTTTTAAACTTGTAATATCTGGAACTAACTAAGATGAGATATTTTTTAAATATTATTAAATTATTATTGTTATTAAATTTATATAATGAAATATAAAAAAATCACAGTATTAATTATTACAATAATAAATAATTACATTATAAGAATGATGTCCAAAACCTGTAGCTGCATTCTGAATATAAGAGCTGTGCAGTATGACATTATAATTTGATGATTAAATATTTATCTCAAATACAAAGTATATTTTATGAGTTTAAAAAAAACAGGTCATATATAATTTCTATATGTATAAATTAATAAAGAGGTATAGGTATACAGCTCTGTAAGCATGCATTCTTGCTGATTTAGGTGAACTTCCTCCAAAGTATACAAGCATTGTTTGAGGCTAATCGGTTATATTTTGTTGGATGTATGTTCCTTACTTCATGACTAAGCTGTTCAGGGCCTCCACACTGGCAGCTGCTAGCAGCTTATCAGTATTTATATTTCACACGGCTGGAAAGAGGAAATGATTTCTGTGTAGTGAGGGACTGTAAAACAATGAAACCTGCCTAACCTTGCCTCAAGGAGCTGCTCTTACACCATGATAGTATAAATGCAGAGCTTTGTCCCCACTTATAGACAAAAGGTTAGAGGGAAATAAAATTGTAGTGATGTTATTGGATTTTAAGGGTCATAAAAGATGCAATTTAGGGGAGGTGTGTTCAACAAGTTGCTCTCAGTATAAAGATAAGAAAAGGTTAGTCTTCTAAACAGTTTGCTTTCTCAATGTGCAGCACATTTTTCTCATCTTTTATTCTGAAGGGTCAAAATAATTATATTTACTAACACTAAGTATCAGCAGAAATGATCAGTGATTTGTAGTTTCCAAGTCAATACTCCACATTGGCCTAAAGTTTTTGCAGGATTTAGTGACGGAAAAGAAGTGAATCCAGATGCTGCCACTCTAGATCAAAGATTTATCCAGCTGCTGTTTGCACACAGTAAATTATACTGCGGTGGTGATGTGGTTGGGAAAAGAGAAACTAGACCACGTTAAGTTCAAAACCATAAAACCGCTGTCATTTCTCACAGTTCAGCCTATTCAGATACACACACACAAAAATGCAGATTTAAAAAATACCCCCCCACTTCTGCGCACCAGCAAATGTTGCAGCAGATGGTTGTTAAAACAGAAGTTAAACAAAAGCCTCCAGTGTTGGAAAAGTGGCTCATTATCTTGTCAGCGGGTAGGGAAACGAACAGACAGCTACTGTTATAGATGTGTGGGCTCTGGAAGAAAGGAAAGCTCCTTCTTTAGCCTCAGTATTAAAGTAGAAATCCTACAAAAAAAGTGGTCGCCGCTGGTTTAGGACTAACTAATGACTTAACACAGGAAGACAAAACATAGGAACCTGAAAAAGATTGGTGTACCCATCTTTCAAATATAAGTGCATTTTAAGGTCAGTAGTCACTTTAAAGGGACAGTTCAGCTGTTTTGAAGTGGGGTTGTATGAGGTACTTAGCCATAGTCAGTGTATTACGTACAGTAGATGACGGTCGGCACACCCCCAGTTTGGAGAAATGGGTTACCGTATGGGATATATTATATTTACAATATGTTCACCTTGCCATCAGGGGAACTGAAGCCATTGTATGCATCTATGCCAGGGGTGTCAAACTCATTTTAGTTCAGGGGCCACATACAGTCCAGTTAGATGCCCAGTGGGACAGTAAAACCACTGCATGGTAACCTGTAAATTACAGCTCCAAATGTTCCCTTCCTGTTAGTGCAAAGATGATCATGATCATTCAGAAAATGATCACAATTAAAGAAAAATCCTGCCCAAAATACAAATAGAGCATTTACCTGCAAAATTGAAATAAAAACTTGGACATTACTTACTTAAAATCTGGACTTAATTTCCATAAAACGTCATAAATGTGACAAAATATCTCAAAATCGAGCCTTGAAACATTACACTGTTATCTATGCTCACTTCACAGCCACCAGACTCCATTTGAAAAAAAAAAAAGTAATTTTTGCTCCTTTTTCATTGTGGCTCCAGTTCCTCGTCAGAAAAGGCTGTCTGACGGCAAGGTGCAGTGGTAAAAATATTCTAAATTTAGCATACATCTCAACTGATATTGACTTTTTAAGGCATCTAAAATCTGTTTAGCTGCAGCCCCCCGTCCACAGCTGTATATTACTTTGCTCTTCTGTTTCTCCAAACTCCATCTACTGTTGGTAATAGACTATGGTGAAGTACCTTATATAAACCACCTTTAAAACTATCCCTTTAAAGAGGAACCTTTAATAATAATAATAATAATAACAATACAATAATAATGACCTTCAGGTTTAAATAGTCAATGTGCAGATCTGCTGTTGGCTAAAAACAGTGATAGTTCGTTGACAAAATACTATGAGCAATCAAACAGATTTAAAAATGCCAACTTCCCAGTTTAAACAGTATTGTGCAGTGCCTTTAGTTGGCCACCAGTGGGCACATTATGTCACCTGAAATACCTTTACGGACAGAACAGAAATTTTACACCACTTTGAAATAAAGACATGGGAGTAAAGGGTAAAAAAACTGAAGATACAAAGACAAGAGGAGAGCCAGCCACTGCAGGACTGAAGCGATGCATCTGAACTTAGTTAAAATATCATGTTGGGGGGGATTAAAAAACAGCCGGAAGACTAATTTGTGAAGGAAAAAAATCCCAGTGCTGCTGGACAGACAGGCGACAGACAGGACGGACGAACTGAGGGACAGATGGACAGAGACATGGAGAGAGGGAAGACCAGTCAGGATAGCCCACCGGTTACTGTTGTAGGAGGGAATGTGGCCCCCACTCACGGCCACACTTTTGTTGTTGTTGGCTAACATCGTTTGAAAGAAGAGGGAGAGAAGGAAGATTAATGAGGAGACAGAGCAAGATCAGAAAACACTGCTAATATTGCTAATACAAGCTAAAGGACAGCAGGAAGCCACAAGCGTTGACATGTAAAAGCTATAACACAAAAAGAAGGGCATTTGTTTCACTGTCAACTAAACACTGGGGGCTTCTGGGTAGTGTTTCACTGATTTGGATGTGTTGTTAAGGGATTGCATCTGTATATTATAGTATTTTACGCAGCTATTTTTAAATTTGGATGTATTTGTTAAAAACAACAAGCATAGTTTTCTTCATGATTTTAGGATACTTCCATATTTTCTAAATAAAGTTTATGAAATCCCAGAAAGAAAGCAGTGAAAAATGACCATCAAAATTTCATAAAGCTCAAGGTGATGACAGTGAATCTGTTTTGGTTTTGAATGAAAAAAAACAATTTAATTTATAATCAGATATAGTGTTGTCACGATACCCTAAAGTGCAAACGATACCGCTGCAAAAATATAAAACATCAGTAAAAGTAATGGAATAATAGATGACAGAACATGGAATTTAAATTAATTTTATTATTAATTAAAAATAGAATAATGTGTTATTTAAAACAATTAACTGGTATGCAGTAATCTGAGGCCCGCTATACTTGAGTTGGTGATTTCTTTGATTTTATAATGCACTCACATTTACGTTCATCTGTTTTCTTATTTCCGTTTTTCTTATAACTTACCTATGTTTGTATATATTCTTATTCTGAAATGGAACAACTGTAATTTTGCCCAGGGATTTGTTTAAGTATTTCTGATTCAGATACCACACTTTAAAGAGCATTTAATAAGGCCTTTTTTTTGTAAAACAGCGCCCCCACCTGCACATCAGTTAAGGCGGAGAGTGATACTGCAGAGTGGAAGACGACGAGACGACGAGATGCTTCCAAAACGGTGAGAAATTCATATGAAGTTCTGCGAGAAGTTGATGAGCTGGACTGCTTTACCTATTACTGAGACACACTGCAAAATAATGCTTTAACGCATGCTTTTTGGTGGATTATGTGTTTGCCGAGTTACAGGGGATGCTTGGACAGATTGAGAAAAGATGGTGAATCTTATTTTATCGGTAGATTTGATCAGTAATTAAAGTTGCGCTGTTATTTCCTTCTGCTGATACAGACACCAGCTCAGAGCGGGACTGTGCAGCAGCTTTAATCTTATTTTCAACTTCACTTGTTGACTCTGTCCTTCTGATAATCACTTACTCTTCGTTAACTGCTTATCCGGGGTCGGGTCCCAGGGGCAACAGCTCAGACTTCCCTTTCCCGGGCCACATTAACCAGCTCTGACTGGGGGATCCCGAGGTGTTCGCAGGCCAGTGTGGAGATATAATCGCTCCACCTAGTGCTGGGTCTTCCTCCTCCCAGCTGGTCATGCCTGGGACGCCTCCCTAGGGAGGGGGCATCCTTACCAGATGCCAACCACCTCAAATGCTAAGGAGCAGCGACTCTACTCCAAGTCCCCCAGATGGCTGAGCCACCCTCTTGAGAAAACCCATTTCAGCCGGTTGTACCCGCAGTCTAGTTCTTTTGGTCATGACCATAGTGAGAGTAGGAAGACTGACCGGTAGATCGAGAGCTTTGTCTTCCAGCTCAGCTCTCTTTTCATCACAATGGTGCTCTAAAGCTAATGCAATACCTTTCCGGCCTATCTCACGCTCCAATGTCCCCTCACTCTGGAACAAGACCCAGAGGTACTTGAACTCTTTCACTTGGGGTAAAGACTACCTGTAGTAGGCAGTCACTACAGTTTATTTTCTGATCCCGCGGGATCCCAATCCTCTCATGGCTTGTATTAAAACACCATCATTCTTGAAGTACCGGTACTAATAAAACAGGCTAGCGTACTGTTTTTAACAGCAGGGTATCTTGATACCTTTGTGGTACTGGTATACCGTGCAACACTAATCACATAGTTCAGAAAAATAAAGTAAATCTTTACTTTTTGCTTCATAACGAAATATAAAAACTGTTTTGTCTCAGTCTAATCAGGGATACTGAACTATTTCCAAAATCACACTCATGCATACTTAAGGTTAAGGGCTTCGTTTATACAATCTGCATACTGTTAATTAGCTCCAACTAAAATACAAGTTGCATCATCAGATTTGTAGTAAATGGTGGATGAGATCGAAGCAGTATATTGGTTTAAAGTTGTCTGTGTAGTTTCTGGTTTCAGTGGCGATGTGGCTACGACAGGTGCAACAGTTTAAATGTCTCTTTTGGTATTACAGCTGTTGATGCTCCGTCTGCGTGCATCATGCTGTAGCAGTACCTGGTGCAGGCAGCTCCAGCTTCGCCCTCCTGAGCTCCGTCATGGACGTCTGCAGTTGCTCGATCACAAAGTCGTCCTCGAAGAAGAAATCTTTGGACAGAGTCACCTGTAGAAACTCCACCAGCTCCTCCATGGACAGCTTCATCAGGTGCTCTGGACATCACACACAGGTAAGACAGTGTTTGAGAGGTCTACACCAGCCGGGACACCAGCTGTGGAGAGTAAACTTACTCTTGTGCAGTTTGAGGATAGTGTAGGACATGGTGGGCAGCACTCTTTCTCCCTCTAAGATGTAGATGTCCCAGATCCTGAGGGTGAGGGTGAAGGGAGTCTGGACACAAACAGGACATTAGGTTAATAATACTCACATAAGGTTGGTTATACATTTATATTTTCGTTACTGTCAACAAATCCCATGAAAAGACCTTGTGACTTCCCTATCCCACACCATTGGTTCCTAGACGATGTAAAGCTTTAAAGCGTTATATTTATATACTCCATATGTGGGCCAAGCTTTTAGGTGATGTACTCACTCTGTCCAGGAAACACTGGAAGAACCACTTCATGGTGTAGAGACTGGTCAACACCTCCTGGCTGTCCTGTAGCCGCACAAACAGACTGTCTATTCAGTGCACATAGTCCATGTTTACATAGGTCTCTGTCCTATGATAACAGCATAATCTACATTATTTATGGCACCTTCTCATAGAGCTTGTTTGTCTCCTAAATGTCCAGGAAACATATGTATCTCAAGTAGATTCACCATATTTTTACATACAGTAGAGGAAACATTTATCAAAGTATTACCCCTTAAGGTGTATTAAGAACTGCTACTGAAAACACAGGCAGTGTTGTCTGATTTATTTGTGGAGATTTCTGGTATTGTGAGCAGTTGTTCCCTTATTAAAGGACAGCGGTGTTGCTGTCTCACCAGGTGCTGCTTCAGTTTGGGCATCATCTTCTTGAGGACGCGGTCATGGTGCTCCTGGAAACGCATCAGCTTCGGGAAGCCGGGGACGAAAAACCCTGAAGGTGAGGACAGAAGACGGGACGGACGGGACGGGGTTAACTGGTGCTGACTTTACATGTAATCTGGAGTATGTCACAGCCTGATCAGCTGTCTCTCTCTCTCTCTCTCCCCCTCTCTCTCTCCTACCCTTCCTCACTCTTCTCCCCTCTCTCACTCTTCTCTCCCTCTCTCCCCCTTACTCTTCCTTGTCTCCCCTTCCCTCACTCTCTCCCTCTTACTCCCTCACTCTCTCCTCCTTACACGTCTCCCCCTCCCTCTCCCTCACTCTCTTCCCCCTCCCTCACTCTCTCCCCGTGACTCTTACTCTTTCCCCCCTTACTCTTATTCTCTCCCCCTCACTCACTCTCTCCCCTTGCTCTTGCTCCCTCCCCCTCACTCTCTCCCCGTGACTCTTACTCTCTCCCACTTACTCTTACCCCCTTACTCTTATTCTCTCCCCCTGACTCTTACTCCCTGACTCTCTCCCCTCACTCTCTCCGCTGACTCTTACTCCCTGACTCTCTCCCCTCACTCTCTCCCCTGACCCTTACTCCCTCATTCTTACTCCCTCACTCTCTTCCCTCACTCTTACTCCCTCACTCTCTCCCCTGACTCTTGCTCCCTCACTCTCTCCGCTGACTCTTGCTCCCTCACTCTCTCCCCTCACTCTCTCCGCTGACTCTTACTCCCTCGCTCTCTCCCCTCGCTCTTACTCCCTCACTCTCTCCCCTGACCCTTACTCCCTCATTCTCTCCCCTGACTCTCTTCCCTCACTCTCTCCCCTGACTCTTGCTCCCTCACTCTCTCCCCTCACTCTCTCCACTGACTCTTACTCCCTCGCTCTCTCCCCTCGCTCTTGCTCCCTCACTCTCTCTCTCCCCTGACTCTTACTCCCTCACTCTCTCCCCTGACCCTTGCTCCCTCACTCTCTCCCCTGACTCTTACTCCCTCACTCTCTCCCCTGACTCTTACTCCCTCACTCTCTCCCCTCGCTCTTGCTCCCTCACTCTCTCCCCTCGCTCTTGCTCCCTCACTCTCTTCCCTCACACTCTCCCCTGACTCTTACTCCCTCACTCTCTCTCCTGGCTCTTACTCCCTCACTCTCTCCCCTGACTCTTGCTCCCTCACTCTCTCCCCTGACTCTTACTCCCTCACACTCTCCCCTGACTCTTACTCCCTCACTCTCTCTCTCCCCTGACTCTTACTCCCTGGCTCTCTCCCCTCACTCTTACTCCCTCTCTCTCTCCCCTGACTCTTGCTCCCTGGCTCTCTCCCCTCACTCTCTCCCCTCCTCTCTCCCCTGACTCTTGCTCCCTCACTCTCTTCCCTCACTCTCTCCCCTGACTCTTACTCCCTCACTCTCTCCCCTCGCTCTTGCTCCCTCACTCTCTTCCCTCACACTCTCCCCTGACTCTTACTCCCTCACTCTCTCTCCTGGCTCTTACTCCCTCACTCTCTCCCCTGACTCTTGCTCCCTCACTCTCTCCCCTGACTCTTACTCCCTCACACTCTCCCCTGACTCTTACTCCCTCACTCTCTCTCTCCCCTGCTCTTCTCCCTGGCTCTCTCCCCTCCTCTCTCCTCTCTCCCCTGCTCTTGCTCCCTGGCTCTCTCCCCTCACTCTCTCCCCTGACTCTTGCCCTCTCTCTCCCTCACTCTCTCCCCTGACTCTTACTCCCTCACTCTCTCCCCTCGCTCTTGCTCCCTCACTCTCTTCCCTCACACTCTCCCCTGACTCTTACTCCCTCACTCTCTCTCCTGGCTCTTACTCCCTCCTCTCTCCCCTGACTCTTGCTCCCTCACTCTCTCCCCTGACTCTTACTCCCTCACACTCTCCCCTGACTCTTACTCCCTCACTCTCTCTCCTGGCTCTTACTCCCTCACTCTCTTCCCTGACCCTTACTCCCTCACTCTCTTCCCTCACTCTCTCCCCTGACTCTTACTCCCTCACTCTTACTCCCCTCCCCTGACCCTTACTCCCTCACTCTCTCCCCTCACTCTCTCTTCCTCACTCTCTCCCCTGACTCTTACTCCTTCACTCTCTCCTCTCACTCTCTCCCCTGACTCTTACTCCCTCACTCTCTCCCCTCACTCTTGCTCCCTCACTCTTACTCCCTCACTCTCTCTCTCCCCTCACTCTTACTCTCCCCTGACTCTCTCCCCTCACTCTCTCTCTCTCCCCTGACTCTTACTCCCTGACTCTCTCCCCTCACTCTCTCACCTCACCCTTACTCCCTCACTCTCTCCCTTACTCCCTCACTCTCTCCCCTGACTCTTACTCCCTCACTCTCTCCCCTCACTCTTGCTCCCCCACTCTCTCCCCTGACTCTTACTCCCTCACTCTCTCTCTCCCCTGAGTCTTGCTCCCTGACTCTCTCCCCTGACCCTTACTCCCTTCTCACTCTCTCCCCTGGCTCTTACTCCCTCACTCTCTCCCCTCACTCTTGCTCCCCCACTCTCTCCCCTGACTCCTGCTCCCTCACTCTCTGCCCCTCACTCTTAGTCCCTCCTCTCTCCCCGTAACTCTTGCTCTTTCCCCCCTTCTCTTTTCTCTCCCCCTCCCTCACTCTCCCCTGACTCTTACTCCCTGCTCTCTCCCCTCACTCTCTCTCTCCCCTGCTCTTGCTCCCTGGCTCTCTCCCCTCACTCTTACTCCCTCACTCTCTCCCCCGACTCCTGCTCCCTCACTCTTAGTCCCTCCTCTCTCCCCGTACTCTTGCTCTTTCCCCCCTTACTCTTTTCTCTCCCCCTCCCTCACTCTCCCCTGACCCTTGCTCCCTTCTCACTCTCTCCCCTCACTCTCACTCTCCCCTGACTCTTGCTCTTTCCCCCTTACTCTTACTCTCCACTCCCTCTCTCTCGCCCCCTTACTCTTATTCTCTCCCCCTGACTCTTGCTCCCTCACTCTCTCCCCTTACTCCCTCACTCCCCCCCTTGCTCTGATCCCCCCTCCCTCTTGCTCATCTCCCCTCACTCTTACTCCCTCACTCTTGCTCCCTCACTCTCTCTCTCCCCTGACCCTTATTCCCTCGCTCTCTTCCCTCCCTCACTCTCTCCCCTGACTCTTACTCCCTCACTCTCTCTCTCTCCCCTGACTCTTACTCCCTGGCTCTCTCCCCTCACTCTTACTCCCTCTCTCTCTCCCCTGACTCTTGCTCCCTGGCTCTCTCCCCTCACTCTCTCCCCTCACTCTCTCCCCTGACTCTTGCTCCCTCACTCTCTCCCCTCACTCTTGCTCCCTCACTCTCTTCCCTCACTCTCTCCCCTCGCTCTTGCTCCCTCACTCTCTCCCCTCGCTCTTGCTCCCTCACTCTCTTCCCTCACACTCTCCCCTGACTCTTACTCCCTCACTCTCTCTCCTGGCTCTTGCTCCCTCACTCTCTCCCCTGACTCTTGCTCCCTCACTCTCTCCCCTGACTCTTACTCCCTCACTCTCTCTCCTGGCTCTTACTCCCTCTCTCTCTCTCTCCCCTGACTCTTACTCCCTCACTCTCTCCCCTGACTCTCTTGCTCCCTCACTCTCTCCCCTGACTCTTGCTCCCTCACTCTCTCCCCTCGCTCTTGCTCCCCCACTCTCTCCCCTGGCTCTTGCTCCCTCACTCTCTCCCCTGACTCTTGCTCCCTCACTCTCTCCCCTGACTCTTGCTCCCTCACTCTCTCTCCTGGTTCTTACTCCCTGGCTCTCTCCCCTCACTCACTCCCCTCCCCTGACTCTTGCTCCCTCCCCTCACTCTCTCCCCTCACTCTTACTCCCTCACTCTCTCCCCGACTCTTACTCCCTCACTCTCTCCCCTCACTCTTACTCCCTCACTCTCTCTCCTGACTCTTACTCCCTCACTCTCTCCCCGACTCTTACTCCCTCACTCTCTCCCTGACTCTTACTCCCTCACTCTCTCCCTGACTCTTGCTCCCTCACTCTCTCCCCTGACTCTTGCTCCCTCACTCTCTTCCCTGACCCTTACTCCCTCACTCTCTCCCCTGACCCTTACTCCCTCACTCTCTCCCCTGACTCTTACTCCCTCACTCTCTCTCTCCCCTGAGTCTTGCTCCCTGACTCTCTCCCCTGACCCTTACTCCCTTCTCACTCTCTCCCCTGACTCTTGCTCCCTCACTCTCACCTGGCTCTTACTCCCTCACTCTCTCCCCTCACTCTCTCTCTCCCCTGACTCTTGCTCCCTGGCTCTCTCCCCTCACTCTTACTCCCTCACTCTCTCCCCCGACTCCTGCTCCCTCACTCTTAGTCCCTCACTCTCTCCCCGTAACTCTTGCTCTTTCCCCCTTACTCTTTTCTCTCCCCCTCCCTCCTCTCCCCTGACCCTTGCTCCCTTCTCACTCTCTCCCCTCACTCTCACTCTCCCCTGACTCTTGCTCTTCCCCCCTTACTCTTACTCTCCCTCCCTCTCTCTCGCCCCCTGACTCTTGCTCCCTCACTCTCTCCCCTTACTCCCTCACTCTCCCCCCTTCTCTGTCCCCCCTCCCTCTTGCTCCCTCACTCTCTCTCTCCCCTGACCCTTATTCCCTCGCTCTCTTCCCTCCCTCACTCTCTCCCCTGACTCTTACTCCCTCACTCTCTCTCTCCCCTGACTCTTACTCCCTGGCTCTCTCCCCTCACTCTTACTCCCTCTCTCTCTCCCCTGACTCTTGCTCCCTGGCTCTCTCCCCTCACTCTCTCCCCTGACTCTTGCTCCCTCACTCTCTTCCCTCACTCTCTCCCCTCGCTCTTGCTCCCTCACTCTCTCCCCTCGCTCTTGCTCCCTCACTCTCTTCCCTCACACTCTCCCCTGACTCTTACTCCCTCACTCTCTCTCCTGGCTCTTGCTCCCTCACTCTCTCCCCTGACTCTTACTCCCTCACACTCTCCCCTGGCTCTTACTCCCTCACTCTCTCTCCTGGCTCTTACTCCCTCTCTCTCTCTCTCCCCTGACTCTTGCTCCCTCACTCTCTCCCCTGACTCTTGCTCCCTCACTCTCTCCCCTCGCTCTTGCTCCCCCACTCTCTCCCCTGGCTCTTGCTCCCTCACTCTCTCCCCTGACTCTTGCTCCCTCACTCTCTCCCCTGACTCTTGCTCCCTCACTCTCTCTCCTGGTTCTTACTCCCTGGCTCTCTCCCCTCACTCACTCCTCTCCCCTGACTCTTGCTCCCTCACTCTCTCCCCTCACTCTTACTCCCTCACTCTCTCCCTGACTCTTACTCCCTCACTCTCTCCCTGACTCTTGCTCCCTCACTCTCTCCCCTGACTCTTGCTCCCTCACTCTCTCCCCTCACTCTTACTCCCTCACTCTCGCTCCCTCACTCTCCCCCTGACTCCTGCTCCCTCACTCTCTGCCCCTCACTCTTAGTCCCTCACTCTCTCCCCGTAACTCTTGCTCTTTCCCCCCTTACTCTTATTCTCTCCCCCTCCCTCACTCTCCCCTGACTCTTACTCCCTGACTCTCTCCCCTCACTCTCTCTCTCCCCTGACTCTTGCTCCCTGGCTCTCTCCCCTCACTCTTACTCCCTCACTCTCTCCCCCGACTCCTGCTCCCTCACTCTTAGTCCCTCTTTCTTAGTCCCTCACTCTCTCCCCGTAACTCTTGCTCTTTCCCCCCTTACTCTTACTTCTCCTCTCCCCTCCCTCTCTCTCTCCCCTGACCCTTGCTCCCTTCTCACTCTCTCCCCTCACTCTCACTCTCCCCTGACTCTTGCTCTTTCCCCCCTTACTCTTACTCTCCACTCCCTCTCTCTCGCCCCCTTACTCTTATTCTCTCCCCCTGACTCTTGCTCCCTCACTCTCTCCCCTTACTCCCTCACTCTCCCCCCCTTGCTCTGATCCCCCCTCCCTCTTGCTCATCTCCCCTCACTCTCTCTCCCTCACTCTTGCTCCCTCACTCTCTCTCTCCCCTGACCCTTATTCCCTCGCTCTCTTCCCTCCCTCACTCTCTCCCCTGACTCTTACTCCCTCACTCTCTCTCTCCCCTGACTCTTGCTCCCTGGCTCTCTCCCCTCACTCTCTCCCCTGACTCTTGCTCCCTCACTCTCTTCCCTCACTCTCTCCCCTGACTCTTACTCCCTCACTCTCTCCCCTCGCTCTTGCTCCCTCACTCTCTCCCCTCGCTCTTGCTCCCTCACTCTCTTCCCTCACACTCTCCCCTGACTCTTACTCCCTCACTCTCTCTCCTGGCTCTTGTCCCTCACTCTCTCTCCTGGCTCTTACTCCCTCTCTCTCTCTCTCCCCTGACTCTTACTCCCTCACTCTCTCCCCTGCTCTCTTGCTCCCTCACTCTCTCCCCTGACTCTTGCTCCCTCACTCTCTCCCCTCGCTCTTGCTCCCCCACTCTCTCCCCTGGCTCTTGCTCCCTCACTCTCTCCCCTGACTCTTGCTCCCTCACTCTCTCCCCTCACTCTCTCCCCTGACTCTTGCTCCCTCACTCTCTCTCCTGGTTCTTACTCCCTGGCTCTCTCCCCTCACTCACTCCCCTCCCCTGACTCTTGCTCCCTCCTCTCCCCCTCACTCTTACTCCCTCACTCTCTCCCCGACTCTTACTCCCTCACTCTCTCCCCTCACTCTTACTCCCTCACTCTCTCTCCTGACTCTTACTCCCTCACTCTCTCCCCGACTCTTACTCCCTCACTCTCTCCCTGACTCTTACTCCCTCACTCTCTCCCTGACTCTTGCTCCCTCACTCTTGCTCCCTCACTCTCTCCCCTGACTCTTGCTCCCTCACTCTCTTCCCTGACCCTTACTCCCTCACTCTCTCCCCTGACTCTTACTCCCTCACTCTCTCCCCGACTCTTACTCCCTCACTCTCTCCCCTCACTCTTGCTCCCTCACTCTTACTCCCTCACTCTCTCTCTCTCCCCTGACTCTTACTTCCTGACTCTCTCCCCTCACTCTCTCCTCTCTCTCCCCTCACTCTCTCCCCTCACTCTCTCTCTCCCCCGAGTCTTACTCCCTCACTCTCTCCCTCCTCTCTCCCTCACTCTCTCTCTCCTTGACTCTCTCCCCTTACTCTCTCTCTCCCCTGAGTCTTACTCCCTGATCTCTCTCCCCTCACTCTCTCCCCTGACCCTTGCTCCCTCACTCTCACTCTCCCCTGGCTCTTGCTCCCTCACTCTCTCCCCTCACTCTTACTCTCGCTCCCTCACTCTCTCTCCCCCTCACTCCTGCTCCCTCACTCTCTCTCCCTCTCTCTCTCCCCGTGACTCTTGCTCTGCTCTCTCCCCCTCTCTCTCTCCCTACTTCTCTCCCCCTCCCTCACTTCTCTCCCCTGACTCTCTCCCCTCACTCTTAGTCCCCCCTGACTCTCTCCCCGTGATTCTTGCTCTTTCCCCCTTACTCCTATTCTCTCCCCCTCCCTCACTCTCCCCTGACTCTTCCCCTCACTCGCTCTCCCCTCCCTCGCTCTCTCCCTTGACCCTTACTCCCTTCTCACTCTCTCCCCTGACCCTTGCTCCCTTCTCACTCTCTCCCCTCACTCTCACTCTCCCCTGACTCTTGCTCCCTCACTCTCTTCCCTCACACTCTCCCCTGACTCTTACTCCCTCACTCTCTTCCCTCACACTCTCCCCTGACTCTTGCTCCCTCACTCTTACTCCCTGGCTCTCTCCCCTCACTCTTACTCCCTCTCTCTCTCCCCTGACTCTTAATCCCTGCTCTCTTCTCCCTCACTCTCTTCCCTCACTCTCTCTCCTCTCTCCCTGACTCTTACTCCCTCACTCTCTCCCCTCGCTCTTGCTCCCCCACTCTCTCCCCTGACTCTTACTCCCTCACTCTCTCCCCTGGCTCTTACTCCCTCACTCTCTCCCCTGACTCTTACTCCCTCACTCTCTCCCCTGACTCTTGCTCCCTCACTCTCTCCCCATGACTCTTGCTCTTTCCCCCCTTACTCTTATTCTCTCCCCCTCCCTCAGTCTCTCCCCTTACTCTTACTCTCCACTCCCTCTCTCTCCCCCCTTACTCTTATTCTCTCCCCCTTACTCTGATCCCCTCTCCCCCTCACTCTCACTCTCTCCGCTCACTCCCTCACTCTCTCCCCTTACTCTCTCACTCCCTCCCCCTCCCTCCCTCTCTACTCCCCCCTTATTCTCCCCTCACTCTCCCCCCCCCTCACTCGCCTCCCCTGACTCTTGCTCCCTCCCCTCACTCTTACTCCCTCACTCTCCCCTCCCCCTCACTCTCTCCCCTGACTCTTACTCCCTCACTCTCTCCCCTGACTCTTACTCCCTCACTCTCTCCCCTGACTCTTGCTCCCTCACTCTCTCCCCTGACTCTTGCTCCCTCACTCTCTCCCCTGACCCTTACTCCCTCACTCTCTCCCCGACTCTTACTCCCTCACTCTCTCCAACTCTTACTCCCTCACTCTCTCCGACTCTTACTCCCTCACTCTCTCCCCTCACTCTTGCTCCCTCACTCTCTCCCCTCACTCTCACTCTCCCCTGACTCTTGCTCCCTCACTCTCACTCTCCCCTGGCTCTTACTCCCTCTGACTCTCTCCCCTCCCTCACTCTCTGCTCTCCCCACTCTCTCCCCTGACTCTTGCTCCCTCACTCTCTCCCCTCACTCTTACTCCCTCACTCTCGCTCCCTCACTCTCTCCTCCCCTGACTCCTGCTCCCTCACTCTCTGCCCCTCACTCTCTCCCCCTGACTCTTGCTCCCTCACTCTCTCCCCTCACTCTTACTCCCTCACTCTCCCCGGACTCTCTCCCCCCTCCTCTTCTCCCTCACTCTCTCCCCCCTGACTCCTGCTCCCTCACTCTCTGCCCCTCACTCTTAGTCCCTCACTCTCTCCCCGTGACTCTTGCTCTTTCCCCCCTTACTCTTATTCTCTCCCCCTCCCTCACTCTCCCCTGACTCTTACTCCCTGACTCTCTCCCCTCACTCGCTCTCTCCCCTGAGTCTTGCCCCCTCGCTCTCTCCCCTGACCCTTACTCCTCCCCCTCCCCCTTCTCCCTCACTCTCTCCCCTCACTCTCACTCTCCCCTGACTCTTGCTCCCTCACTCTCTTCCCTCACACTCTCCCCTGACTCTTACTCCCTCACTCTCTTCCCTCACACTCTCCCCTGACTCTTGCTCCCTCACTCTTACTCCCTGGCTCTCTCCCCTCACTCGTACTCCCTCTCTCTCTCCCCTGACTCTTACTCCCTCACTCTCTCCCCTGACTCTCTTACTCCCTCACTCTCTCTCTCCCCTGACTCTTACTCCCTCACTCTTGCTCCCTCACTCTCTCCCCTCGCTCTCTCTCTCCCCACTCTCTCCCCTGACTCTTACTCCCTCACACTCTCCCCTGACTCTCACTCCCTCACTCTCTCCCCTGACTCTTGCTCCCTCACTCCCTCCCCTCACTCTCTCCCCTGACTCTTACTCCCTGACTCTCTCCCCTCACTCTCTCCCCATGACTCTTGCTCTTTCCCCCCTTACTCGTATTCTCTCCCCCTCCCTCAGTCTCTCCCCTTACTCTTACTCTCCACTCCCTCTCTCCCCCCCTTACTCTTACTCTCCACTCCCTCTCTCCCCCCTTACTCTTATTCTCTCCCCCTTACTCTGATCCCCTCTCCCCCTCACTCTCACTCTCTCCGCTCACTCCCTCACTCTCTCCCCTTACTCTCACTCCCTCCCCCTCCCTCTTACTCCCCCCTTATTCTCCCCTCACTCTTACTCCCTCACTCACTTTCTCCCCTCACTCTCCCCCCTCACTCGCCTCCCCTTCCCTCTCACTCTCTCCTCCGTACTCTCTTCCCCCTTACTCTCACTCCCTCCCCCGTACTCTCTTGCTGCCTCACTCTTCCTCGTCTCCCCCTCTCTCCTTCCCCCTCACTCTTCCTCGTCTCCCTCTCTCTTCCCTTCCTCCAGAGTGGTTACTGGCCCTGTAGTGTCTCCACATCTATTTGACCCTATTAAACTGTTAAAGTCTGCTGGAAGAGATGGTCTTTGTGCCCATAGAATTGAGTTAGCGTTACCGTGCATGGCATGCTTCTGCCCCGACAGTAGTTTGACCAGAGCCCAGAAGGCGTCCTCCTCATTCATATAGATGAGCAGCAGAGCGGTGATCTGACTCATGCCCTGGCAGTAGCCCACCTCCTGCAAACACACATTAATCAGTCAGGGAATAACGAGAAGTACTTCCAAAAGACACGCTGATAGTAAGAGTGTTGATGACTCACCGTGTTGTACATGGAGTAGGCTGTGAGGACGTGGAAGAGAGCCTGCTGCCTGAGAACACAAACCACAATTAAAGATCATCATTCATAGTTTTAGCATCTGAAACTTCCATTTAAAATACACAACCTGCAAGATGTACGTCAGGTGTAAAATTAGTAAATGTACACTACAATATCTTCCACACATTAGAATAAAGTGTGCAGGAATAGCTGCAATATGCATCTTAACTTCACACCAGAAGCATGAATAAGTACGTTACACTGATTTTAAAACAGGTTCCTTTTCAGATTACACAAGGGATGTGCCTGGTCGCTGGTTCTCTTTGGTTAAATATTATTAGGCCATTAAATAATCAATAAGGTGTTAACAGTCACTATAAGCACCATAGGTGTGGGTTACTACGAGCCTACTACACCTACTTAAAACAACTACACGTTGTTGATTTCACATTGGATGCAAAATCCGGTCTCATCGATGTGGTCTTCCTCTATACCTTCCCTCCGTGATCTACCATGTGAATAGATCTTAAAACCTACTAGTAGGTGTAGTAGGCCCCCGTTGACCCACATCTATAGGGCTTATAGTGACTGATAATACTTATTTAATAGCCTGGCAACCATTTAATTGGTTGTAAAATTCATCAGAGCCTGTTGACAAACAAGTCCTCACTTCCATATTGGGAAAAGTCAGATTTTAGTTATCAGTTAGGGCAGATTTACAGTTTAGTTATGTAGTTAATTAAACCATAAGCTGGCTCTAGTCTGGCAGTGTACCTAATATAAAGTGTAAAAATACGTATAAAGCAGGAATTTAACATTTTTTGCTTCTAAGTGCCAACTCGTGTACTACTCTATGCTTTTCCTGAGATTACTTCGCAGCCAAACAGTGAGAGCTGTACTGTATTTACTCTAAAGCCATTCAAGAAAAAGTATCTGGAATATGTTTTTGTAGAATAAATGGAGCAAGAAGTGAATTGTTGTCGTGTTGTTAATGCTGCCTCACAACACTGTCGTTGAGGTTCTGGAGATCTGAAAACTTAAAACCCCAAAGTCTGTCAGAAAGAGGTGACGTACAGCTGTGACGTGTGGTTACACCAGCTGCACACTAAGACTTATATTTTCAATCCATTGGTTGTACGAGAGCACTACTTAACAGCATGATGCGACAATGGAGTTTGAGTTGAGAGACATTTTATGATTCTATCACATACTGCTTTATACTACTACTATATACTATGACAATGTACTATAAATTTTTTACTGTAACTATTTTTGACATTATGACTCATGCTTTTTATGATTTCTTTTGTGACTATACTATATCATGACTTATTTTGACATACTGTACTATGATTTCTTTGCCTTAGTATATATTTTTTGCATACACACTTTTCCGACATGCTACACTAGAACTTTTCTCTACTGCTTCCTTTTAGAACTAATACTATGTTTTTTTTTTAATAGATACTATACAATGAATTTTTATGACTTTTTTGACAAACTAGACTACAATTTGCTTTGGGATACTAAACTATGTTTTTTTTATATCCACATATGATGCTATAATTTTTTTTGGAATGAATTCTTTTACATACTCTACCCTGACTTTTTTCAACATACTATTTTATGACATTTTTTTGATATACGATACTGTGACTTTTTTTGAAATAATACACTATGAATCTTTCCAACATACTATACTGGGAACTCTATTTTTGATATACTATGTGGTGACTTTTTGTCGACACGCTGTACTGTGACTACTTTCGACATGCTATAGCATGACTTTTTTCGACATACTATAGCATGATATTTTTCGACATGCTAGTACAATATGTCGACAATTTCAAGGAAAAATGTCATAGTGTATGTACTATGTTGAAAATTTCCAGAAAAAAATGTCATGTATGTCGAAATTCTTCGATGAAAATGTCAAATTTTTTTAATGTTGAAGAAAAACATGAAAACGGTCGTATTATAGCATGTAGAATGATTCTATGGTGAAAAAAATGCATTTCGTGAAATGTTGGAAAATTTTGAAAAAAAAAACGCCATAGTACAGTATGTCAAAATTTTTCAATGAAACCATCAAATGTTTTTGATGTTGAAAAAACCATGAAAACAGTCGTATTATAGCATGTAGAATGATTCTATAGTGAACAAAACTAATTTCGTGAAACGTTGGAAAATTTTGCCAAAAAAAAACAAAAAACATCATAGTATAGTACGTCGAAATTTTTCAATGAAACCATGAAATTTTTTTGATGTTGAAAAACACTATGAAAACGGTCGTATTATAGCATGTAGAACGATTCTATGGTGAACAAAAGTAAGTTCGTGAAATGTTGGAAAATTTTGCAAAAAAAACCCGCCATAGTATAGTATGTCGAAATTTTCGATGAAAACGTCAAATTTTTTTGATGTTGAAAAAAACCATGAAAACGGTCGGATTATAGCATGTACAACGATTCTATGGTGAACAAAAGTCATTTCGTGAAATGTTGGAAAATTTAAAAAAAAAAAACGCCATAGTATAGTATGTCGAAATTTTTCGATGAAAACGTCAAATGTTTTTGATTTTGAAAAACACTATGAAAACGGTTGTATTATAGCATGTAGAATGATTCTATGGTGAACAAAAGTAATTTCGTGAAATGTTGGAAAATTTTGCAAAAAAAAAAAAAACGCCATAGTATAGTATGTCGAAATTTTTCGATGAAAACGTCAAATTTTTTTGATGTTGAAAAAAAACCATGAAAACGGTCGGATTATAGCATGTACAACGATTCTATGGTGAACAAAAGTCATTTCGTGAAATGTTGGAAAATTTTGGAAAAAAAAAACGCCATAGTATAGTATGTCGAATTTTTTGGATGAAAACGTCAAAATTTTTTGATGTTGAAAAAAAACATGAAAACGGTCGTATTATAGCATGTAGAATGATTCTATGGTGAAAAAAATGCATTTCGTTAAATGTTGGAAAATTTTGCAAAAAAAAAACGCCATAGTATAGTATGTCGAAATTTTTCAATGAAAACGTCAAATTTTTTTGATGTTGAAAAAAAACATGAAAACGGTTGTATTATAGCATGTAGAATGATTCTATGGTGGAAAAAAGTAATTTCGTGAAATGTTGGAAAAGTTTACAAAAAAAACATCATAGTATAGTATATCGAAATTTTTCGATGAAAACGTCAAATGTTTTTGATTTTGAAAAACACTATGAAAACGGTCATATTATAGCATGTAGAATGATTCTATGGTGAACAAAAGTAATTTCGTGAAATGTTGGAAAATTTTGCAAAAAAAAAAAAACGCCATAGTATGTCGAAATTTTTCGATGAAAACGTCAAATTTTTTTGATGTTGAAAAAACCATGAAAACGGTCGTATTATAGCATGTAGAATGATTCTATGGTGAACAAAAGTCATTTCGTGAAATGTTTGAAAATTTAGCGAAAAAAAAAACGCCATAGTATAGTATGTCAAAATTTTTCGATGAAACCATCAAATTTTTTTGATGTTGAAAAAAAACATGAAAACAGTCGTATTATAGCATGTAGAATGATTCTATGGTGGAAAAAAGTCATTTCGTGAACTGTTGGAAAAGTTTACAAAAAAAACATCATAGTATAGTATATCGAAATTTTTCGATGAAAACGTCAAATGTTTTTGATTTTGAAAAACACTATGAAAACGGTCGTATTATAGCATGTAGAACGATTCTATGGTGAACAAAAGTAATGTCGTGAAATGTTGGAAAATTTTGCAAAAAAAAAAAAACGCCATAGTATAGTATGTCGAAATTTTTCGATGAAAACGTGAAATTTTTTTGATGTTGAAAAAACCATGAAAACGGTTGTATTATAGCATGTAGAATGATTCTATGGTGGACAAAATGCATTCCGTGAAATGTTGGAAAATGTTGCGAAAAAAAACGCCATAGTATAGTATGTCGAAATTTTTCGATGAAAACGTCAAATTTTTTTAATGTTGAAAAAAAACATGAAAACGGTCGTATTATAGCATGTAGAATGATTCTCTGGTGAACAAAAGTCATTTCGTGAAATGTAAAATTTTGCAAAAAAAAAAAACGCCATAGTATAGTATGTCGAAATTTTCCAATGAAAACGTCAAATTTTTTTGATGTTGAAAAAAACTATGAAAACGATCGTATTATAGCATGTAGAACGATTCTATGGTGAACAAAAGTCATTTCGTGAAATGTTGGAAAATTTTGCGAAAAAAAAACGCCATAGTATAGTATGTCAAAATTTTTCGGTGAAACCATCAAAGTTTTTTGAAGTTGAAAAAAAAACATGAAAACGGTCGTATTAAAGCATGTAGAAAGATTGTATGGTGAACAAAAGTCATTTCGTGAAATGTTGGAATATTTAGAAAAAAAAAAAAACGCCATAGTATAGTATGTCGAAACTTTTCGATGAAACCGTCAAATTTTTTTGGTGTTGAAAAAAACTATGAAAACGGTCGTATTATAGCATGTAGAACGATTCTATGGTGAACAAAACTAATTTCGTGAAATGTTGGAAAATTTAGCGAAAAAAAAAAACGCCATAGTATAGTATGTCGAAATTTTTGGATGAAAACGTCAAATTTTTTTGATGTTGAAGAAAAACATGAAAACGGTAGTATTATAGCATGTAGAATGATTCTATGGTGAACAAAAGTCATTTCGTGAAATGTTGGAAAATTTTGCGGAAAAAAAAAACGCCATAGTATAGTATGTCGAAATTTTTCGATGAAATCATCAAATGTTTTTGATTTTGAAAAAAAACATGAAAACGGTTGTATTATAGCATGTAGAACGATTGTATGGTGAACAAAAGTAATTCCGTGAAATGTTGGAAAGTTTTGCAAAAAAAAAAAACGCCATAGTATAGTATATCGAAATTTTTCGATGAAAACGTCAAATTTTTTTAATGTTGAAAAAAAACATGAAAACTGTTGTATTATAGCATGTAGAATGATTCTATGGTGGACAAAATGCATTTCGTGAAATGTTGGAAAAAATGTTGGAAAAAAAACGCCATAGTATAGTATGTCAAAATTTTTCGATGAAACCATCAAATTTTTTTGATGTTGAAAAAAAACATGAAAACAGTCGTATTATAGCATGTAGAATGATTCTATGGTGGACAAAATGCATTTCGTGAAATGTTGGAAAATTTTGCGAAAAAAAAAAACGCCATAGTATAGTATGTCGAAATTTTTCGATGAAAACGTCAAATTTTTTTAATGTTGAAAAAAAACATGAAAACGGTCGTATTATAGCATGTAGAATGATTCTATGGTGAACAAAAGTAATTCCGTGAAATGTTGGAAAGTTTTGCAAAAAAAAAACGCCATAGTATAGTATGTCGAAATTTTTGGATGAAAACGTCAAATTTTTTTACTGTTGAAAAAAACCATGAAAACGGTCGTATTATAGCACGTAGAACGATTCTATGGTGAACAAAAGTCATTTCGTGAAATGTTGTAAAATTTTGCGAAAAAAAAAACGCCATAGTATAGTATGTCGAAATTTTCCAATGAAAACGTCAAATTTTTTTGATGTTGAAAAAAACTAATAAAATGGTCGTATTATAGCATGTAGAACGATTCTATGGTGGACAAAATGCATTTCGTGAAATGTTGGAAAGTTTTGCAAAAAAAAAAAACGCCATAGTATAGTATGTCGAAATCTTTCGATGAAACCGTCAAATTTTTTTGATGTTGAAGAAAAACATGAAAACGGTCGTACTATATAGCATGTAGAATGATTCTATGGTGGACAAAATGCATTTCGTGAAATGTTGGAAAATTTTGCGAAAAAAAAACGCCATAGTATAGTATGTCGAAATTTTTGGATGAAAACGTCAAATTTTTTTGATGTTGAAGAAAAACATGAAAACGGTAGTATTATAGCATGTAGAATGATTCTATGGTGAACAAAAGTCATTTCGTGAAATGTTGGAAAATTTTGCGGAAAAAAAAAAACGCCATAGTATAGTATGTCGAAATTTTTCGATGAAATCATCAAATGTTTTTGATTTTGAAAAAAAAACCATGAAAACGGCTGTATTATAGCATGTAGAACGATTGTATGGTGAACAAAAATAATTCCGTGAAATGTTGGAAAGTTTTGCAAAAAAAAAAAACGCCATAGTATAGTATGTCGAAATCTTTCGATGAAAACGTCAATTTTTTTTGATGTTGAAAAAAACCATGAAAACGGTTGTATTATAGCATGTAGAATGATTCTATGGTGGACAAAATGCATTTCGTGAAATGTTGGAAAATTTTGCAAAACAAAACGCCATAGGATAGTATGTCGAAATTTTTCGATGAAAACGTCAAATTTTTTTGATGTTGAAAAAAACCATGAAAACGGTCGTATTATAGCACGTAGAACGATTCTATGGTGAACAAAAGTCATTTCGTGAAATGTTGTAAAATTTTGCGAAAAAAAAACGCCATAGTATAGTATGTCGAAATTTTCCAATGAAAACGTCAAATTTTTTTGATGTTGAAAAAAAACTAATAAAACGGTCGTATTATAGCATGTAGAACGATCCTATGGTGGACAAAATGCATTTCGTGAAATGTTGGAAAATTTTGCAAAAAAAAAAAAACGCCATAGTATAGTATGTCGAAATTTTTGGATGAAAACGTCAAATTTTTTTGATGTTGAAGAAAAACATGAAAACGGTAGTATTATAGCATGTAGAATGATTCTATGGTGAACAAAAGTCATTTCGTGAAATGTTGGAAAATTTTGCGGAAAAAAAAAACGCCATAGTATAGTATGTCGAAATTTTTCGATGAAATCATCAAATGTTTTTGATGTTGAAGAAAAACATGAAAACGGTCGTATTATAGCATGTAGAATGATTCTATGGTGAACAAAATGCATTTCGTTAAATGTTGGAAAATTTTGCAAAAAAAAAAAACGCCATAGTATAGTATGTCGAAATTTTTCAATGAAAACGTCAAATTTTTTTGATGTTGAAAAAAAACATGAAAACGGTTGTATTATAGCATGTAGAATGATTGTATGGTGAACAAAAGTAATTCCGTGAACTGTTGGAAAAGTTTACAAAAAAAACATCATAGTATAGTATGTCGAAATTTTTCGATGAAAACGTCAAATTTGTTTGATGTTGAAAAAAACCATGAAAACGGTCGTATTATAGCATGTAAAATGATTCTATGGTGGAAAAAAGTCATTTCGTGAACTGTTGGAAAAGTTTACAAAAAAAACATCATAGTATAGTATGTCGAAATTTTTCGATGAAAACGTCAAATGTTTTTGATTTTGAAAAACACTATGAAAACGGTCGTATTATAGCATGTAGAACGATTCTATGGTGAACAAAAGTAATTTCGTGAAATGTTGGAAAATTTAAAAAAAAAAAAACGCCATAGTATAGTATGTCGAAATTTTTTGATGAAAACGTCAAATTTTTTTGATGTTGAAAAAACCATGAAAACGGTTGTATTATAGCATGTAGAATGATTCTATGGTGAACAAAAGTAATTCCGTGAAATGTTGGAAAGTTTTGCAAAAAAAAAAAAAAAAACGCCATAGTATAGTATGTCGAAATTTTTGGATGAAAACGTCAAATTTTTTTACTGTTGAAAAAAACCATGAAAACGGTCGTATTATAGCACGTAGAACGATTCTATGGTGAACAAAAGTCATTTCGTGAAATGTTGTAAAATTTTGCAAAAAAAAAAAAAAAACGCCATAGTATAGTATGTCGAAATTTTCCAATTAAAACGTCAAATTTTTTTGATGTTGAAAAAAACTAATAAAATGGTCGTATTATAGCATGTAGAACGATTCTATGGTGGACAAAATGCATTTCGTGAAATGTTGGAAAATTTTGCGAAAAAAAACGCCATAGTATAGTATGTCGAAATTTTTCGATGAAACCGTCAAATTTTTTTGATGTTGAAGAAAAACATGAAAACGGTAGTATTATATAGCATGTAGAATGATTCTATGGTGGACAAAATGCATTTCGTGAAATGTTGGAAAATTTTGCAAAAAAAAAAAAAACGCCATAGTATAGTATGTCGAAATTTTTCAATGAAAACGTCAAATTTTTTTGATGTTGAAAAAAAACATGAAAACGGTTGTATTATAGCATGTAGAATGATTCTATGGTGGACAAAATGC
The DNA here is from genome assembly GCA_947000775.1 of Pterois miles. Classification (NCBI taxonomy): domain Eukaryota; kingdom Metazoa; phylum Chordata; class Actinopteri; order Perciformes; family Scorpaenidae; genus Pterois; species Pterois miles. The sequence continues at coordinate 3,425,245 of CAMQGK010000549.1, forward strand.
ATTTCGTGAAATGTTGGAAAATTTTGCCAAACAAAACGCCATAGTATAGTATGTCGAAATTTTTCGATGAAAACGTGAAATTTTTTTAATGTTGAAAAAAACCATGAAAACGGTTGTATTAAAGCATGTAGAAAGATTGTATGGTGAACAAAAGTCATTTCGTGAAATGTTGGAAAATTTTGCGAAAAAAAAAACCGCCATAGTATAGTATGTCGAAATTTTTGGATGAAAACGTCAAATTTTTTTAATGTTGGAAAAAACCATGAAAACGGTCGTATTATAGCATGTAGAATGATTCTATGGTGAACAAAAGTCATTTCGTGAAATGTTGGAAAATTTTGCGGAAAAAAAAAACGCCATAGTATAGTATGTCGAAATTTTTCGATGAAATCATCAAATGTTTTTGATTTTGAAAAAAAAAACATGAAAACGGCTGTATTATAGCATGTAGAACGATTGTATGGTGAACAAAAGTAATTCCGTGAAATGTTGGAAAGTTTTGAAAAAAAAAAAGCCATAGTATAGTATGTCGAAATCTTTCGATGAAAACGTCAAATTTTTTTGATGTTGAAAAAAACCATGAAAACGGTTGTATTATAGCATGTAGAATGATTCTATGGTGGACAAAATGCATTCCGTGAAATGTTGGAAAATGTTGCGAAAAAAAACGCCATAGTATAGTATGTCGAAATTTTTCGATGAAAACGTCAAATTTTTTTAATGTTGAAAAAAAACATGAAAACGGTCGTATTATAGCATGTAGAATGATTCTCTGGTGAACAAAAGTCATTTCGTGAAATGTAAAATTTTGCGAAAAAAAAACGCCATAGTATAGTATGTCGTAATTTTCCAATGAAAACGTCAAATTTTTTTGATGTTGAAAAAAACTATGAAAACGGTCGTATTATAGCATGTAGAACGATTCTATGGTGAACAAAAGTCATTTCGTGAAATGTTGGAAAATTTTGCGAAAAAAAACGCCATAGTATAGTATGTCAAAATTTTTCGGTGAAACCATCAAAGTTTTTTGAAGTTGAAAAAAAAACATGAAAACGGTCGTATTAAAGCATGTAGAAAGATTGTATGGTGAACAAAAGTCATTTCGTGAAATGTTGGAATATTTAGCGAAAAAAAAAAACCGCCATAGTATAGTATGTCGAAACTTTTCGATGAAACCGTCAAATTTTTTTGATGTTGAAAAAAACTATGAAAACGGTCGTATTATAGCATGTAGAACGATTCTATGGTGAACAAAACTAATTTCGTGAAATGTTGGAAAATTTTGCGAAAAAAAAAAAACGCCATAGTATAGTATGTCGAAATTTTTCGATGAAATCATCAAATGTTTTTGATTTTGAAAAAAACCATGAAAATGGTCGTATTATAGCATGTAGAACGATTCTATGGTGGACAAAATGCATTTCGTGAAATGTTGGAAAGTTTTGCAAAAAAAAAAAACGCCATAGTATAGTATGTCGAAATCTTTCGATGAAAACGTCAATTTTTTTTGATGTTGAAAAAAACCATGAAAACGGTTGTATTAAAGCATGTAGAATGATTCTATGGTGAACAAAAGTCATTTCGTGAAATGTTGGAAAATTTTGCGGAAAAAAAAAACGCCATAGTATAGTATGTCGAAATTTTTGGATGAAAACGTCAAATTTTTTTAATGTTGAAAAAAACCATGAAAACGGTCGTATTATAGCACGTAGAACGATTCTATGGTGAACAACAGTCATTTCGTGAAATGTTGTAAAATTTTGCGAAAAAAAAAAACGCCATAGTATAGTATGTCGAAATTTTCCAATGAAAACGTCAAATTTTTTTGATGTTGAAAAAAACTAATAAAACGGTCGTATTATAGCATGTAGAACGATTCTATGGTGGACAAAATGCATTTCGTGAAATGTTGGAAAATTTTGCGAAAAAAAACGCCATAGTATAGTATGTCGAAATTTTTCGATGAAACCGTCAATTTTTTTTTGATGTTGAAGAAAAACATGAAAACGGTCGTACTATATAGCATGTAGAATGATTCTATGGTGGACAAAATGCATTTCGTGAAATGTTGGAAAATTTTGCGAAAAAAAAAAACGCCATAGTATAGTATGTCGAAATTTTTGGATGAAAACGTCAAATTTTTTTGATGTTGAAGAAAAACATGAAAACGGTAGTATTATAGCATGTAGAATGATTCTATGGTGAACAAAAGTCATTTCGTGAAATGTTGGAAAATTTTGTTGAAAAAAAAAACGCCATAGTATAGTATGTCGAAATTTTTCGATGAAATCATCAAATGTTTTTGATTTTGAAAAAAACCATGAAAACGGCTGTATTATAGCATGTAGAACGATTGTATGGTGAACAAAAATAATTCCGTGAAATGTTGGAAAGTTTTGCAAAAAAAAAAAACGCCATAGTATAGTATGTCGAAATCTTTCGATGAAAACGTCAATTTTTTTTGATGTTGAAAAAAACCATGAAAACGGTTGTATTATAGCATGTAGAATGATTCTATGGTGGACAAAATGCATTTCGTGAAATGTTGGAAAATTTTGCAAAACAAAACGCCATAGGATAGTATGTCGAAATTTTTGGATGAAAACGTCAAATTTTTTTGATGTTGAAAAAAACCATGAAAACGGTCGTATTATAGCACGTAGAACGATTCTATGGTGAACAAAAGTCATTTCGTGAAATGTTGTAAAATTTTGCGAAAAAAAAAACGCCATAGTATAGTATGTCGAAATTTTCCAATGAAAACGTCAAATTTTTTTGATGTTGAAAAAAACTAATAAAACGGTCGTATTATAGCATGTAGAACGATTCTATGGTGAACAAAAGTCATTTCGTGAAATGTTGGAAAATTTTGCGAAAAAAAAAACGCCATAGTATAGTATGTCGAAATTTTTCGATGAAATCATCAAATGTTTTTGATGTTGAAGAAAAACATGAAAACGGTCGTATTATAGCATGTAGAATGATTCTATGGTGAACAAAATGCATTTCGTGAAATGTTGGAAAATTTTGCAAAAAAAAAAAACGCCATAGTATAGTATGTCGAAATTTTTCAATGAAAACGTCAAATTTTTTTGATGTTGAAGAAAAAACATGAAAACGGTTGTATTATAGCATGTAGAATGATTCTATGGTGAACAAAAGTCATTTCGTGAACTGTTGGAAAAGTTTACAAAAAAAACATCATAGTATAGTATGTCGAAATTTTTCGATGAAAACGTCAAATTTGTTTGATGTTGAAAAAGACCATGAAAACGGTCGTATTATAGCATGTAAAATGATTCTATGGTGGAAAAAAGTCATTTCGTGAACTGTTGGAAAAGTTTACAAAAAAAACATCATAGTATAGTATGTCGAAATTTTTCGATGAAAACGTCAAATGTTTTTGATTTTGAAAAACACTGAAAACGGTCGTATTATAGCATGTAGAACGATTCTATGGTGAACAAAAGTAATTTCGTGAAATGTTGGAAAATTTTGCAAAAAAAAAAAAAAACGCCATAGTATAGTATGTCGAAATTTTTTGATGAAAACGTCAAATTTTTTTGATGTTGAAAAAACCATGAAAACGGTTGTATTATAGCATGTAGAATGATTCTATGGTGAAAACAAAAGTAATTCCGTGAAATGTTGCAAAGTTTTGCAAAAAAAAAAACGCCATAGTATAGTATGTCGAAATTTTTGGATGAAAACGTCAAATTTTTTTACTGTTGAAAAAAACCATGAAAACGGTCGTATTATAGCACGTAGAACGATTCTATGGTGAACAAAAGTCATTTCGTGAAATGTTGTAAAATTTTGCGAAAAAAAAACCCATAGTATAGTATGTCGAAATTTTCCAATGAAAACGTCAAATTTTTTTGATGTTGAAAAAAACTAATAAAATGGTCGTATTATAGCATGTAGAACGATTCTATGGTGGACAAAATGCATTTCGTGAAATGTTGGAAAATTTTGCGAAAAAAAACGCCATAGTATAGTATGTCGAAATTTTTGGATGAAAACGTCAAATTTTTTTGATGTTGAAGAAAAACATGAAAACGGTAGTATTATATAGCATGTAGAATGATTCTATGGTGAACAAAAGTCATTTCGTGAAATGTTGGAAAATTTTGCGGAAAAAAAAAACGCCATAGTATAGTATGTCGAAATTTTTCGATGAAATCATCAAATGTTTTTGATTTTGAAAAAAAAAACATGAAAACGGCTGTATTATAGCATGTAGAACGATTGTATGGTGAACAAAAGTCATTCCGTGAAATGTTGGAAAATTTTGCAAAACAAAACGCCATAGTATAGTATGTCGAAATTTTTCGATGAAAACGTGAAATTTTTTTAATGTTGAAAAAAAAAACCATGAAAACGGTTGTATTAAAGCATGTAGAAAGATTGTATGGTGAACAAAAGTCATTTCGTGAAATGTTGGAAAATTTGCAAAAAAAAAAACGCCATAGTATAGTATGTCGAAATTTTTGGATGAAAACGTCAAACTTTTTTGATGTTGAAAAAAAAAACATGAAAACGGCTGTATTATAGCACGTAGAACGATTGTATGGTGAACAAAAGTCATTTCGTGAAATGTTGGAAAATTTTGCGAAAAAAAAAAACGCCATAGTATAGTATGTCGAAATTTTTGGATGAAAACGTCAAATTTTTTTTGATGTTGAAAAAAACCATGAAAACGGTTGTATTATAGCATGTAGAATGATTCTATGGTGGACAAAATGCATTTCGTGAAATGTTGGAAAATTTTGCAAAACAAAACGCCATAGCATAGTATGTCGAAATTTTTCGATGAAAACGTGAAATTTTTTTAATGTTGAAAAAAAACCATGAAAACGGTTGTATTAAAGCATGTAGAAAGATTGTATGGTGAACAAAAGTCATTTCGTGAAATGTTGGAAAATTTTGCGAAAAAAAAACGCCATAGTATAGTATGTCGAAATTTTTGGATGAAAACGTCAAACTTTTTTAATGTTGAAAAAAAACATGAAAACGGTCGTATTATAGCACGTAGAACGATTCTATGGTGAACAAAAGTCATTTCGTGAAATGTTGTAAAATTTTGCGAAAAAACAAAACGCCATAGTATAGTATGTCGAAATTTTTGGATGAAAACGTCAAATTTTTTTGATGTTGAAGAAAAACATGAAAACGGTAGTATTATAGCATGTAGAATGATTCTATGGTGAACAAAAGTCATTTCGTGAAATGTTGGAAAATTTTGCGGAAAAAAAAACCGCCATAGTATAGTATGTCGAAATTTTTCGATGAAATCATCAAATGTTTTTGATTTTGAAAAAAAAAACATGAAAACAGCTGTATTATAGCATGTAGAACGATTGTATGGTGAACAAAAGTAATTCCGTGAAATGTTGGAAAGTTTAGCAAAAAAAAAAAAACGCCATAGTATAGTATGTCGAAATCTTTCGATGAAAACGTCAAATTTTTTTTGATGTTGAAAAAAACCATGAAAACGGTTGTATTATAGCATGTAGAATGATTCTATGGTGGACAAAATGCATTTCGTGAAATGTTGGAAAATTTTGCAAAACAAAACGCCATAGTATAGTATGTCGAAATTTTTCGATGAAAACGTGAAATTTTTTTAATGTTGAAAAAAACCATGAAAACGGTTGTATTAAAGCATGTAGAAAGATTGTATGGTGAAGAAAAGTCATTTCGTGAAATGTTGGAAAATTTTGCGAAAAAAAAAAACGCCATAGTATAGTATGTCGAAATTTTTGGATGAAAACGTCAAATTTTTTTAATGTTGAAAAAAACCATGAAAACGGTCGTATTATAGCACGTAGAACGATTCTATGGTGAACAACAGTCATTTCGTGAAATGTTGTAAAATTTTGCGAAAAAAAAAACGCCATAGTATAGTATGTCGAAATTTTCCAATGAAAACGTCAAATTTTTTTGATGTTGAAAAAAACTATGAAAACGGTCGTATTATAGCATGTAGAACGATTCTATGGTGGACAAAATGCATTTCGTGAAATGTTGGAAAATTTTGCGAAAAAAAACGCCATAGTATAGTATGTCGAAATTTTTCGATGAAACCGTCAAATTTTTTTCATGTTGAAGAAAAACATGAAAACGGTAGTATTATAGCATGTAGAATGATTCTATGGTGGACAAAATGCATTTCGTGAAATGTTGGAAAATTTTGCGAAAAAAAAACGCCATAGTATAGTATGTCGAAATTTTTCGATGAAATCATCAAATGTTTTTGATTTTGAAAAAAACCATGAAAACGGCTGTATTATAGCATGTAGAACGATTGTATGGTGAACAAAAATAATTCGTGAAATGTTGGAAAGTTTTGCAAAAAAAAAAACGCCATAGTATAGTATGTCGAAATTTTTCGATGAAAACGTCAAATTTTTGATGTTGAAGAAAAACATGAAAACGGTCGTATTATAGCATGTAGAATGATTGTATGGTGAACAAAAGTCATTTCGTGAAATGTTGTAAAATTTTGCGAAAAAAAAAACGCCATAGTATAGTATGTCGAAATTTTCCAATGAAAACGTCAAATTTTTTGATGTTGAAAAAAACTAATAAAACGGTCGTATTATAGCATGTAGAACGATTTATGGTGGACAAAATGCATTTCGTGAAATGTTGGAAAATTTTGCGAAAAAAAACGCCATAGTATAGTATGTCGAAATTTTTCGATGAAACCGTCAAATTTTTTTGATGTTGAAGAAAAACATGAAAACGGTCGTACTATATAGCATGTAGAATGATTCTATGGTGGACAAAATGCATTTCGTGAAATGTTGGAAAATTTTGCGAAAAAAAAACGCCATAGTATAGTATGTCGAAATTTTTGGATGAAAACGTCAAATTTTTTTGATGTTGAAGAAAAACATGAAAACGGTAGTATTATAGCATGTAGAATGATTCTATGGTGAACAAAAGTCATTTCGTGAAATGTTGGAAAATTTTGCGGAAAAAAAAACGCCATAGTATAGTATGTCGAAATTTTTCGATGAAATCATCAAATGTTTTTGATTTTGAAAAAAACCATGAAAACGGCTGTATTATAGCATGTAGAACGATTGTATGGTGAACAAAAATAATTCCGTGAAATGTTGGAAAGTTTTGCAAAAAAAAAAAAAACGCCATAGTATAGTATGTCGAAATCTTTCGATGAAAACGTCAATTTTTTTTGATGTTGAAAAAAACCATGAAAACGGTTGTATTATAGCATGTAGAATGATTCTATGGTGGACAAAATGCATTTCGTGAAATGTTGGAAAATTTTGCAAAACAAAACGCCATAGGATAGTATGTCGAAATTTTTGGATGAAAACGTCAAATTTTTTTGATGTTGAAAAAAACCATGAAAACGGTCGTATTATAGCACGTAGAACGATTCTATGGTGAACAAAAGTCATTTCGTGAAATGTTGTAAAATTTTGCAAAAAAAAAACGCCATAGTATAGTATGTCGAAATTTTCCAATGAAAACGTCAAATTTTTTTGATGTTGAAAAAAACTAATAAAACGGTCGTATTATAGCATGTAGAACGATTCTATGGTGAACAAAAGTCATTTCGTGAAATGTTGGAAAATTTTGCAGAAAAAAAAAACGCCATAGTATAGTATGTCGAAATTTTTCGATGAAATCATCAAATGTTTTTGATGTTGAAGAAAAACATGAAAACGGTCGTATTATAGCATGTAGAATGATTCTATGGTGAACAAAATGCATTTCGTTAAATGTTGGAAAATTTTGCAAAAAAAAAAAACGCCATAGTATAGTATGTCGAAATTTTTCAATGAAAACGTCAAATTTTTTTGATGTTGAAAAAAAACATGAAAACGGTTGTATTATAGCATGTAGAATGATTCTATGGTGAACAAAAGTCATTTCGTGAACTGTTGGAAAAGTTTACAAAAAAAACATCATAGTATAGTATGTCGAAATTTTTCGATGAAAACGTCAAATTTGTTTGATGTTGAAAAAGACCATGAAAACGGTCGTATTATAGCATGTAAAATGATTCTATGGTGGAAAAAAGTCATTTCGTGAACTGTTGGAAAAGTTTACAAAAAAAACATCATAGTATAGTATGTCGAAATTTTTCGATGAAAACGTCAAATGTTTTTGATTTTGAAAAACACTGAAAACGGTCGTATTATAGCATGTAGAACGATTCTATGGTGAACAAAAGTAATTTCGTGAAATGTTGGAAAATTTTGCAAAAAAAAAAAAAAACGCCATAGTATAGTATGTCGAAATTTTTTGATGAAAACGTCAAATTTTTTTGATGTTGAAAAAACCATGAAAACGGTTGTATTATAGCATGTAGAATGATTCTATGGTGAACAAAAGTAATTCCGTGAAATGTTGGAAAGTTTTGCAAAAAAAAAACGCCATAGTATAGTATGTCGAAATTTTTGGATGAAAACGTCAAATTTTTTTACTGTTGAAAAAAACCATGAAAACGGTCGTATTATAGCACGTAGAACGATTCTATGGTGAACAAAAGTCATTTCGTGAAATGTTGTAAAATTTTGCGAAAAAAAAAAACGCCATAGTATAGTATGTCGAAATTTTCCAATGAAAACGTCAAATTTTTTTGATGTTGAAAAAAACTAATAAAATGGTCGTATTATAGCATGTAGAACGATTCTATGGTGGACAAAATGCATTTCGTGAAATGTTGGAAAATTTTGCGAAAAAAAAACGCCATAGTATAGTATGTCGAAATTTTTGGATGAAAACGTCAAATTTTTTTGATGTTGAAGAAAAACATGAAAACGGTAGTATTATATAGCATGTAGAATGATTCTATGGTGGACAAAATGCATTTCGTGAAATGTTGGAAAATTTTGCGGAAAAAAAAAACGCCATAGTATAGTATGTCGAAATTTTTCGATGAAAACATCAAATGTTTTTGATGTTGAAAAAAAAAACATGAAAACGGCTGTATTATAGCATGTAGAACGATTGTATGGTGAACAAAAGTAATTCCGTGAAATGTTGGAAAATTTTGCAAAACAAAACGCCATAGTATAGTATGTCGAAATTTTTCGATGAAAACGTCAAATTTTTTTAATGTTGAAAAAAACCATGAAAACGGTTGTATTAAAGCATGTAGAAAGATTCTATGGTGAACAAAAGTCATTTCGTGAAATGTTGGAAAATTTTGCGAAAAAAAAAACGCCATAGTATAGTATGTCGAAATTTTTGGATGAAATCGTCAAATGTTTTTAATGTTGAAAAAAAAAACATGAAAACGGTCGTATTATAGCACGTAGAACGATTCTATGGTGAACAAAAGTCATTTCGTGAAATGTTGGAAAATTTTGCGAAAAAAAAAACGCCATAGTATAGTATGTCGAAATTTTTCGATGAAAACGTCAAATTTTTTTTGATGTTGAAAAAAACCATGAAAACGGTTGTATTATAGCATGTAGAATGATTCTATGGTGGACAAAATGCATTTCGTGAAATGTTGGAAAATTTTGCAAAACAAAACGCCATAGCATAGTATGTCGAAATTTTTCGATGAAAACGTGAAATTTTTTTAATGTTGAAAAAAACCATGAAAACGGTTGTATTAAAGCATGTAGAAAGATTGTATGGTGAACAAAAGTCATTTCGTGAAATGTTGGAAAATTTTGCGAAAAAAAAACGCCATAGTATAGTATGTCGAAATTTTTGGATGAAAACGTCAAACTTTTTTAATGTTGAAAAAAAAAACATGAAAACGGTCGTATTATAGCACGTAGAACGATTCTATGGTGAACAAAAGTCATTTCGTGAAATGTTGTAAAATTTTGCGAAAAAAAAACCCGCCATAGTATAGTATGTCGAAATTTTTGGATGAAAACGTCAAATTTTTTTGATGTTGAAGAAAAACATGAAAACGGTAGTATTATAGCATGTAGAATGATTCTATGGTGAACAAAAGTCATTTCGTGAAATGTTGGAAAATTTTGCGGAAAAAAAAAACGCCATAGTATAGTATGTCGAAATTTTTCGATGAAATCATCAAATGTTTTTGATTTTGAAAAAAAAACATGAAAACGGCTGTATTATAGCATGTAGAACGATTGTATGGTGAACAAAAGTAATTCCGTGAAATGTTGGAAAGTTTAGCAAAAAAAAAAAAACGCCATAGTATAGTATGTCGAAATCTTTCGATGAAAACGTCAATTTTTTTTGATGTTGAAAAAAACCATGAAAACGGTTGTATTATAGCATGTAGAATGATTCTATGGTGGACAAAATGCATTTCGTGAAATGTTGGAAAATTTTGCAAAACAAAACGCCATAGTATAGTATGTCGAAATTTTTCGATGAAAACGTGAAATTTTTTTAATGTTGAAAAAAACCATGAAAACGGTTGTATTAAAGCATGTAGAAAGATTGTATGGTGAAGAAAAGTCATTTCGTGAAATGTTGGAAAATTTTGCGAAAAAAAAAACGCCATAGTATAGTATGTCGAAATTTTTGGATGAAAACGTCAAATTTTTTTAATGTTGAAAAAAACCATGAAAACGGTCGTATTATAGCACGTAGAACGATTCTATGGTGAACAACAGTCATTTCGTGAAATGTTGGAAAATTTTGCAAAAACAAAACGCCATAGGATAGTATGTCGAAATTTTTCCGATGAAAACGTCAAATTTTTTTGATGTTGAAAAAAACCATGAAAACGGTTGTATTATAGCATGTAGAACGATTCTATGGTGGACAAAACTAATTTCGTGAAACGTTGGAAAATTTTGCCAAAAAAAAAAAAAAAAAACGCCATAGTATAGTATGTCGAAATTTTTCGATGAAACCGTCAAATTTTTTTGATGTTGAAGAAAAACATGAAAACGGTCGTATTATAGCATGTAGAATGATTGTATGGTGGACAAAACTCATTTCGTGAAACGTTGGAAAATTTTGTCAAAAAAAAAAAAAAAAAAACGCCATAGTATAGTATGTCGAAATTTTTGGATGAAAACGTCAAATTTTTTTAATGTTGAAAAAAACCATGAAAACGGTCGTATTATAGCATGTAGAACGATTGTATGGTGAACAAAAGTAATTCCGTGAAATGTTGGAAAATTTTGCAAAAAAAAAAACGCCATAGTATAGTATGTCGAAATCTTTCGATGAAAACGTCAAATTTTTTGATTTTGAAAAAAACCATGAAAACGGTTGTATTATAGCATGTAGAATGATTCTATGGTGGACAAAATGAATTCCGTGAAATGTTGGAAAATTTTGCAAAAAAAAAAAAACGCCATAGTATAGTATGTCGAAATTTTTCGATGAAAACGTCAAATTTTTTTAATGTTGAAAAAAACCATGAAAACGGTCGTATTAAAGCATGTAGAAAGATTGTATGGTGAACAAAAGTCATTTCGTGAAATGTTGTAAAATTTTGCGAAAAAAAAAACGCCATAGTATAGTATGTCGAAATTTTCCAATGAAAACGTCAAATTTTTTTGATGTTGAAAAAAACTAATAAAACGGTCGTATTATAGCATGTAGAACGATTCTATGGTGGACAAAATGCATTTCGTGAAATGTTGGAAAATTTTGCGAAAAAAAAAACGCCATAGTATAGTATGTCGAAATTTTTCGATGAAACCGTCAAATTTTTTTGATGTTGAAGAAAAACATGAAAACGGTCGTATTATAGCATGTAGAATGATTCTATGGTGGACAAAATGCATTTCGTGAAATGTTGGAAAATTTTGCGAAAAAAAAACGCCATAGTATAGTATGTCGAAATTTTTGGATGAAAACGTCAAATTTTTTTGATGTTGAAGAAAAACATGAAAACGGTAGTATTATAGCATGTAGAATGATTCTATGGTGAACAAAAGTCATTTCGTGAAATGTTGGAAAATTTTGCGGAAAAAAAAAACGCCATAGTATAGTATGTCGAAATTTTTCGATGAAATCATCAAATGATTTTGATTTTGAAAAAAAACATGAAAACGGCTGTATTATAGCATGTAGAACGATTGTATGGTGAACAAAAGTAATTCCGTGAAATGTTGGAAAAGTTTACAAAAAAAACATCATAGTATAGTATGTCGAAATTTTTCGATGAAAACGTCAAATTTGTTTGATGTTGAAAAAAACCATGAAAACGGTCGTATTATAGCATGTAAAATGATTCTATGGTGGAAAAAAGTCATTTCGTGAACTGTTGGAAAAGTTTACAAAAAAAACATCATAGTATAGTATGTCGAAATTTTTCGATGAAAACGTCAACTGTTTTTGATTTTGAAAAACACTATGAAAACGGTCGTATTATAGCATGTAGAACGATTCTATGGTGAACAAAAGTAATTTCGTGAAATGTTGGAAAATTTTGCAAAAAAAAAAAAAAAAACGCCATAGTATAGTATGTCGAAATTTTTTGATGAAAACGTCAAATTTTTTTGATGTTGAAAAAACCATGAAAACGGTTGTATTATAGCATGTAGAATGATTCTATGGTGAACAAAAGTAATTCCGTGAAATGTTGGAAAGTTTTGCAAAAAAAAAAACGCCATAGTATAGTATGTCGAAATTTTTGGATGAAAACGTCAAATTTTTTTTACTGTTGAAAAAAACCATGAAAACGGTCGTATTATAGCACGTAGAACGATTCTATGGTGAACAAAAGTCATTTCGTGAAATGTTGTAAAATTTTGCGAAAAAAAAAAACGCCATAGTATAGTATGTCGAAATTTTCCAATGAAAACGTCAAATTTTTTTGATGTTGAAAAAAACTAATAAAATGGTCGTATTATAGCATGTAGAACGATTCTATGGTGGACAAAATGCATTTCGTGAAATGTTGGAAAGTTTTGCAAAAAAAAAAAACGCCATAGTATAGTATGTCGAAATCTTTCGATGAAAACTCAATTTGTGTGAAAAACAGACGGGTTTATAGCAGTGAATGATTCTATGGTGGACAAAATGCATTTCGTGAAATGTTGGAAAATTTTGCAAAACAAAACGCCATAGTATAGTATGTCGAAATTTTCCAATGAAAACGTCAAATTTTTTTGATGTTGAAGAAAAACATGAAAACGGTCGTATTATATAGCATGTAGAATGATTCTATGGTGGACAAAATGCATTTCGTGAAATGTTGGAAAATTTTGCGAAAAAAAAAACGCCATAGTATAGTATGTCGAAATTTTTGGATGAAAACGTCAAATTTTTTTGATGTTGAAGAAAAACATGAAAACGGTAGTATTATAGCATGTAGAATGATTCTATGGTGAACAAAAGTCATTTCGTGAAATGTTGGAAAATTTTGCGGAAAAAAAAAACGCCATAGTATAGTATGTCGAAATTTTTCGATGAAATCATCAAATGTTTTTGATTTTGAAAAAAACCATGAAAACGGCTGTATTATAGCATGTAGAACGATTGTATGGTGAACAAAAATAATTCCGTGAAATGTTGGAAAGTTTTGCAAAAAAAAAAAAAAACGCCATAGTATAGTATGTCGAAATCTTTCGATGAAAACGTCAATTTTTTTTGATGTTGAAAAAAACCATGAAAACGGTTGTATTAAAGCATGTAGAATGATTGTATGGTGAACAAACTAATTTCGTGAAACGTTGAAAATTTTGCAAAAAAAAAACCAGTTAGTATGTCGAATTTTCAATGACGAAATTTTTGATGTTGAAAAAAACTAATAACGGTCGTTATAGCATGTAGAACGATTTATGGTGGACAAAATGCATTTCGTGAAATGTTGGAAAATTTTGCGGAAAAAAAAACGCCATAGTATAGTATGTGAAATTTTTCGATGAAATCATCAAATGATTTTGATGTTGAAGAAAAACATGAAAACCGTAGTATTATAGCATGTAGAATGATTCTATGGTGAACAAAAGTCATTTCGTGAAATGTTGGAAAATTTTGCGGAAAAAAAAAACGCCATAGTATAGTATGTCGAAATTTTTGGATGAAACCGTCAAATTTTTTTGATGTTGAAGAAAAACATGAAAACGGTCGTATTATAGCATGTAGAACGATTCTATGGTGAACAAAAGTCATTTCGTGAAATGTTGGAAAATTTTGCGGAAAAAAAAAACGCCATAGTATAGTATGTCGAAATTTTTCGATGAAATCATCAAATGATTTTGATTTTGAAAAAAAACATGAAAACGGCTGTATTATAGCATGTAGAACGATTGTATGGTGAACAAAAGTAATTCCGTGAAATGTTGGAAAAGTTTACAAAAAAAACATCATAGTATAGTATGTCGAAATTTTTCGATGAAAACGTCAAATTTGTTTGATGTTGAAAAAAACCATGAAAATGGTCGTATTATAGCATGTAAAATGATTCTATGGTGGAAAAAAGTCATTTCGTGAACTGTTGGAAAAGTTTACAAAAAAAACATCATAGTATAGTATGTCGAAATTTTTCGATGAAAACGTCAACTGTTTTTGATTTTGAAAAACACTATGAAAACGGTCGTATTATAGCATGTAGAACGATTCTATGGTGAACAAAAGTAATTTCGTGAAATGTTGGAAAATTTTGCAAAAAAAAAAAAAAAAACGCCATAGTATAGTATGTCGAAATTTTTTGATGAAAACGTCAAATTTTTTTGATGTTGAAAAAACCATGAAAACGGTTGTATTATAGCATGTAGAATGATTCTATGGTGAACAAAAGTAATTCCGTGAAATGTTGGAAAGTTTTGCAAAAAAAAAAACGCCATAGTATAGTATGTCGAAATTTTTGGATGAAAACGTCAAATTTTTTTACTGTTGAAAAAAACCATGAAAACGGTCGTATTATAGCACGTAGAACGATTCTATGGTGAACAAAAGTCATTTCGTGAAATGTTGTAAAATTTTGCGAAAAAAAAAAAACGCCATAGTATAGTATGTCGAAATTTTCCAATGAAAACGTCAAATTTTTTTGATGTTGAAAAAAACTAATAAAATGGTCGTATTATAGCATGTAGAACGATTCTATGGTGGACAAAATGCATTTCGTGAAATGTTGGAAAGTTTTGCAAAAAAAAAAAACGCCATAGTATAGTATGTCGAAATCTTTCGATGAAACCGTCAAATTTTTTTGATGTTGAAGAAAAACATGAAAACGGTCGTATTATATAGCATGTAGAATGATTCTATGGTGGACAAAATGCATTTCGTGAAATGTTGGAAAATTTTGCGAAAAAAAAACGCCATAGTATAGTATGTCGAAATTTTTCGATGAAAACGTCAAATTTTTTTGATGTTGAAGAAAAACATGAAAACGGTAGTATTATAGCATGTAGAATGATTCTATGGTGAACAAAAGTCATTTCGTGAAATGTTGGAAAATTTTGCGGAAAAAAAAAACGCCATAGTATAGTATGTCGAAATTTTTCGATGAAATCATCAAATGTTTTTGATTTTGAAAAAAACCATGAAAACGGCTGTATTATAGCATGTAGAACGATTGTATGGTGAACAAAAATAATTCCGTGAAATGTTGGAAAGTTTTGCAAAAAAAAAAAACGCCATAGTATAGTATGTCGAAATCTTTCGATGAAAACGTCAATTTTTTTTGATGTTGAAAAAAACCATGAAAACGGTTGTATTATAGCATGTAGAATGATTCTATGGTGGACAAAATGCATTTCGTGAAATGTTGGAAAATTTTGCAAAACAAAACGCCATAGTATAGTATGTCGAAATTTTCCAATGAAAACGTCAAATTTTTTTGATGTTGAAAAAAACTATGAAAACGGTCGTATTATAGCATGTAGAATGATTCTATGGTGGACAAAAGCATTTCGTGAAATGTTGGAAAATTTTGCAAAAAAAAAACGCCATAGTATAGTATGTCGAAATTTTTGGATGAAAACGTCAAATTTTTTGATGTTGAAGAAAAACATGAAAACGGTAGTATTATAGCATGTAGAATGATTCTATGGTGAACAAAAGTCATTTCGTGAAATGTTGGAAAATTTTGCGGAAAAAAAAAACGCCATAGCATAGTATGTCGAAATTTTTCGATGAAATCATCAAATGTTTTTGATTTTGAAAAAAACCATGAAAACGGCTGTATTATAGCATGTAGAACGATTGTATGGTGAACAAAAATAATTCCGTGAAATGTTGGAAAGTTTTGCAAAAAAAAAAAACGCCATAGTATAGTATGTCGAAATTTTTCGATGAAAACGTCAAATTTTTTTGATGTTGAAGAAAAACATGAAAACGGTCGTATTATAGCATGTAGAATGATTGTATGGTGAACAAAACTAATTTCGTGAAACGTTGGAAAATTTTGTCAAAAAAAAAAACAAAAAACGCCATAGTATAGTATGTCGAAATTTTTCGATGAAAACGTCAAATTTTTTTGATGTTGAAAAAAACCATGAAAACGGTTGTATTAAAGCATGTAGAAAGATTGTATGGTGAACAAAAGTCATTTCGTGAAATGTTGGAAAATTTTGCGAAAAAAAAACGCCATAGTATAGTATGTCGAAATTTTTGGATGAAAACGTCAAATTTTTTTAATGTCGAAAAAAACCATGAAAACGGTCGTATTATAGCACGTAGAACGATTCTATGGTGAACAAAAGTCATTTCGTGAAATGTTGTAAAATTTTGCGAAAAAAAAACGCCATAGTATAGTATGTCGAAATTTTCCAATGAAAACGTCAAATTTTTTTGATGTTGAAAAAAACTAATAAAACGGTCGTATTATAGCATGTAGAACGATTCTATGGTGGACAAAATGCATTTCGTGAAATGTTGGAAAGTTTTGAAAAAAAAAACGCCATAGTATAGTATGTCGAAATTTTCGATGAAAGTAAATTTTTGATGTTGAAGAAAAACATGAAAACGGTGTATTATATAGCATGTAGAATGATTTATGGTGGACAAAATGCATTTGTGAAATGTTGGAAAATTTTGCAAAACAAAACGCCATAGGATAGTATGTCGAAATTTTTCGATGAAAACGTCAAATTTTTTTGATGTTGAAAAAAACCATGAAAACGGTTGTATTATAGCATGTAGAATGATTCTATGGTGAACAAAACTAATTTCGTGAAACGTTGGAAAATTTTGCAAAAAAAACAAAACAAAAAACGCCATAGTATAGTATGTCGAAATCTTTCGATGAAACCGTCAAATTTTTTGATGTTGAAGAAAAACATGAAAACGGTTGTATTATAGCATGTAGAATGATTCTATGGTGGACAAAATGCATTTCGTGAAATGTTGGAAAATTTTGGAAAAAAAAACGCCATAGTATAGTATGTCGAAATTTTTGGATGAAAACGTCAAATTTTTTTAATGTTGAAAAAAACCATGAAAACGGTCGTATTATAGCACGTAGAACGATTCTATGGTGAACAAAAGTCATTTCGTGAAATGTTGTAAAATTTTGCGAAAAAAAAAACGCCATAGTATAGTATGTCGAAATTTTCCAATGAAAACGTCAAATTTTTTTGATGTTGAAAAAAACTAATAAAATGGTCGTATTATAGCATGTAGAACGATTCTATGGTGGACAAAATGCATTTCGTGAAATGTTGGAAAATTTTGCGAAAAAAAAAACGCCATAGTATAGTATGTCGAAATTTTTGGATGAAAACGTCAAATTTTTTTGATGTTGAAGAAAAACATGAAAAGGTGTTTATATAGCATGTAGAATGTTTATGGTGGACAAAATGCATTTGTGAAATGTTGGAAAATTTTGAAAAAAATGTAGGGAATTAATGAAAGAAATTTTTGATGTTGAAAAAAATGAAAACGGGTTTATAGATGTGAATGTTATGGTGGACAAAATGCATTTCGTGAAATGTTGGAAAATTTTGCAAACAAAACGCCATAGTATAGTATGTCGAAATTTTTCGATGAAAACGTGAAATTTTTTAATGTTGAAAAAAACATGAAAACGGTTGTATTAAAGCATGTAGAAAGATTGTATGGTGAACAAAAGCATTTCGTGAAATGTTGGAAAATTTTGCGAAAAAAACCGCATAGTATAGTATGTGAAATTTTTGGATGAAAACGAAATTTTTAATGTTGAAAAAAACATGTAAACGGTCGTATTATAGCACGTAGAACGATTTATGGTGAACAAAAGTCATTTCGTGAAATGTTGTAAAATTTTGGAAAAAAAAACGCCATAGTATAGTATGTCGAAATTTTCCAATGAAAACGTCAAATTTTGATGTTGAAGAAAAACATGAAAACGGTCGTATTATAGCATGTAGAATGATTCTATGGTGAACAAAAGTCATTTCGTGAAATGTTGGAAAATTTTGCGGAAAAAAAAAACGCCATAGTATAGTATGTCGAAATTTTTCGATGAAATCATCAAATGTTTTTGATTTTGAAAAAAAAAACATGAAAACGGCTGTATTATAGCATGTAGAACGATTGTATGGTGAACAAAAGTAATTCCGTGAAATGTTGGAAAGTTTTGCAAAAAAAAAAAACGCCATAGTATAGTATGTCGAAATCTTTCGATGAAAACGTCAATTTTTTTTGATGTTGAAAAAAACCATGAAAACGGTTGTATTATAGCATGTAGAATGATTCTATGGTGGACAAAATGCATTTCGTGAAATGTTGGAAAATTTTGCAAAACAAAACGCCATAGTATAGTATGTCGAAATTTTTCGATGAAAACGTGAAATTTTTTTAATGTTGAAAAAAATCATGAAAACGGTTGTATTAAATTATGTAGAAAGATTGTATGGTGAACAAAAGTCATTTCGTGAAATGTTGGAAAATTTTGCGAAAAAAAAACGCCATAGTATAGTATGTCGAAATTTTTGGATGAAAACGTCAAACTTTTTTAATGTTGAAAAAAAAACATGAAAACGGTCGTATTATAGCACGTAGAACGATTCTATGGTGAACAAAAGTCATTTCGTGAAATGTTGTAAAATTTTGCGAAAAAAAAAAACGCCATAGTATAGTATGTCGAAATTTTTGGATGAAAACGTCAAATTTTTTTGATGTTGAAGAAAAACATGAAAACGGTAGTATTATAGCATGTAGAATGATTCTATGGTGAACAAAAGTCATTTCGTGAAATGTTGGAAAATTTTGCGGAAAAAAAAAACGCCATAGTATAGTATGTCGAAATTTTTCGATGAAATCATCAAATGTTTTTGATTTTGAAAAAAAACATGAAAACGGCTGTATTATAGCATGTAGAACGATTGTATGGTGAACAAAAGTAATTCCGTGAAATGTTGGAAAGTTTAGCAAAAAAAAAAAAACGCCATAGTATAGTATGTCGAAATCTTTCGATGAAAACGTCAATTTTTTTTGATGTTGAAAAAAACCATGAAAACGGTTGTATTATAGCATGTAGAATGATTCTATGGTGGACAAAATGCATTTCGTGAAATGTTGGAAAATTTTGCAAAACAAAACGCCATAGTATAGTATGTCGAAATTTTTGGATGAAAACGTCAAATTTTTTTGATGTTGAAGAAAAACATGAAAACGGTAGTATTATAGCATGTAGAATGATTCTATGGTGAACAAAAGTCATTTCGTGAAATGTTGGAAAATTTTGCGGAAAAAAAAAACGCCATAGTATAGTATGTCGAAATTTTTCGATGAAATCATCAAATGTTTTTGATTTTGAAAAAAACCATGAAAACGGCTGTATTATAGCATGTAGAACGATTGTATGGTGAACAAAAATAATTCCGTGAAATGTTGGAAAGTTTTGCAAAAAAAAAAAAACGCCATAGTATAGTATGTCGAAATCTTTCGATGAAAACGTCAATTTTTTTTGATGTTGAAAAAAACCATGAAAACGGTTGTATTATAGCATGTAGAATGATTCTATGGTGGACAAAATGCATTTCGTGAAATGTTGGAAAATTTTGCAAAACAAAACGCCATATGATAGTATGTCGAAATTTTTCGATGAAAACGTCAAATTTTTTTGATGTTGAAAAAAACCATGAAAACGGTTGTATTATAGCATGTAGAATGATTCTATGGTGAACAAAACTAATTTCGTGAAACGTTGGAAAATTTTGCCAAAAAAAAAAACAAAAAACGCCATAGTATAGTATGTCGAAATTTTTCGATGAAAACGTCAAATTTTTTTGATGTTGAAAAAAAACATGAAAACGGTCGTATTATAGCATGTAGAATGATTGTATGGTGAACAAAACTAATTTCGTGAAACGTTGGAAAATTTTGCAAAAAAAAAAACAAAAAACGCCATAGTATAGTATGTCGAAATTTTTCGATGAAAACGTGAAATTTTTTTAATGTTGAAAAAAACCATGAAAAAGCATGTAGAAAGATTGTATGGTGAACAAAAGTCATTTCGTGAAATGTTGGAAAATTTTGCGAAAAAAAAACGCCAAATTTTTGGATGAAAACGTCAAATTTTTTTAATGTTGAAAAAAACCATGAAAACGGTCGTATTATAGCACGTAGAACGATTCTATGGTGAACAAAAGTCATTTCGTGAAATGTTGTAAAATTTTGCGAAAAAAAAAAACGCCATAGTATAGTATGTCGAAATTTTCCAATGAAAACGTCAAATTTTTTTGATGTTGAAAAAAACTAATAAAACGGTCGTATTATAGCATGTAGAACGATTCTATGGTGGACAAAATGCATTTCGTGAAATGTTGGAAAATTTTGCGAAAAAAAAAACGCCATAGTATAGTATGTCGAAATTTTTCGATGAAACCGTCAAATTTTTTTGATGTTGAAGAAAAACATGAAAACGGTCGTATTATAGCATGTAGAATGATTCTATGGTGGACAAAATGCATTTCGTGAAATGTTGGAAAATTTTGCGAAAAAAAAAACGCCATAGTATAGTATGTCGAAATTTTTCAATGAAAACGTCAAATTTTTTGATGTTGAAGAAAAACATGAAAATGGTAGTATTATAGCATGTAGAATGATTCTATGGTGAACAAAAGTCATTTCGTGAAATGTTGGAAAATTTTGCGAAAAAAAAAACGCCATAGTATAGTATGTCGAAATTTTTCGATGAAACCATCAAATGTTTTTGATTTTGAAAAAAAACATGAAAACGGTTGTATTATAGCATGTAGAACGATTGTATGGTGAACAAAAGTAATTCCGTGAAATGTTGGAAAGTTTTGCAAAAAAAAAAACGCCATAGTATAGCATGTCGAAATTTTTCGATGAAAACGTCAATTTTTTTTGATGTTGAAAAAAACCATGAAAACGGTTGTATTATAGCATGTAGAATGATTCTATGGTGGACAAAATGCATTTCGTGAAATGTTGGAAAATTTTGCAAAAAAAAAACGCCATAGGATAGTATGTCGAAATTTTTCGATGAAAACGTCAAATTTTTTTGATGTTGAAAAAAACCATGAAAACGGTTGTATTATAGCATGTAGAATGATTCTATGGTGGACAAAATGCATTTCGTGAAATGTTGGAAAATTTTGCCAAACAAAACGCCATAGTATAGTATGTCGAAATTTTTCGATGAAAACGTGAAATTTTTTTAATGTTGAAAAAAACCATGAAAACGGTTGTATTAAAGCATGTAGAAAGATTGTATGGTGAAGAAAAGTCATTTCGTGAAATGTTGGAAAATTTTGCGAAAAAAAAACGCCATAGTATAGTATGTCGAAATTTTTGGATGAAAACGTCAAATTTTTTTAATGTTGAAAAAAACCATGAAAACGGTCGTATTATAGCACGTAGAACGATTCTATGGTGAACAAAAGTCATTTCGTGAAATGTTGTAAAATTTTGCGAAAAAAAAAACGCCATAGTATAGTATGTCGAAATTTTCCAATGAAAACGTCAAATTTTTTTGATGTTGAAAAAAACTAATAAAACGGTCGTATTATAGCATGTAGAACGATTCTATGGTGGACAAAATGCATTTCGTGAAATGTTGGAAAATTTTGCGAAAAAAAACGCCATAGTATAGTATGTCGAAATTTTTCGATGAAACCGTCAAATTTTTTTGATTTTGAAAAAAACCATGAAAACGGCTGTATTATAGCATGTAGAACGATTGTATGGTGAACAAAAATAATTCCGTGAAATGTTGGAAAGTTTTGCAAAAAAAAAAAACGCCATAGTATAGTGTGTCGAAATCTTTCGATGAAAACGTCAATTTTTTTTGATGTTGAAAAAAACCATGAAAACGGTTGTATTATAGCATGTAGAATGATTCTATGGTGGACAAAATGCATTTCGTGAAATGTTGGAAAATTTTGCAAAACAAAACGCCATAGGATAGTATGTCGAAATTTTTGGATGAAAACGTCAAATTTTTTTGATGTTGAAAAAAACCATGAAAACGGTTGTATTATAGCATGTAGAATGATTCTATGGTGAACAAAACTAATTTCGTGAAACGTTGGAAAATTTTGCCAAAAAAAAAAAAAACAAAAAACGCCATAGTATAGTATGTCGAAATTTTTCGATGAAAACGTCAAATTTTTTTGATGTTGAAGAAAAACATGAAAACGGTCGTATTATAGCATGTAGAATGATTCTATGGTGAACAAAATGCATTTCGTTAAATGTTGGAAAATTTTGCAAAAAAAAAAAAACGCCATAGTATAGTATGTCGAAATTTTTCAATGAAAACGTCAAATTTTTTTGATGTTGAAAAAAAAACATGAAAACGGTTGTATTATAGCATGTAGAATGATTCTATGGTGAACAAAAGTCATTTCGTGAAATGTTGGAAAAGTTTACAAAAAAAACATCATAGTATAGTATGTCGAAATTTTTCGATGAAAACGTCAAATTTTTTTGATGTTGAAAAAAACCATGAAAACGGTCGTATTATAGCATGTAAAATGATTCTATGGTGGAAAAAAGTCATTTCGTGAACTGTTGGAAAAGTTTACAAAGAAAACATCATAGTATAGTATGTCGAAATTTTTCGATGAAAACGTCAAATGTTTTTGATTTTGAAAAACACTATGAAAACGACCGTATTATAGCATGTAGAACGATTCTATGGTGAACAAAAGTAATTTCGTGAAATGTTGGAAAATTTTGCAAAAAAAAAAAAACGCCATAGTATAGTATGTCGAAATTTTTCGATGAAAACGTCAAATTTTTTTGATGTTGAAAAAAACCATGAAAACGGTCGTATTAAAGCATGTAGAAAGATTGTATGGTGAACAAAACTGCATTTCGTGAAATGTTGGAAAATTTTGCGAAAAAAAAAACGCCATAGTATAGTATGTCGAAATTTTTCGATGAAACCGTCAAATTTTTTTGATGTTGAAAAAAAACATGAAAACAGTCGTATTATAGCATGTAGAACGATTCTATGGTGAACAAACGTCATTTCGTGAAATGTTGTAAAATGAAAAAAAACCATAGTTAGTATGGAATTTTTCAAATGTTTGAGCGGTGGGCTGGGGCGGGGGAAAAGCGGTGTTGGGAAACGTGACGCAAATGTGTTGAAAAAACCTGAAACGGGTTTAAAGCTGTAGAAAGATTGTATGGTGAACAAAATGCATTTTGTGAAATGTTGGAAAATTTTGCGAAAAAAAAAAACGCCATAGTATAGTATGTCGAAATTTTTCGATGAAACCATCAAATGTTTTTGATTTTGAAAAAAAACATGAAAACGGTTGTATTATAGCATGTAGAACGATTGTATGGTGAACAAAAGTAATTCCGTGAAATGTTGGAAAGTTTTGCAAAAAAAAAACGACATAGTATAGTATGTCGAAATTTTTCGATGAAAACGTCAATTTTTTTTGATGTTGAAAAAAACCATGAAAACGGTTGTATTATAGCATGTAGAATGATTCTATGGTGGACAAAATGCATTTCGTGAAATGTTGGAAAATTTTGCAAAACAAAACGCCATAGTATAGTATGTCGAAATTTTTCGATGAAAACGTCAAATTTTTTTGATGTTGAAAAAAACCATGAAAACGGTTGTATTATAGCATGTAGAATGATTCTATGGTGGATAAAATGCATTTCGTGAAATGTTGGAAAATTTTGCAAAACAAAACGCCATAGTAGTATGTCGAAATTTTTCGATGAAAACGTGAAATTTTTTTAATGTTGAAAAAAAAACCATGAAAACGGTTGTATTATAGTATGCAGAATGATTCTATGGTGAACAAAACTAATTTCGTGAAATGTTGGAAAATCTTGCGAAAAAAACCGCAAAATTTTTCGATGAAATCATCAAAGTTTTTTGATGTTGAAGAAAAACATGAAAACGGTCGTATTATAGCATGTAGAATGATTCTATGGTGGACAAAATGCATTTCGTGAAATGTTGGAAAATTTTGCGAAAAAAAAAACGCCATAGTATAGTATGTCGAAATTTTTCGATGAAACCATCAAATGTTTTTGATTTTGAAAAAAAAACCATGAAAACGGTTGTATTATAGCATGTAGAACGATTGTATTGGTGAACAAAAGTAATTCCGTGAAATGTTGGAAAGTTTTGCAAAAAAAAAAACGCCATAGTATAGTATGTCGAAATTTTTCGATGTAAACGTCAATTTTTTTTGATGTTGAAAAAAACCATGAAAACGGTTGTATTATAGCATGTAGAATGATTCTATGGTGGACAAAATGCATTTCGTGAAATGTTGGAAAATTTTGCAAAACAAAACGCCATAGTAGTATGTCGAAATTTTTCGATGAAAACGTCAAATTTTTTTAATGTTGAAAAAACCATGAAAACGGTTGTATTATAGTATGCAGAATGATTCTATGGTGAACAAAACTAATTTCGTGAAATGTTGGAAAATTTTGCGAAAAAAAACGCCATAGTATAGTATGTCAAAATTTTTCGATGAAACCATCAAAGTTTTTTGATGTTGAAGAAAAACATGAAAACGGTCGTATTATAGCACGTAGAACAATTCTATGGTGAACAAAAGTAATTTCATGAAATGTAGTAAAATTTTGCAAAAAAAACGCCATAGGATAGTATGTCGAAATTTTTCGATGAAACCGTCCAATTTTTTTGATGTTGATGAAAAACATGAAAACGGTCGTATTATAGCATGTAGAATGATTCTATGGTGGACAAAATGCATTTCGTGAAATGTTGGAAAATTTTGCAAAAAAAAACGCCATAGTATAGTATGTCGAAATTTTTCGATGAAAACGTCAAATTTTTTTGATGTTGAAAAAAAACATGAAAACGGTAGTATTATAGCATGTAGAATGATTCTATGGTGAACAAAAGTCATTTCGTGAAATGTTGGAAAATTTTGCGAAAAAAAAAACGCCATAGTATAGTATGTCGAAATTTTTCGATGAAACCGTCAAATTTTTTTGATGTTGAAGAAAAACATGAAAACGGTCGTATTATAGCATGTAGAATGATTCTATGGTGGACAAAATGCATTTCGTGAAATGTTGGAAAATTTTGCAAAAAAAAACGCCATAGGATAGTATGTCGAAATTTTTCGATGAAACCATCAAATTTTTTTGATGTTGAAAAAAACCATGAAAACGGTTGTATTATAGCATGTAGAATGATTCTATGGTGAACAAAACTAATTTCGTGAAACGTTGGAAAATTTTGCCAAAAAAAAAAAACAAAAAACGCCATAGTATAGTATGTCAAAATTTTTCGATGAAACCATCAAAGTTTTTTGATGTTGAAGAAAAACATGAAAACGGTGGTATTATAGCACGTAGAACAATTCTATGGTGAACAAAAGTAATTTCATGAAATGTAGTAAAATTTTTCAAAAAAAAACGCCATAGTATAGTATGTCGAAATTTTTGGATGAAAACGTCAAATTTTTTTGATGTTGAAGAAAAACATGAAAACGGTAGTATTATAGCATGTAGAATGATTCTATGGTGGACAAAATGCATTTCGTGAAATGTTGGAAAATTTTGCGAAAAAAAAACGCCATAGTATAGTATGTCGAAATTTTTCGATGAAACCATCAAATGTTTTTGATTTTGAAAAACACTATGAAAACGGTCGTATTATAGCATGTAGAATGATTCTATGGTGAACAAAACTAATTTCGTGAAACGTTGGAAAATTTTGCGAAAAAAAAAAGCCAAAAAAAAGTATGTAAAAATTTTTGAAAAAAACGACAAAGTTTTTTGAAGAAAAAAAAACAAAAAACGCCATAGTATAGTATGTCGAAATTTTTTGATGAAACCGTCAAATTTTTTTGATGTTGAAGAAAAACATGAAAACGGTTGTATTATAGCATGTAGAATGATTCTATGGTGAACAAAATGCATTTCGTGAAATGTTGGAAAATTTTGGAAAAAAAAAAAAAAAAAAAAAAAAAAAAAAATTTTAAAAAAAAAAAAAAAAATTTTTAAAAAAAAAAAAAAAAAAAAGGAGAAAAAAAAGAAGGAAGAAAAAAAGGAAGAAAAAAAAAAAAAAAAAACGAAAAGCAAAAAAAAAAAAAAAACGCCATAGTATAGTATGTCGAAATTTTTCGATGAAAACGTCAAATTTTTTTGATGTTGAAAAAAAACATGAAAACGGTTGTATTATAGCATGTAGAATGATTCTATGGTGAACAAAAGTCATTTCGTGAACTGTTGGAAAAGTTTACAAAAAAAAAAACATCATAGTATAGTATGTCGAAATTTTTCGATGAAAACGTCAAATTTTTTTGATGTTGAAAAAAACCATGAAAACGGTCGTATTATAGCATGTAAAATGATTCTATGGTGGAAAAAAGTCATTTCGTGAACTGTTGGAAAAGTTTACAAAAAAAACATCATAGTATAGTATGTCGAAATTTTTCGATGAAAACGTCAAATTTTTTTGATTTTGAAAAAAACCATGAAAACGGTCGTATTATAGCATGTAGAACGATTCTATGGTGGAACAAAAGTAATTTCGTGAACTGTTGGAAAAGTTTGGAAAAAAAAAAAAAACACCATAGTATAGTATGTCGAAATTTTTGGATGAAACCATCAAATGTTTTTGATTTTGAAAAACACTATGAAAACGGTCGTATTATAGCATGTAGAACGATTCTATGGAGAACAAAAGTAATTTCGTGAAATGTTGGAAAATTTTGCGAAAAAAAACGCCATAGTATAGTATGTCGAAATTTTTCGATGAAAACGTCAAATTTTTTTGATGTTGAAAAAAACCATGAAAACGGTTGTATTATAGCATGTAGAATGATTCTATGGTGGACAAAATGCATTTTGTGAAATGTTGGAAAATTTTGCGAAAAAAAAACGCCATAGTATAGTATGTCAAAATTTTTCGATGAAACAATCAAAGTTTTTTGAAGTTGAAAAAAAACATGAAAACGGTAATATTATAGCATGTAGAATGATTCTATGGTAAACAAAAGTAATTTCGTGAAATGTTGGAAAATTTTGCAAAAAAAACGCCATATGTCGAAATTTTTCGATGAAAACGTCAAATTTTTTTGATGTTGAAAAAAAACATGAAAACGGTCGTATTATAGCATGTAGAATGATTCTATGGTGAACAAAAGTCATTTCGTGAAATGTTGGAAAATTTTGCAAAAAAAAAAAAAAAAAAAAAAAAAAAAAGCCATAGTATAGTATTTCGAAATTTTTCGATGAAAACGTCAAATTTTTTTGATGTTGAAAACAAACATGAAAACAGTCGTATTATAGCGTGTAGAACGATTCTATGGTGAACAAAAGTCATTTCGTGAAATGTTGGAAAATTTTGGAAAAAAAAAAAAAAAAAAAACGCCATAGTATAGTATGTCGAAATTTTTCGATGAAAACGTCAAATTATTTTGAAGTTGAAAAAAAATACATGAAAACGGTCGTATTATAGCATGTAGAATGATTCTATGGTGAACAAAAGTAATTTCGTGAAATGTTGGAAAATTTTGCAAAAAAAAAACAAAAAACAAAAACGCCATAGTATAGTACACTCCTGATCAAAATCTTAAGACCAGTTAAAAAATTGCAAGAATTTGCATTTTGCACTGTTGTATCTTAAGAAGGTTCTAAGTAGAGTTTCAAAATGCAAAAAGAAGAAATGGGAACAAGAGACCAAATGTTTTGAGCAGGCAATTTATTGAAAAGAACAGTTTAACTGAAATAGGCTGTTCATCAGCTGATCAAAAGTTTAAGACCACATCCTTTAAAAGCCCAAATCTGTGCAAAAATTTGGATTCCATGTCATTTTCTGTCAAGTAATCACACTGTCAAGACCTCTTGATGGGAAAAGCAAAAAAAAACTCACTCCCTTCGAACGTGGCAGGATTGTTGAGCTGCATAGACAAGGCCTCTCACAGCGTGCCATCGCTGCTGAGGTTGGACGCAGTAAGACAGTCATTTTGCATTTCTTAAAAGATCCTGAGGTTTATGGAACAAAAAAATCAAGTGGTAGACCCAAAAAAATCTCACCGGCACTGAGCCGGAGGATCCGAACGGCTGTCCGTCAAGACACGGGACGATCCTCATCCCAAATTAAGGCCATTACTGGTGCTGACTGCAGCCCAAAAACCATCAGACGGCATCTGCAAAGGAACGGCTTCAAAAACAAAAAACCTCTTCAAAGGCCACGTCTCCTTCAACGCCACAAAATTGCCCGTTTGGCCTTTGCGAGGGAGCACCAAACATGGGACGTTCAAAGTTGGAAGAAAGTTTTATTCTCTGATGAGAAAAAATTTAACCTTGATGGTCCTGATGGCTTCCAACGCTACTGGCATGACAAGGAGATGCCACCTGAGATTTTTTCAACACGGCACAGCGGAGGGGGCGCCATCATGATCTGGGCTGCTTTTTCCTTCAATGGAACAATGGAGCTCCAGGTTGTGCAGGGCGTCAAACAGCAGCTGGCTACGTGGAGATGTTGCAGCGGGCATCCCTCATGACTGAGGGCCCTCGTCTGTGTGGTGATGACTGGGTTTTTCAGCAGGACAATGCTGCAATTCACAATGCCCGTCTGACAAAGGATTTTTTTCAGGAGAATAACATCACTCTTTTGGATCATCCTGCATGTTCCCCTGATCTAAATCCAATTGAGAACATTTGGGGATGGATGGCAAGGGAAGTTTACAAAAATGGACATCAGTTCCAGACAGTGGATGCCCTTCGTGAAGCCATCTTCACCACTTGGAGCAACATTCCTACAAGCCTTTTGGAAACACTCGCATCAAGCATGCCAACACGAATTTTTGAAGTGATCAACAATAATGGTGGAGCTACTCATTACTGAGTCTGTTTTTGAGACTTTAATTTCTGTTTTAGGGTTTTTTTTGAGCTATGGTCTTAAACTTTTGATCAGCTGATGAACAGCCTATTTTAGCCTCTCATTTCTTCTTTTTGCATTTTGAAACTCTACTTAGAACCTTCTTAAGATACAACAGTGCAAAACGTAAATTCTTGCAATTTTTTAACTGGTCTTAAGATTTTGATCAGGCATGTATATCGAAATTTTTCGATGAAAACGTCAACATTTTTTTGATGTTGAAAAAAAACAAAAACGGTCGTATTATAGAATGTAGAATGATTCTATGGTGAACAAAAGTAATTTCGTGAAATGTTGGAAAATTTTGCAAAAGAAAACAAAAAACGCCATCGTAGTATTGTATGTCGAAATTTTTTGATGAAAACGTCAAATTTTTTTGATGTTGAAAAAAACCCATGAAAACGGTCATATTATAGCATGTAGAACGATTTATTGGTGAACAAAAGTAATTGCGCGAAATGTTGGAAAATTTTGCGAAAAAAAAAGGCATAGCATAGTATGTCGAAATTTTTCGATGAAAACGTCAAATTTTTTTGATGTTGAAAAAAACATGAAAATGGTCGTATTATAGCACGTAGAATGATTCTATGGTGAAGAAAAGTCATTTCGTGAAATGCTGGAAAATTTTGCGGAAAAAAAACGCCTTAGTATAGTATGTCGAAATTTTTCGATGAAAACGTCAAATTTTTTTGATGTTGAAAAAACCATGAAAACGGTCATATTGTAGCATGTAGAATGATTCTATGGTGAACAAAAGTCATTTCGTGAAATGTTGGAAAATTTCGCAAAAAAACCCCACCCAAGTCATTTTATCGAATGTTGTAAAATTTTACAAAAAAATGTCATAGTATAGTATGTCGAAAATTTTACGATAAAAACGTCAAATGTTGAAAAAAAAATCATGAAATCAGTCACATTATAGTATGTAAAATGATTCTATGATGAAAAAAGTCATTTTATCGAATGCTGAAAAATTTTATTAAAAAAGTCATAGTATAGTATGTTGAAAATTTCACGATAAAAATGTAAAATTTTTGTATGTTGAAAAAAATCATGAAAACAGTCATATTGTAGCATGTACAATGATTTTATGGTGAAAAAAAGCCATATTGTGAAATATTGAAAAATTTTACAAAAAAATGTCATTGTATAGTATGACGAAAATTTTACGATGAAAACGTCAAATTTTTGTACGTTGAAAAAAATCATGAAAACAGTCATATTAAAGCATGTAAAATGATTCTATGGTGAAAAAAAGCCATTTTATCGAATGTTGAAAAATTTTACAAAAAATGTCATTGTATAGTATGTCGAAAATTTTACGATAAAACCGTCAAATTTTTGTATGTTGAAAAAAATCAGGAAAACTGTCATATAGCATGTAACACGATTTCATGGTGAAAAAAGTCATTGTGAAATGTTGACAAATTTTACAAAAAATGTAGAAAATAGTATAGTATGTCGAAAAATGTCGAAAAATGTCATAGTATAGGATGTTGAAAAAAGTCATAGTACAGCATGTTGAAAAAAGTCATGCTATAGTATGTCGAAAAAAGTCATAGTATAGCATGCCGAAAAAAGTCATAGTATAGTATGTTGAAAAATGACATAGTATAGTATGTCGAAAAATGTCATAGTATAGTATGTCGAAAAATGTCATAGTATAGTATTTCGAAAAAAGTCATAGTATAGTATGTAAAAAAAATGTCATAGTATAGTATGCCGAAAAAAAGTCATAGTATGGTATGTCGAAAAATGTCATAGTATAGTATGTGGAAAAGTCATAGTATAGTATGTTGAAAAAATGTCATAGTATAGTATGTTGAAAAAAGTCATAGTATAGCATGCCGAAAAATGTCATAGTATAGTATGTTGAAAAAATGCCACAGTATAGTATGTCGAAAAAAGCCATGCTATATGTTGAAAAAAAAGTCATAGTATAGCATGCTGAAAAAAGTCATAGTTTCGTATGTTGAAAAAATGTCATAGTATAGTATGCTGAAAAAAGTCATAGTATGTATGTCGAAAAAATGTCATTGTATAGTACGTTGAAAAAGTCATAGTATAGTATGTCGCACAGCTCGCGGGTCATTATTGTGAAATAAACCCCTTCAGGGCGTTGAGAGACCCCTCTTCATCGCCCTGTCAGGGACTCTTTCACAACAGTGACCAGCTCTTTGTACATCATCCCTTACATGTTTTGTGCTCTTTCCAATAATAATAATAATAAATGTATATATATTTGCATAATGCAGCATACAGTATTTGTCCACTCCCGTGTTGATAACAGTATTAAATACTTGACAAATTTCCCTTTAAGGTACATTTTGAACAGAAAATTTGATAAATTTGTAATTAATCACAATTAATAATGGTCAATCATGCAATTAAATATTTTAATCTGCCCTGATTCTAAAAATTAATTAATTATGGACAATCATGCAATTAAATATTTAAATCAGCCTAATTACGAAAAAAACGTCCTAATATTGTATGTAGGTCAGGTTGTCTTCATGGCTAAGCCTCATATTTCTCCCATCTCAAATAATGGACGCCAGATCGCTGCAACACTTTTAATTATAGGCATTAATTTCTAAGGATTCTGCTATTCTACAGTATGGTTGTTTTCATTGTTTGTTTTTGAATAAAAATCATTTTACAAAACGTTTGGTTTGTTTTATGCATGTTTGTTATATCGAGGTGTTCAAAAATTGTCTGCATTAGTCACTTAGGCACAAAAACTTGAGAGAATAAGGTCCAGGTTTAAAAACATCGAAGTTACCCTTTAATATACTTTCCACTGGCTGGATTGTACAGTAGATATACGGTTTTGAGAGAGTAAAGGCGGTTCACTCACTTGACATCGTAGCGATGCATGAACATGATGTGGTCCCTGTAGGTGCGGTTCACATCCAAGTCAATCTGACGGATGTCTGGGGAGAGTCCTCTGGCTCTGGCCTTTAGTTTCTGTAGACGACCAGAAAACACAGGAAGAATAAAAACTCGCTGTGTGTCATCAGTACTTTTTCGAGATAAAACTTCTTCTTGTAAACTAAAATGACAGTCAAGTTAAAGACTGAGTGGAAATATAACTGAACATCACATACAAAGCCTAAACATTTTTACAACCAAATAGTCTGCTTATTGCCAATACTGTATACATTGTTCATATTTTCAATTTTTAACCCTGTTTATATTGTTCCTATTTTTTCTCTCTATACATTTCCTTCTATTTAAATTGTCATATTTTCTGTCTGTCTACTTTTTTCCCCACTCTTTCCTTTGCTGCTGTACACTGCAGATTTCCCCTCTGTGGGACTAATAAAGGAATATCTTGTCTTATCTTATCTTATCTTATCTTGTGAGTCTGGAAACCACCTGGGTGTGGATCATTTATATGAGGAGAACGAGCAGTGCTTCATCACAAGTCTGACCCGTTTGTGTCTCTACTTAGTGAGCAACTACTTCAACCCCGGCCGAAACTAAACATAATTCAGCTACTTCACAGCATCTTTTCTACCTTGAATCTATTCACAAAGTATTTCAGTGAATACCTTAAATGAAATTTAACATTTAAACATTTCTGCTCATCGCTCGCTCATCGTCAACCTCTTATCCAAGGTCGGGTTGCCAGGGCAACAGCTCCAGCAGGGGACCCCAGACTTCCCTTTCCCGGGCCACATTGACCAGCTCTGACTGGGGGATACTGAGGCGTTCCCAGGCCAGTGTGGAGATATAATCTCCACCAAGTCCTGGGTCTTCCTCCTCCCAGCTGGTCGTACCTGGACCACCTCCCTGGGGAGGTGCCCATCCTTACCAGATGCCTGAACTACCTCAGCTGGCTCCTTTCAACGCAAAGGAGCAGCAGTGCTACTCCGAGTCCCTCATGGATGGCTGAGCTTCTCACCTTATCTCTAAAGGAAATGCCAGCCACCCTCCTGAGAAAACCCATTTTAGCTACTTGTACCCGCGATCTAGTTCTTTGGGTCGTGACTCAGCCCTCATGACCATCGGTGAGAGTAACGACTATCGACTGACCGGTAGATCGGTGTAGTAAAACGAATGCAATACCACCGCCGCTGCTCCAATTCTCCGCCCAATCACACGCTCCATCACCCCCTCACTCGCAAACAAGACCCCGAAGTTAAATCAGCTACTACAACAGCACCTTTTCTACCTTGAATCTATTCAGAAAGTATTTCAGCGAATAGCTTAAATGAAATTTATGATTTAAGCATCTCTGGTTTGAAGAAATGTT
Source organism: Pterois miles (assembly GCA_947000775.1). Classification (NCBI taxonomy): domain Eukaryota; kingdom Metazoa; phylum Chordata; class Actinopteri; order Perciformes; family Scorpaenidae; genus Pterois; species Pterois miles. The sequence goes on from CAMQGK010000549.1 coordinate 3,458,682, forward strand.
CTTCTTTTTGACTGTATTTGCTTTTGTTTTCAGTTAATGCACTCAGCATTTTGACATAATGTTCCTTTATTGTTATTTTCATCATTATTGTATGTTAATTATTGTCATGTTATGTTGGTGTGGTTGGGGATGGGATGGAGGGAGAGCCTTTGTGGATGTCCTTGATGATATCACTATATTGATTGTTTTGTTGAATTAATGCTTTTGTTTAATTTCTTGTAATTATTATGTGTATTAACGTTTGTATGTTTTATGCCTGAGGACCCCCTTGATAACGAGATGGTGCATCTCGAGGAGTTTATCCTCTAATACATTCTGAAATGAAAATTAAAGGACTTTTTAATTTTATTTTATTTTCAAGGTCCCTTATGCTTGTATGGTGTTAATTTGAGGTAAAATGTGTTTGAATATTTCTGCATACTGGGGTCCCTAAACAGTCTTGAATTACATAAACTGGGTATCACTGAGACTCCTGTGGATCCAGTGAGCCCATCTGTATTCATGTGTGATGATGTTAGTCCCCATAGGAGCCATGTCATTGAAACTTTACAGCCACAAACTAGAGACCTAGAGCATTCAGAGTCTTTCCTAGCTGGACAGAAAATAAGGAGGTTTCTGAGCAGGTTACACAACATTAAGTGCTCGCCATCTAATCACCAACATACGCAATTCCTGCAGAAATCTCAAAATGTAGAAAGTTTTTGATCCCAAATCACAGCATGGCTTTTTTCTATGGTGTTCCTCAATGTCTTGGTGTCTTAATGTGGTATTTTGGAGGGATTATTGATCATTTTATTAATTCATGAGTGGTAAAAAAATGAATAAATTTAGCACCAAATCTGTGTAACAGATGATATCAACCCAGAAACTGCATCTTAAATTAACCTTCAGGTTCTCAGCTTTCAGATGATGTTCACCACTTAAAAAGATGTCTTCGTTGTATATTTGATGTTTAATCTGCCAGTCTTTGCATCAAGCAGATTAAATAAAATCTTATTTCATTTTATTGACTGAAAGTTTATCTTTCTTTTTGTTTACGGTCTGAGTTCGTATTATTGATCCTGCCAGCTAAACTTTATAATGAGATCCAAAGATTCACATAAACACAATTAAGCCTCCAACCCCACAGTTTGCCCACTGAAGATCAATGAAATCAAACAAAGCCACTTATGAATCTTCATGAGGCCTGAGCTGTGGTGACGGCTGGTTTTATAAACGCTGTGTGGGAGAGCAGAGCAGGACTGTGAGCAGTGTGTTTACCTCGTAGAAGTCTTTCTTCTCCTCCTTTATTTTGGGGATATCGAGCAGCAGACACCAGACCTCCCCTCGGAGCTGCAGGGGAATTCCCTTATAGACCCTCCTCGCCAGCTGGAAGGAAGGACACAGAAGGAGGTCATTGTTAGAAAGAGGAGCAGCTCCGATCACCTCAGAAAGACATTTAGACCAGAGCCTCAAAGGGGTTTTTAGACAGGTTTAAAACCGCCAAAATACCAGACAGTGGTGAGACAGTCTTATCATGAAAGATGTGACAAAAAGAAACACATTTGTCTTCACATTTTATGGATTACTTAATATGTTTTTATTGTAATTTGTCTTTGCAAAGCAGAAAAAGAACCTCTGCTGTCTTTTAAATGTTCCCTATGTGCCTTCTGTTTTTATTAAGGCTGTCAGTCTATTAAAATATTTAATAACGATAGTTAATGTGGGGTAGACATTTTGGTTCTGGCATCATTGGGGAAAACTTTCATAATAACCTTTCAACATATTTAAAGTCAAGTGATTTGAGAGAAAACTAGACTGTTAAATCAATTAACAACACAAAGCAATGACAGATATTGTACAGAAACCTTCACAGGTTCTGACTTTAGTATAAAAAATATGCTCAGATCATAACATGGAGGCCAACAAGCAAAAACAGCTGTCAGTGTGTCAGAGTGCTGACTTGACTATGACTTGATCCAGACTGACTGGGACTATCATAAAGTGGGCATGTCTGTAAAGGGGAGACTGGTGGGGACCCAGAGAACCCATTTACATTCATTTGGTACATATGGATTCCTCAGGTTTTATAGCTTTATATGATACCAGTATCTTCACTCTAGTTTTAAAACTGAGCCGCTACAACCTAAAAAATCACAAGTTGTGTTAATGCAGTAAAGAAATTAATGACAGCCCTAACTGATAACTTATATAGAAACCTTTAAAAACCAATGTGTGCTTATAGTGTACAAAAAGACAGCTGAATAAAACACAACTCATCTCAGTAACACGATACCAGGAAAGGTGAAACAAGCGAAGTGGAAAAATAGACAGTTTTATCTGTTCAAAGGTTGCTGCTGCAGACCTCAGAGATTCAATCCGAACCTCTGGCAGTTGCTAAGATATTGTTCTGAATAGAGAAACCCGTCAGCCAGGCTGCTCTGAGTGTCAGAGATGTCAGAGATACAAACAGTGCATGCATGGATGTACTCGGCGCTCTCCCTGAGCAAAAGCAAAGGGCTTTGGAAGGTGAACCGCGACCATCTGGCTGGACGCGCTCCAGGAGAGATTGTGGGCCGAGAGACCGCTTCGCATGCAGAACAGTCCAAAGCAATTCAGCGCCCACAAAGAGATGGAAAATCATTCTGGACTGCAGCGAGGAAGATTAAGTCTTAAAACCCAAACTGCTGGAACAGCAAAGCTAATCGGAGGCAGTGAATTCTCCGTCTACAGCTATTAAAACCCGACCAGGCGGAACAGTTATACAGTAGATACTGTATGGGAGGTGCTGTGACTGTAAATGTGCCTTCAGGGTGACTGACAGGCGACCTTCTATTAGTATTCACACAACACCCTGAGGCTAAAAGTGGCTCCTGGCTGGCACAGTTAGGTGTGTCAGGGCTAAATTTAGGGTTCCTCAGTTCTTTTTTGGTCTAACAGTAATTCACGAGGCCCTTCAGCCATAAAACAAGCTCCTACATCTGTGAAGAGTTAGAGGTCTCCTGAGTCAGTAATGGTATGACGATGTCCACAGGGGCGTTTTTTTAATGTGAGACATTGCTTCACTTCCCAGTGTTGGACGAACGCTTTCCCTCGTGGGCTGCTGGTCCCGGCTTTCAAACCGGAACCAACATTTTTTTTTCTCGTTTTTTTTAAACGAGAAATAAGTGATGCAACAGTTAGTTTAAAAGTTTCTCCAGAGGCGGCGAGTTGCGTCGGACGCCACTGATGTGCGTAAAGTAGCTTAGACTTCAACTTTATGCAAATAAGGGCCGGCCAGCGTGATGACCCGTCTCTCGAATCACACAACTATGCTACCAGAATGCATTGCATGGTTGTTTATATAGAAAATGAATGGGAAGCGTGGAAAAGACGGAGGCTGTGGACACGTACCATAAGGCTCCATTTATACTAGATTTCAAGTGTCTTGTATCTGGACAAAATCCACTTTCATTTACACTTAGCCATGCTAATGCCATGCCGGCCAAATCACAAATTTGAGTCCAATCTGCCTGGCTATGTGCAAATCAGACCCGGCCCTCCTTCAGTCCAGAAGGAGGTGGTGAAGCACCGGAGGCTGACTGGTAACTGCCGAAACCACTAGAAGAACTTCTGCACGTCAGCAGTTTAGTCAAAGAGTACAGAAGCAGTTTACAGCGATGTGTGAGGATAAGTGTAGACCGCTAATGAAGAGTCACGAGTCAGCTGTCGGTCAACTCGCCTGCATGTCAGCCGATGCGATGCACATGATGCGTGTGTGGGTTTCCCTATTAAAAGGTAACGTGTTGTGTGTGTCAACTCAGAATTAATGACATGTGTGTCTGTGTGTATCCAGCTCCATCAACACACTTGGGACTCACTAGTTTCTAGTGCAACAGCCTTTGTAATTAGGCTCCGATGAGCGAGTCAATGAGAGCATCTGCTGCACTAATCATCCTCTAAGTGTGTGTGTGTGTGTGTGTGTGTGTGTGTGTGTGTGTGTGTGTGTGTGTGTGTACACACTTGAACACGCGTGTCAACGTTCACGTCTGTGAATCTGTGTAGTTTTAGTCTTTTTTTGTTTTCACTGTGTACATTTTACACATTTACCTAAACATCGACCTGATGTTTTTCACCTCAAATCCAGACGGTGTTTACGATAAACAAGCTCCTCCAGCAGGGCTTTCCCAAGTTTTCGGGATGTATCCCACATCGCTGGCTCTAGCCTAGGGTTGGGCGATATTGAAATTTCCCTACTGACGATACTGCTTTAAGAAAAAAGATGATATACGACATTGTCATCCAGAAAAAGCTGTTTTACACAATGACATGCTGACATCAATAAATCAGGGGTGAAATGCTAAGGAAAAATCATGTAATAAATAAATAAATAAATATACATTTAAATATAAATGTGGAATAAATAAAAATAAAGGCAAAAAGACTTATTAAATTAATTAAAATAAATACATAAATTAATATAATGCGTAACTAAATAAATACGTTTGAAAATTCATAGAAATAAATACATAGAATTAAACAGACAAATCAATTTAGGTCACATTTCATAGCAATTAATTCATGACCACATTTATTTCTAACATTATTTTTTACTACTTTTATCAAAAATAATGGCATGTTTATTAATTTATCAAGTCATTTATTTCTATATTTTTGATTCTGGCAGGTTTCGTCGTCCACAGCTTCACTGACTGAGCCCACCACATCATTACACTGACCTAAAGACGACCTCCCACCACATCATGGGGGGGTTTTTATTTGGTATTTCTAGGTGGGCGAAATGTTCACAGCAGCTGGCAAGTGAGGAAACAAAAATAAGAGGCGCATCAAGCCTGACCCGTCTTCCCCCCCCCCCGCCGGGGTGACGAAGAGGAAAAGAAATATCCCTGAAGCTTTAAAGAAGAAAGAAGCAGAGTGATGTGACGGAGGGGAGGACTAAACGCTCCTCTGCAGCCTTGGCTGTTGAAACAAAGAAGCGGCGATGCCGTAGAGTCTTAGCGCCAGTTATGAGGGTATTTCACATTTCAAAGCCCACATACCCACTCACTAAATCCCTGCTGAAAGCAAACGTACAAATCAAGGACATGGCGAAGCGCTCCAGGCAACACCACAACTCAACCTGCCCCTAAAAAGGCACTAATGAAGGCAGCCATGACTGATACCTGCCCCCTTCTACTGGTCCATGAGGGAGGACGACGCTCCTCTACAGCTGCTGCTGACAGGACGACTGCAGCAGAAGTAGACCAACATGACGAGTGGTCTCAACGTTGACACTGATTTCTGTCTTTTTCTTTTTTTATCCAATATGTCTAAGATTGTCCACATGTTAGCATCGTTAGCAACAAGAAAAAGCAGTTTTCCCACAAGAATACAATTCATCACATAAAGTGTCCAATAATAAATGAATGATGGTGAATAAATATTAACTTAGGTTTAAATGGAGAAGCTCTATCAGACTTCTGTCTTTTTTTGGCTCTATAATTAGAAGAATTTAAATTATATAGCTCTTTCCAGGAAATAAAAAGAAGTTATTAAGAAATAAGAGACCCAGAGTCAGTAAAAGCATCTGTGCCACAAAGATAAGTTCACTGCAGAGATTAATCCCAATGAGGTGTTTTTTAATCATGAATTAATCAGAAGATTATCAATAATGAAAATAATCGTCACCAAAACAATTTTATTGTGTTGTTCCACTTCCTCCAAGTAGCCAAAAAGATAAATAATGTAGCTTTAAAGGGGCTAAATGCACGATTGGAAGCATCTCTCTTCCCTCCGCATGGCTCTCAACATGGCAACGGCTAACGGAGCTAACGGAGCTAACGGTGCTAACGGTGCTAACAGCGGAAACTGGCAGAGCTAACAGCGTTTCTCCTGAGGGACGCCACGCTTCCGGAACGGCGCCGTGTGTCAGGACGGCGTTATCAGCTGTAGCCGCTATAAGAGCAGTGCAGAGCGGCGGCTATGAGCAGCGGCTATGAGCGGCGGCTATGAGCTAGCCAGTCGGGCATGCTCACACGCACCAAACATGCACTAAAAGCATGCGCAGCCGGCCCGGACACGTCAACAAAACATGAAGAAACTTGGACTACAACACGTACAGAGGGAGAACAACTCCATTCACTGCTCAGGTAGCCATTCGATTCGTGTCGGGGGTCACCTGCACCATCCTGTCAGGATTTATTTCACAATAATGGCCCGCTAGTTGGACATTATCCGGCTATTATTTCAATTTGATGCTACTTTATACCTCTACACAAACAAAACATACCATCAATGTATAAGACATGATACTGTGTAATATATTCAAAATACCCAGCTGTACATAAACAGGTTAAAATGTGTTCCAACTTCACTGGCTGTAACATCACATTAATTAAAATAATATATGAATATATAATTCTCTCTGAAATGGACCATTCTGCCCAACTAGTACTTTTGAAGTACATTTCTACATTCAGTGAAATCCTGAATGTAAGACTTGTATCAGAGTATTTTAAGAGTGGTACTGCTAATTTTACTTAATGATGTACTGCATAGTACTGACATCTCAGTGAAGGACAGATGGAAGCGAGTGTGAAGAAGAAAGAGGAAGAGAGGTATCGACAAACAAAAGATCACCTTCTCACTGTTCTTGTATTTGTCCCAGCTCTTCAGCATCTTCAGCCATTTTGTGGTCCTCTCCACCTCCACGTGTTTTTGCTGAGCGGAAAGAAGAAGTGAATCATTAATAACTTCCTCTCTTATCAGTTATTTCCTGTAGTTGTGTTCATGTCCGATGGGAATCGCTGTCAGGGCGTCTCTGAAGCCGCTGAGATGCTCTAATTTAAAGCCTTCAGGAGAAGCTGATCAGCTGTGCTGGTGACTGAACTCCTGTTTTACAGCAGAACAGATTCGTTGGAATCAAACACCGGATTTTAGTAGTAGTTTTATTTATGCAATTATTATATATTTTTTACGCATTTATATGGTTATTTATGAAGTCTTATTAATTGTTTTCAATCTTTGTTGAAATTAAATTATAAATAAAATTGATAATATTAATTTCTTTATGATTTAGGCACTATCCCCAAACCCCAAGGACTCCAGTTCGTATGTCCGTACGAGAGAGCTGAGGTGAATTGAGCTTTACAAGTGTAAAAGCTCCTATTTCCCATGGTACATGAATGCAGCATATGACGTGTTGACATGTATTTAACAGGTTATCATTTATAACCTGTTAAATATCATAGGTTTTAATAAATTAATGAAAAAAATAAGACATATATCAGACAACAGGACATTTTGAAAAAATGTTGGGGAAAAAAAGTTTGAAAAAGCGTTTAAAATAAATATAAGTGATAAAAAAGTCTATATTTAACAAAAAATAATCCAAAGATTAAAAATAAATAAAATATAAATATAATATAAACAAAAATAAATCTAAAATTAACAAAGATGATCTGCTCACTGTAAAATATTTTTATTTATTTAGCTTTTTATTTTAGAGCATTTTCACATTTTAAGGACAGTAAACAAAAAGTAAATACGGAGCAAAAATTTGAAAAAGCAAACAAAATAAGGTCCTTGCAAATCAAGGCAAACCTAAACCTAATTTAAAATAAAATATTGCATATAAAACATACAATAATTATGAAGGATCTGTCTCATTGGCGACATAAACACCACTTTGCCTGCGTTTTTTTTCCTCCCTCTCTTTCTGGGGTCATATGCTGTAGGTCATCTGCTCTAGGAGATGTAGGTGTTTAACATTATTGAACTATGATTTCTCCATCTTCCCTCCAGCAGCAGATCTGAGCGCCGAGATTTAGACCTCTGCTTGGGAGTGATTAAAAAAAAAAAAAAAAAAAAAAAAGTAAATTAACTTTTTCCCGCCGACGTCTCTCCAGGTGAGCGAGAACTATTTTTAAAGTTATACGTACACCGAGTCTCTGGAACGCCTTGAATCTAAGCTCCTTAAACAAAGATGAGGATGAACACTACAGACATCTTTGCGAGGAGAAAGTCAATCATAACGGTTATTAACAGATCTATTTCTGTCAGTAATTATTATTTGTTGAAAGCAGCTCTTTTCCCAGACTCTAAATTAAGTTTCTGAGCCAAAATGAACCAGGACAGTTTGAGCAATATGACAATAGATGTGTTTCCATTCAGGCATTGTCAAGCACATTTCAAGCAAAATTTAAAAATGTGATACTTGCAACAAATGCAATATCTTTATAAATGCAATACTTCAAAATATGCATAAAATATGTTGATGGAAATACAGCTAATATGTACCATGAGACGATGTGGATTTGTCAACCATTAGAGGTTTTTCTACATGGTTTATACCAAGATTAGTGTCTCCGGTTGCAGCGTGAGGCCACATAATACTGAGCAGGAACGATTTTATGACAATATTAATTGTTATATGTCTTTTGTGCCAATGTGCTAATGTACCTTCATTTGTAAGTAATCAAATGTGGTGTATTAGTTAAAGACGGAAACTGCTGTGAGGTAATTTTATCCATAAATTGTGATTGTACTGAATCAAAATACAGTATCAGGTGCCCACTCCTATCAGGAACTATCCAAATATACTTTGGATTTATTTTCCAGATGTTGGACAAATGCAATCAGGAATGAGCGAAAGGGACTTTAATTTCCTGATTGACATAGTTGAAAAGTTTAATTCCCGGGTCACACGCTACACAGCTGGATATTTGTTTAAAACTTATAGAGAGGTAAAGACGAAACTCACCTTCTCCTCCCCTGAGTCGTAGGATGGAAGTTCATTCTTACTAAGGAGAGAAGAAGAAAGAGAAGGAGTGAATAAGTGAAGAAGAGATAAATAGTCTGGGGCTCATCTCTTGACCTCTAGTTTATTTTTAGTTTCGTCCTTGCTGTCATATGTGCAGTGGAAGAATAATAGTTTAGTCAACGCTGCCAGAAAACACTGATGGATGAAACAACGGAGTGATATCCGGGTCAGAGCTCGTCTCACTCCTCCGACAGGAACATCAAACATGTCGGCGGTCACACAAACAGGAAATAACAGATTAGACATTCCTCCGGTCCCTGCAGGAGTTACTCTGTTCACTGCTTTTCTTTATATTTCCAGCCACACTGCACTGTATGGAAGCCTAAAGGGGACTTTATTTAAACGATATGTAAACTTATCTGTCAGTTTTCCGCAATATGTACATATGTGCTATTTGAGTACAAATTTAAATGAAAATGCAATAATCCAATTTGCATTTTGATTTTCACATACTTGTATGGGCGTATGACCATATTAAAATGAATGAATGGAAAAACTGAACGTTGAATTTTTTAGTTGTTCCCTGCTGTACAGTAGACAATATCCTAATGTTAATTAAATTTGAAATTAAAATCCAATATATACAATAATTTTGACCATTTTTTTTAAACCAATAACCAACCCTCGTTAACTGATTATTAACTGTTTATAAACTAGGGCAACAGTTCGCCATCAGGAGAGTTACTGTAGCAGCCATGGTAGCCAAGAGCCACTATTAACTATTAGGTAGCGTACAATTCATGGTTTGTGTTAAGCTAACTTTACCTAGCTAACATAAAAAAAGATGCCACAAACTGTAAAAAACATCCCTTCAAATCGGGCAACAAAAAGGCAGTGCGGCATTATTTAATCAGGCCCTTAACTTGCTGTACAGTGGACAATAATCTAATGTTCAATCAAATTTGAAAATTAAAATGCAATATGAAAAATGTAGTCTAATTTTCCATTTGTGCAAGAAATTAAATTGTTAGAACATTTTCATTTTGACTTGAATATTGCTTCTCTGAATGGAAAAATCAGGTTACTTTTTTATATTGCAACAAACGTGGACAACTATTCCTACTGCTATTGGGGAATTACATTTTCATTCCATGTAATAGAGTCCCTCATGGGCTTCCGTACAACTGACCAATGCCTGCCATTTAGGAAAATAAAAGCACAAAAGTCAGATGAAAACTGTCCATGCCAGTTCAATGGCTGCAGATGAATATTTGTCACTATTTTCTCCTTTCTGCCTTCTTGGTTTTAACACACAAAAGTGAGACTTAAAATCAAGATGAAATATATTAATGTTTATTGATTTATTACTGAGCTATTGATTTTTTTTGGTATCAATGGGAAAAAAGCAGCAAGAAAAAGCTAAATTTTCCTCTAAGCTTTCAACAAAGAATGTCTCTTTTTACACTATAATTAGCATCAAATTACATCTTTTTTTCAGGAAATAATTAGTGTGTAATTAGGAAATAAAAGACCCTTAAAATAAAGTGTTAACCAACTGTTAGCGAAAGTATTTGGGCCACAGAGGTGAGCTCACTGCAGAAATTACTCCCAATGAGGTGTGTGTTTTTATTACTATCGCAATTATGCAAATTAGCTATTTCCTGATTTTATACAAATAGATCAACAAATGAATGAATGTTCTGTGCGTGACGACGCTACAGGACTGCACCCGAGCTCTGGTGAAGCAAATGTCCTTGAGTCTAAAAGAAAAAGACGCCCCTTATTTTACTGTTTCCATCCACACAGCGCCTGAAAACATGGAGATTATGAGTCTTTTTGGCTCATCTCTGCTGCCAGTCTGCCCAGTATGGAGCATCATCCCTGGGCTGCCCAGCCAGTGACCTTCACCTCAGGCTACTTCTGTCCCTGTCTTAAAAAATCATATAACCTTGAGGGATTTTTTCCTTCTTACACCAATCTCTTCCTCCATCTTCCACTCGCCTCTGGTCTGGATCGCACCACTCTATCCTAACACTGATGCCCTGTGATTGTGGCTAACCAGGCTGCTTCCTGCCTGCATGTGCCAGCCTATATATACATACGACACTGCAGCACAGTGCTGTTTAAGAGCCTCGCAGCCGGCCGCGCCAAAGCCACAAACACACTCTTCTCACAGCAACACTCGCCTTTACAGCCTCTCATTTTCCCTTCTGTGTGGTGCTACTGTTCAAAGCATGCTCTGGAGGTTATTAATTTAGTTATAAGTGATGGCGTTTCTCTGTGTGAGTCCTTACTGAACAAAGCCAAAGCGGTCGACGACTTTGTAGAGGTGGAAGTTGGTGTCCTCCCAGGGCTCCACGGTGGCCTCTTTTCCCTGGAATCAAGAAGAGAGAAACACCACGGTTAACACTGTACTGTATATGTCAAATACAGGGACTGAAAGTGAATAAATGTTCCTCAGGTTTTAGACATTTGCTCAAATATCTGCGCGGAGCAATTAGATGACGCAAATAAAACAAGCTGAAAATGTTCAACTATTGTGTGACGGAGGTAAAGCCATCTGTGGCACTCGATAATAAACACCCTGAATGTGTGAGTGAGTTTATATAATTTTAAAGTATATCAATATCTGTGTGTATAAACAATAACATCACTGTCGAATTATGCCTTATTTAGATGTTATTTTGAGTACTGACGGAGCAGCTACACTGTTAGCGTAGCATTGCCCTGATTGAGCCAATCTTCATTCAGAAAACAACCAGTTCAAAAGCTGTTAGCTTGTTTTCTCATGGACACAACTATTACACCTTAATTCAGATTTTTTTTTTTTAAAATCTGCGTAATTATGTAGTTATTTCGGCATCATTTTGATCCCTTTATTGCATTAAATCACAGCAAAATCTGTTTATTTTGGGTTCATTTTGGGGGCGGTATTGCATTTATTTTACTGCATTGTTGTGATGAAAAGGGAGCTGAGCTGGAAGGCAAAGCTCTCGATCTACCGGTCAGTCTTGGTTCCTACTCTCAACTATGGTCATGAGGGTTGGGTCACGACCCAAACAACGAGATTGCGGATACAAACAGTTGAAATGGGTTTTTTCAGGAGGGTGGCAGGCGTCTCCCTTAGAGATGAGGTGAGAAGCTCAGTCATCCGTGAGGGACTCAGAGTAGAGCTGCTGCTCCTTTGCGTTGAAAGGAGTCAGTTGAGGTGGCTCGGCGGCCATCCTTCATCTGGTAAGGATCGACGCCTAGGGTGTTCCTGGTACTACCAGCTGGGAGGAGGCCCCGGGGAAGGACTAGGTGGAGAGATTATATCTCCACACTGGCCTGGGAACACCTCAGGATCCCCCAGTCAGATCTGGTTAATGTGGCCGGGGAAAGGGAAGTTTGGGGTCTCCTGCCGGAGCTGACCCGATCCCTGAAAGAGGTTGACGATGACTGAGAGTAAAAAAAAAATGAGATCACGTTTTTTTGACTGGGTCTTGGACTGTTGGCCAGCCATTTGACGGCCGTTTTTGAGATTTTGCAGACAAAACTAACATGAAAAATAATAGAGTTGATAACCAGCAGTTGCAGATGCTGGATGAGCTCTGGAATAAACTGAACAGTGACTTCTGATCGAGCTCCACACCCATCCGACTACCACCCACGTTCTTCAGGGGCAGACAGCCATGTTTTGATTGGCTGCTACATTCGGAGGAGAGCCACGACTCCGGCGCCCTTGAGTGTGTTTATGAGACGGAAAGAAACTGTGTGTGTGTGTGTGTGTGTGTGTGTGTGTGTGTGTGAGCAGCGATTAACAGGTGTGAAATGAACAGCCAGACGCTCCACCTGCGTCACCGTCTGACTCCAGGCCTCCCCAGAAACCGGCTCTAGTTAATTCACCATCATGGACCAATGACACAGAAAACCCACAATAACAGTGTGAGTGTGTGAGGGAGGATTATGTAGAGAGAGGAGCAGGGAGAGAATATCAAAGCGAGTGTGAGGAAAAGAATAATAGAGGAGAAAAAGTAGAAAAGATCAATGCAAAGCTCACACGATGAAGCACAGAAGTACGGGAAATGTCACGATTCGATCTGAGGCCTCGTTGCGCTGAAACATGAGTCACCTCAAGTTCTCAAACTGAACAGAAACAAATGTCCATTCACGTCCAATTCGGTTTCTAGGTTCCCATAATGCTTTGGGGAATGACAACAGGAAGTATTTTGGCAAATTGGCACCAATACAATTAGCCAAATTAGCTATTAGCAGTTCCTGTTTGCAGTGTACTCATGGATGATCAGATAACTTTGATACTGAAGACAACTTGAAGAGCAGGTCCGTCTGCGTTCTTTCACGTGTTTTTCCAAACGGAAACACTCAGCCGTTAGCTAACGTAGGTTAGCAAACTAAGCTGATCAAGGTTATGAATGATGTGAACGCTAGCACTAGCTGTCCACACACCAGTGGGGGGCGTCACACCAACCATGTCCACTTCTTGTATACAGTCTATGTTGAAGCCGTTATGTCGCTCTCTTCACAGCCACCAGACTCCATTCAAAAACAAAACAGAGAGTGATCGATATATAACTCAAGTAAATCAGAGAGTCTTCAGGCACTTCTTCTTTTCAGTATTTTTAGAGTGAGGAGGTCATTTTTAAAAGGCGAGGAGCAGCTACTAATGAACCCTGTAATAACCCTGTCTGCTAAAGACATTTTTCATACAGTAAGAGAGGCAGACGGCCCGTTGTTGGTTTCACAGGTTAGTCTGACGACCAGATGTTGAGGTGAAATATTTCTAAATTTATCTCCTCCCTGTGTCCTCGCCCAGCGTCTGCACCGCTCCCTCAGCAGAAACAGCTAAATAAATAACTCAAACACTCACAAACCTCTCTGAAGAATCAAAAGAGCTCAGTGTTTTATCCCACCTCACACACTGTGTGTGTGTTCACACATTTATCATTTCGCTGTCTGCTTTAAAATCAATGTGAGGGTGAAATGAGAGCGGGACTTGGCTGCTCAGCGTTTCTATGATTGTGTGTCACCAGAAGTCTGTGATCGACTGCACAATTCACTCCTCACTCCTCCTTCCTTTCACTGCCACTCTTAAGGATTTCTACACTTTATTAACCCATTCATGGCAATAAATCAGTGGCTCCATATCACTTTTTTTGCTCCTGACCCCTTAAAACAAAGCAGCATCTCCTTGAGAGTGCTGCTCAGACGATAAAAGTCTACGCAGAGGGATTTGATTCTCAGATTGCTTCATTTGAATAACTTTTAGAGGTAAAACTGTTCAGTTGTTTTCCAATAATTAACTTAGGGAAGGGACCATGAATATCTGAACCAAATTTCATGACAATCCATCCAATAGCTGTTGAGACATTTCACTCTAAACCACAAATGTGAACCTCACGGTGACGCTAGAGGCAAAGTCAGAGGTTCAGCTAAGTCAGTGGGATTCATCCTCTGGGGATCATGAATGTGTGACGTATTTCAGAGTGGACCAAAGCGGTGGACTAACAGACACTGGAGCCACGCTGCTAACATTATTGCTGCATGTTAAATTGGGTGTTTATGAGCAGATCGAACTGATAAAAACATGACATTTTTTGGTGATGTTGTAAAATCAAATATCCAAAAACATCAGGGCTCAGCAAGAAAAAGGAAAACAGACAGCTGTCAGTAAACAGAAACATGTCTTGCACTTTCTGCAAAGACAAATCATATTTAATCTCCACACATGAACGCTGGCTGATGTGAAACAGCGAGCAGAGAGTGTTCGCCCGCCGCGATAACTGACTCCATTAAACTCCTCCCATCCCCGACAGCGACAATGACACTGATTTAGCTCTGATTGTACCCCACACACACACACACACACACACACACACACACACACACACACACACACACACACACACACACACACATATAAACGCCTCCATCATCAGCTCCTCTCTCCATGGTCTCTTCACTCTTAATGAGGCAGCCTGATTATGCAGCCGGCTGGACTAAATTAAAAAGACTAATTTACAAACCGAGCGCGGTGGGCTGGTTCCAGTGATACCGCCGCGCTGTGAAATAGAGGCGTCACCCTGGAAACATCCACATACTGTACGTACAGTGAAACCACACACACATGAAACTATGGAGAGTATGGCCCTACAGGAGGTAATGTAAATGTACAGATATTCCTGATTCTTTTACAACCACAGATTTTTGTCTTTCGCTGCCTTTCTGACACACTTAGTGTGCAGCCTGCTGAACATGCACTCAGTGTAAACCATCAGCGTGGCTTTTAAAATTACAATTTTTCTCAAATTTTGTTTGAAACGAGGCATTATCTAATGCTGACTTTGGGTGAAATTTAAGAGAAATCTACAGATGCAAAGAGACAAAATCATTCACTACTTACTGTCCAGGGAGGCCTATGCACAAAACTATATAGAGGACTATATAGTGAGCTCATCTGCAAAATGAAAAAACACTTTTGACGCTATTTGGGTCATTTTTGAGGCGCCGTTAATTGCTGTTGCACAGTTAAAATGTGCCAGATCAACGTCAGCTGGTAGATAATAAATAATGGATACTGACATGTAATTGTTATGTGGGATTAATACATATGTAAGTTATTTTGTTGAGTTGTCTTTCAGCAAAATGCTCAGATTTCTAGTTAGTAAGCACTAATGTAGCGTATATGTCTAGGGCTTTTATTGTGAAAGGTAAGAATTAAACCTGCAGTAGGCAGAATATTTTTGGCATCAGTAGGCAAAGAAACATAATAACCTTTCAGCATGGCTCTGATGTCAGGCTTTAAATGCCATTTTTCCTTCAGCGTAATGCACGATAGTATATTCTGCTCAGTTAGGGACCATCGTTGTCCGTTACTTTTCACAATGCATTGTGGGATACTTTGAGTCCACTTTATAGGGTATAATAACTTTCACTATACAGTCATACCAGGGGTGCTAATTTTGAAAAGTGAGTGATTTCGGACACAAACTGTAGTAACATGAACACCTAAATGTGTATTTTGGATGTTTTTTTTCCATGAATCTGAAAGAAGACATGCTACGGAAGCAAAATAGCTCAAAATCTCAAAATGGATCAGTGCATGAAAAACACTGTTATTGCTCTAATTTCAATGTCAATGTCCACTGTCTTTGGCTGAGGATACCCCATCTGAAATGTGACTCTTTCATAGTAATCACAGCCTTGCTAAACTCATGAAAATGCTGAAAACACAGAGCGGCAGATTCTGCACAAAGCTTGCTGTTATTGTGTTTCACCAGCAATAAGACGGTGACTCATTTCACCGCAGTGTTGTGAAGTTTGGTATAGAGTCTCAGCAGGAGTGAGTGCCTGAAACTGGGCTGTGGGTGACCACAAGAAGAAGCAACTGTCGTCAGCTACAGCTTCACCAAAACTCAGTGCTGGCTGGAGGGAGCTGCTTACGCTACCTTGTCATATTTGGCGACTATCTCAGCGCGCTCCTGGTCAAGTTTCACCGCCGCATCCTGATCAGACGCTGCAGAGCAAACAGAGAAAAAGGAAAATATTAGTGAGTGTTGACACTTAAACTTGGAACAGCTGTGTTGCTGGGCTCAAACAGCGATCGCTCTCAAAGTCTAAAGAGGAGAATCGAGTTTAATATCCCTGAAAGCTGATGTCAACAAAGCATGTGTGTGTTGGTTGTTCAGCAGCATTCACAGCAGACGCAGCAGGAAAAACAACAGCTTGTTAATGTTTTGGTTTACTTCAATTAAAATTTCAAGACATTCACTTCAAAAAATGAAAAAGAAACTGTCCCAGGCACAGGTTGAAAGGATGGACAACAAACCTGATAAAAAGTTACCATCAATCAATAAGCTAAAATATTGTCAAAACATATAAAAAGACATGAATAACGTTTATATTAGCATGTTAGCATTAGCATATTAACATGCTACGCAACATCTGGCATGTTGGTTGCACCTCAGACAGAAAGTAAAACATCTGTAGTATTTCATGGTACTTTTAACTAGAAATCCTGCATGTTACGTGATGCTACGCCTCCTCACACTGCACAGTGACATATTAAAGTTTATACAGTCAGCGTCTTAAACTCAGTGCAGCTCTTTACACAGTAAACAACTGGCAAAACTATGCTTTTCCTGACTATTATTAATATTAGTTCACCTTTATTACTATTATTATTGTTATCTAACTTACTTATTTAACAACATTATTATATCATTTATTTATGCATTTATTAATATATTTAAAACAACCAAAAATCTGCACTGTATTAAAATCATAACATCTGCTTCATGTCGACATATTTTGTGTTACACCTTTTGTCTGTACAATCCGTCATCTGTTTGTACTACTGCACGTCACATTGATGAAATAAAAGTTAAAATAAAAGTGTTGGGCCGACATTTCGTCCCCTGTAGTGACGTGCGGACATTAGCATGATAAAAAAAAAATAAACACTTAAACACAGACTGGTGCATGAAAATAGGCCACTGGCTCAAAAGTAAGAACGTTAAGTATTTAATGTAAATCGTCCTTCCCCTGTAGTTTTGAGGATTAAAACACATTATCAGATATCGTCATCACAGAGATGCTTTGTGATCTCCTTCAATCTGACTCAGCTGTGACACCGCCGAGAGCTGACGGTGGAAAACACTTGAAACCGGTCGGAGAAGAGCTCGATGAGTCCGGCGTGTCAGCCTGAGCTCAGCCTGGTGGGACAATAATGTGTGTGTATACATGAAGCAGGCTGACGAGAGGGGATCCTTCAAACTGACTGCTGTGACAGAGAGCCGTCACACTGGCACAGAAAGCAGAAAGAGTGTGAACGTGGTTATCGTTGCTGCTACACACTCAATGAACACACACCTCTCACCTCTAAATCACCATTTCCCACACAAAGACACACACTTCCTGCTTCAGCCAACCATGAGAGTCTCCAAACATCGGATATGTGTGAACAAAGCTGGCACACACTCCCTGTTAAGTGGGGTCATGTTGTGTTTGTGCTGAATGTAGTGAGCAGCACGTAGTGATGGAGGCGTACAATGAATCATAAACAGAGAGGAGAAGCTACATGGTGAAACATCACAACAACACCATGAAAAGCATGAAATATTTACATTAACAGATACTCATGTACTATTACCGTCATGTTTCATGGTTGATGTTTGTTTACATCTTTAAAATATTCTGCATCAGCACAAATCTGTCTATAACAATCAAACTTTGATTTTATCTTTGCTTAAGTTGAGTCATACACCTCTAGGGATTTTTACTTAGGAATATATCTAAATTAATACATTCAAATGTTTGATTTTCAGCATGTATGCAGTCAGAGATGTTTGAAGTCAAATCAGGATCATTGTCAGGAATTATTTATCACATTTTTTTCTAAAAACCAAAATGACATTTCCCTTTATATTTTTTTTTTTATTTATAAGGGACACATAATGTTTTATACCTCTGGTGAATGTAATCCAATCAATCCTATTTCCATAGATGTATTTTGTATATACAGCTTGCTGACACCTTATTTTGAAAACCACATACTCACATGTGTTTACTTCCTCTAACTTTGTCACTATCTCCGTTATCTTTATCCATCCACGGTCAGCTCTGTTTAAATGCATTTATCATAAATGTCAGCATACAGGCGCTCTACGAACACGGACATGAGAGTGACGGCCGGCTCGACCGCACGTTACCGTAGAACAACAACATTTCCTGTCCGTGACAGAGTTAGCATGCAGCTTTAGCTCGATGTTTAGCTTTAGCCGTGATGTCTAGCTTTAATGCATGAAACCCAAATGTTTCCGTCCTTTATGGATGTGTAGGGTTTACCATGCTGGATTTAACATGGAGGGTGGAGGTCATTACTTAGATTATAACAATAACAGCAGTAACTTCCTTCTACCTTTGCATAGACTCAAATGAAGCAAATATATTGATTCTACCATTAAAATATCTAAAAACACAGTACAGTACTTGAGTAAATGTACTTAGTTACATTCCAACACTGATGCTGAGTTTAGGCTTAACTGTTCAAAAACTGCAAAAACCGTCCTGGTTGGAAGAATTTCAGTATCAAAACTATCTGTAATCTCAAACTACTGTCTTTGGCCTTCACGCGGTTTGAACCCCAGCAGATGTGTAATGCTGATAACTTTCTGTTTGACAGTTTTTCAGCCTTTTCACAGGAAGTATTTCACTCCCGTCACTCTCCAGCTTCCTCTCCGGGGTCTCCGGGGTTCGACGGGAGGAACTGGAATACCAAAACGCTCCGAACAAACATGCTCCTTATTGAGCCGGCTGGCATTTTTATGACAGGATGGTGTGTGTTAGTGAAAGGCATGTCACTGTGGGCCGCCAAGAGCACACACACACACACACACACAGCGGGAGAAGAGTCCAAACACAACTGGGGCAAATAAACAAATACAGTAAAGCCTTTTTCCTGCTGGGAATCACACCCCAGGAGGCCCCGTGGTTCCCATAGTGAGACGGAGAGGAATTGGGGAGGAAATGGGATTCAGTCGTTTCTCTCTGTGCTGAAGCTTATCCTTAATTCTGAACCCCTTACAGCCATATTAGTATTCCACAGTGGCCTGACTTAAGCTAAATGCAATTAGACCCCTTTTCATGCTTCAGGGATCACGTTGGCATCCATGACGGAGGTTGTGAGGTGTGTGTATGTTTTCATTTGTGGACGAGGACTCTCTCGTCGGACCTGTAGTGGGTCCAGAGAGTTTGTAGTTTATAGTAGAAGAGCCCTTTGTGACTTAAGGTTTACAGCGTGTTTTATCTTAGTGGCACTGAAATGTGTTCAACACCACAGGCGCCCAAACAGGACTCGTTTACACTGCACTGGACAAGATGTTAACAGCAGTGGCAAGTTCAATTAGAAATTATCTCAGTAAAAGGCTTGTGACAGTTAAACTTAACCTAATGCCACAGTTTTATGTGCTCTGATCCCAGTTTAAGAAACACTGGTCGTAAGATAAAAACTAAACTTTAAAAAATAAAAGCACTACACAAAACAGTTCCTTCTTTAGCCAGGCAGGTAGGTCAGCCGGTTCACCACTTTGGTAATGTGTCCATTATTGGATGACAGATATTCAAGGTACTCAGAGGATGAATCCTACAGACTTTGGTGTGTACATGTTACACAGAATTTGTTCCAACTTGATTTTGATTTCTTTTGAAAAAAGCTTCATTAATGCTTGATTTAAATGAAAATTTGGACATATTTAATTTAAGCAAATTTCTTCCACAGGTGATGTTTGTGTTTAGAAAACATTTTAAAGGTCCAGTGTGCAGCATTTATGGGGATCTAAAGGCAGAAATGGAATATTGGGACTAACTAATTTCTGCTTTCCAAACTGATTAAAATAAAATACCAGGATGAAATGAAACGCTTCGGTAAACAAACATAGGACAACACCTGAAGTAGAAATAGAGGATGAACAAACATGAATAAAATTACAGTTACAAGTGACAACATCTGATTACGAGGGCGGGCGACTCTCCCTCGTCATCCTGCTCCTCTCTGACGACGAGGCTCAACCCCCGCTGAGGTGACCTTCCACCTCCTCCTCCTCTCCAGCAGGGAGGACGGTACCAGCTCCGGCTAACTGTCCCGGTCCTGCTGTGATTAAAATGTCCCCTGCCCGTCACCCACAAGGCCAGCGTGGACACTGCTATCCCCTCCCTGCCTCTACATGCTGCATTCAGGTCATGTGGGAATTTACCACCAGCACTGAGTTGGTCAATTAAAGAGTCACAAGTGTTCGTGCACGAGAGCTCATGAAGAATTCAGGAAGTCAGGTGTAACTTCCCCCAACAGGTGACGTGGGTGCTGTTCTCACGTCAGGTTTTATTTTAATCCAGCAGCTTTAAACCCAGCTGATCTCACTCTTCAACAGCAAAGAGAAAACCTGCTGCACTTCCTTTTTAATCCTTTAACTTGAATCCTTCTGTTCTCTCAGTCTTTTCTAACGTCGTCTACAGGTTACGCTGTTGGTGGTGTTACAGCTGTGAACGTAGCTGTAGCAGACAGTGTGTGTACAGTTTGTTGGTGAATAAATGCTACGAGGCTACAAGCTACAACTCCTCAGCTGGAAGTCCAGAGCCAACTTCCTGTATCTGCGCCGGCTCTCTCTTAAGGTGGACCAGCTTTCCTCCTTAAAGTGACGAGCTGCTACTCTGAGTTTTTATCAGCTTTTTAATTACTTATTAATATTTATTTTAATAGCGTTAATCAGTTAAATGCTTAATGTTGGTTGAACGGTTAATTATTAACATCTATAATCTGCAGAGTTTCAGCCCTCTTTGTGTTTCTGTGATGATTTTCTGAGGGAGTTACATGAAAAAGACGAGGCTGCTTATTTCATGGAAACTAAACTTCTCACGGAGAAATTTCATTTCTTGGTTTTTACTTTAGTCTTTTACGACATCCTTGAACCTCAGCAGTGTGCCACACTGCGGATGCAAAGGTCGAATTAAACACCGGCTATGCTGTTATTCTCATCTTCCCACAAGCCTCAAAGATGTTTTAATAAGGAGGAAACATTTATCTTTAGAGTCCTGATGAGAAACTTCACAGTAGAATATAATTCTGCTGGCGACCACGACGGTACAGATGTGACAGGAAGTGTTGTGTGAATGTATTTGTGTTTGTTCCTCATTATCACTGCTGCTGTTAAAGACCGGTGCTGTTAACGACCGACACGACAAGTATAATCACAACCTTCCTGGTTTCCTGACGCCTCTTTCGGCTGTAATGAGCTCTCTTTGTTCTTCATTTCAGCCCCTTTACTCTCCTGCTGTAACCATGTTTCTGTTGCTCTGTCATAGATGCTGCAGAGGCAGAATAATAATGATAATAAGGAAGGAATAATGATAATAATAATAATAATAATAACAGTAATGATAGTGGAGAGGTTGATTGGTTCAGCTGTGGTGCGTTCAAAGCCGACACAATCACCACACACATTCAGAGCACTTTAGCGTCCAATTATCTCTTATGTGGTCATTAAAAATCAATCATCTCTGGTGACATTTAAAAAAGCAGTGTTGCAGAAAGTGTTGTTGTTTATATCAAAAAGTTTCTGGTTATGAAACTGGTCATAGTCATTTTCAGGTTGGAGGTTTCTGTTAAACTGAATCTGCACAGATCTGAAGTTTAGATTTCCAGTCAGAGTTACTGTGGAGGTGAAAGTTTTACTGCAGGTGTTTTAACTCTGAATGTTTTCACTTTCTTTTCTCGTCCCCCACAAAATCACCTTCCCATACAACTAAACTGCACAACCAAAAATACGTTCAACAAAGATGCAAGTAAGTCCAGTGTTTGCTTGACCCATCCACCTGTAGTGGACCTCCTCGCTTGTCATAACCGTTATTATTCAATAAGTTTTTATTGAACGCATTTTCATTCATGGTTCGGGATGTTAATCATTAACTGTTTAACCGATAACCAACATAAAGCACTTCTGCTGATTAACGCAATCGGTTGAAAAGACATATGGTGAGGTGAACATAAGGTGAAAAGACATATTAATAATTAATTAAAAGGCTGATAAAAACTCAGAGGAGCGTCTCGTCACGTTATGGAGGAAAGCTGGTCCACCTTAAGAGAGAGCCGGCGCAGATACAGGAAGTTGGCTCTGAACTTCCAGCTGAGGAGTTGTAGCTTGTAGCCTCGTAGCATTTATTCACCGACAAACTGTACACACACTGTCTGCTACAGCTACGTTCACAGCTATAACGCCACCAACAAACACACACACACACACACACACACACACACACACACACACACTCACTGAAGTTACAATACAGTGGGCACAAAACCACTGGCAACGGTAACAGTTGGCAGCTGCTAACGTAGCACAAATACACACACTGTTTGTTTGACAATCGCTATTGTTAATCTGGGCAGACACACAGCTGACGATCTGCTGAACTGCAGACAGTGAACGCAGCACCGTGGCTGCTACAGTAACTCTCCTGATGGTGAACTGGAGACAGTGAACGCGCCCGTGGCTGTAAGTAACTCTCTGTGGTGCCTGGAGAAGTGACGCAGCACCGTGGCTGCGACAGTACTCTCCTGACGGTGACCTGGAGACAGTGAACGCAGCACCGTGGCTGCTAAAGTAACTCTCCTGACGGTGAACTGGAGACAGTGAACGCAGCACCGTGGCTGCTACAGTAACTCTCCTGACGGTGAACTGGAGACAGTGAACGCAGCACCGTGGCTGCTACAGTAACTCTCCTGACGGTGACCTGGAGACAGTGAACGCAGCACCGTGGCTGCATGAGAGGCACTAATCTTGTCACTTAACGGTTAATAATCGGTTAACGAGGGTCGGTAATCAGTTGAGAAAATTAGCATCCTTAGTATGAATATTAACATTCAACAGTTATGAAGTGACGTGTGCAGCACAGTCTGGTGTAACTCTTCACACAAACAGCAGATGACGTCTCGCTTTCAGCAGCAGACACTAAACTATTATGTGCCAACACTTCCAGATATAATGCCCCATTATTAGAAGGCTAATATTGTGTTGTAACGTAAACGTGCAGATTTAGTCTGCAGTCAGTTACGTCATCGGTTGTTAAATGGGTGACCCTTCTAACGTGAGGGTGCTACGTGTGTTAGCATGCTAACACGGTTGAGTTCTGGTTGGACGGACAGACTGGGAGAGACAGATGATTGTTTTGGACGCACGGTAATAACATATATTAGTGTACTAGTGTGAAGTGTTGCCTCATCAGCTGTTTGTTGTGAAGTGGGTGTGTGTGTGTCTTTGTGAGTGTGTGTGTCTTTGTGAGTGTGTACGCACAGTTTCATCTTACAAAAAGGTGCCACATGGTCCAGTTTTACCTAAATTAGCAGCATTGCTCCTGTGTTGTTTGTGTTGATATTGTCACAGTTGCTACACATATTTCAGCCCCGTCTCCTACAAAATTACCTTCCCATACAACTAAAGGTACAGTTTTTTTTTTTTTCAAAATAAACTTCATTTTGGAGATTTAAGCAACATAACTCCTAAAAGATTACTAAAAGTTTGGGTTACAGCCCCTCCACACCCAGAGACTTTGGCATTTCTGGGCAGATCTCGTCAATCCCCGGGTCCTTGACACTGTGGAGCTGTTTAACTACCTCAGTGACTTCCCCCAGGGAAATTAAATCCAGCTATCTCAACTTAAATCCAGTTGTCTAGACTTTAAATCCAGTTAAATAGACTTTAAATCAGGTTATATAGACTTTAAATCACGTCACATGGACTTTAAATCAAGTTATATAGATTTAAATCCAGTTAAACAGACTTTACATCAAGTTAAAGAAGACTTTAAATCAGGTTATATGGACTTTAAATCAGATTATATGGACTTTAAATCAAGTTATATAGATTTAAATCAGGTTATATGGACTTTAAATCAAGTTATAGAGACTTTAAATCCAGGTAAACAGACTTTAAATCCAGTTAAACAGACAATATTGTTTTTAAATCTATCTTATCTTTATTTACTGAGGAATTCGGGAAAAAGATTTTATAGAAAATAGACTTTAAATCAAGTTATATAGACTTTAAATCAAGTTAAAGGGACTTTAAATCAGTTATATAGAAAGAAATGGACTTTAAATCAGGTTATATAGACTTTAAATCAGGTTATATAGACTTTAAATCAGGTTATATGGACTTTAAATCAAGTTAAAGAGACTTTAAATCAGGTTATATAGACTTTAAATCAGATTATATGGACTTTAAATCAAGTTAAAGAGACTTTAAATCCAGTTAAATAGACAGACCAGTTAAAACAAACACTTGTGTATTACAACTGAAAATCTGGCCTCAGTTATCTGAAGTCAGTTATCAATTCATGAACTCATCACATACCAGAGTATTAAGTAAATCAGGTAATCAGTTCAGTCCTCCAAAGATATTCTCTGTTGATTGATCGATTAGTTGATTTAACCAACAGATCTGTAAAACTGAGTTTCTCCACAAACAATCACACAAAAGCTCCACTTTGAATCTGGTGTTTACCAGAGATGGGTTCATAGGTTTCTTAGAAATAAGTCAGCATGAAAAAAAGCATAAAAAATAACTAATACACAAGAAATCTTTGAGCAAAATGACCAATTAATCGACTTCTCGACTAAAATGATGCAGCCCTGAAGTAAACATGTAGACAAACAAACTGTAAAGTCAAACTACAGCAACAGAAATCCATGTTTTCATCTTTCACCTCTTTTCAAGCCACCCAGTGGATCCTCGGAGCGAGTCTGAGCCTTAGTCCGCATCGGTCAAGTTCAACCAGGTCCAGCACAAACCAAGACACAACCTGAACTAGCTCGTCCTCCCATCTCCGTCCGTCCCTCCGACCCACTGACAGGGAGGAAATATGAGCAACGAGAAGTGAGATCAGCCAGATCACAATGCTGCTGTTTGTTACTGTGGCTTCAGTGCAGAGCAGAAATCTGACTTCAGTGGCGAGTCAGTCCCACTCGCAGCATTCCCCCCTCAACACAACAACACAACAACAAGCTCTATTCAGCACTTCACACGGGAGGGAATCGCTGTTTCCAGCCGACTGATGCGAAGCTTTTCCAAGTTTCACAAAAATTAAATGTGATCAGGGAGTTCTCAGTTGAATCCAAAAGCAAAAACAAAATTATAAAACCTTCCCTTTTAAAAGGAGAATTCACTGAGCTGATCACGCCACCAGAATTTGATTACTTTACAACAAATTTACTATTTAATAGGCTCAAAGTGATAAGATGGTTGTGATTTTGGATTGTAGTGGGCTTATTTCAACTTCTGACTTCGATATTCAAACCTAACTCTAAAGATGCTAAATACAAGATTGGGAGCATTTCTATTGCCTCCACACAGCTCTCAACATGGCAGCGACATCAGAGCTAACCATTAAAAGTCAGCCCCGTCTCCCAGAAATGATGCTCCCATTAGGGCTGTCAAAGTTAACACAACAACACCTAAATGCGATACTTAGTGTAATGATGTTACTATGGTAATATGCTAATGTGATAACACTTCAACGTGAATACACTTTAGCGCGATAACACGCTGACAAGATAACGCTTTAACCCAATAACGCGCTACCATGGTAACAATGTGTTACCGCCAGCAATAACGCTTTAACGCATTAATGAGCTAATAACGCTTTAATGTAATTATGTTACCGTATTAATAACACATTACTGGAATAATAACGCTTTAACACGCTGATGCTCAATAACGCTTTAACACAATAATAATACCTCAACATGAGACCTTAACATGATAATAATGCTTTAATGTGTTGATGTGCTAAAAACACTAACACGATAATGCGTTACCACGATAACGTTTGAACACCATAACGCTTTACCATAATAACACATTGATGCGATAATGCTTCAACATGATACTAATGTTACCACGCTAATAACACGACCGCAACAATAGCGCTTTAACGCGCTGGTGCGCTAATAACACTTCAACACGACAACGCATACCATGATAATAATATAACACTTTAACACGATAACGCATATCATGATAATAATATAACACTTTAACACGATAACGCATATCATGATAATAATATAATAACACTTTAACGTGATAACATGTTGACAGAATAGTACTGCCTTATTGCAATAATAAGGAGTCAACACAAATTTGTTTTAACGCCACAAACTTCTTTAACACATTAATGCAACTTGCGATTTTTAGACTAGCAGCTCACTTTTAAAGCTTTAAAGAAGATACTGGTAACCTGTGAAACTAGAAAACCTAAAGGACCAACCACGTCATACTAGCTTGTTGTGACGAAGGCTCAATAACGCTCCAAACTTGGGCTAAATTTCAGCTTAGATGGTGAAACTCTTTCAGACTTTCATCTTTTTGTCTCTATAATTAAAAACAAATTATAAAGTCAGACCCAGTCAGTGAAAGCATCTGTATCATAAAGATGAGCTCACTGCAGAAATTAGTAAAATAACAATAAATATATACACACATTTGCATAAAGCAGCATGTTTGCCCATTCCTATGTTGGTAAGAGTACAAAATTCATTTGTGATTACATATTTGAATCGATTGATGACCTTTGCAATTAAACCATTTCCCATAAAAACTTCTTCTCTGTGCTTCTTTCAAAGTAAAGCATGAAGAAGTGGGAGTTGTGAGAGAGACGGAGACTGAGGGAGGCAGACGCTGACAGTTTGATGATGAACAGTTTCCATTAAAACTTCATTATGAAATGGACGTGATGTACCATGAAGGCTCCTGTGATGTGGCGTATCAGACACATGAGGGAGGGTGGGGTTTGAATGAGCAACCGGACAAGCAGAGGCGAAAAGAAGTTCCCTCCTCGTCTATCTGCGAGCTCCATCGGTACAGGAAATGTCAGCGTTGGTGAGGGGAGAGTTGGCGGGTGGGACATAAGTGCTGTTATCACTTCTGAAGCTCCAGGGTCACGAGAGAGATGCTTTCAGAAATCTCTATTTGTGCTTCACTACCTTCAGAAGTGACTGTGATTCACTTTGTTCAGAGGCTTTCATCTCTGACCAGCAACACGTTTTACCTGCAACAACTACAGATGTTAACAATTAACCATTAACCAACATTAAGCATTTTAACCGATTAACGCTAATGAAATATAACTTATTAATTAAAAAGCTGAGAATAACTCAGAGGAGCGGCTCGTCACTTTAAGGAGGAAAGCTGGTCCACCTTAAGAGAGAGCCATCACAGATACAGGAAGTTGGCTCTGGACTTCCAGCTGAGGAGTTGTAGCTTGTAGCCTCGTAGCATTTATTCACTGACTAATAAACTGTCCACACACTGTCTGCTACAGCTACGCTCACAGATATAACACCACCACTGTAAGTTACGCTACAGCAGGCAGAAATCAATAATTCACTCATATCAGCTTAATAATTATAAATCAAGACCTTCAGTATTTGAAGCAAGCTGCTCGTGATAAATGTGGCAAACACTAAAAAGCTGCTCATGTTGTTTCAGAGTCTTCATATGTTCTGCTGCTCATCTCCAGTTATAAATGTTATTTTTGTTAATATGATCATACATAAGGGAGAAAAAGCCTCTGAAAGAACGTTTAGACTGCTAGAAGATGACGACACAAACAATAAAATTAATCAAATAAATGTAATCTGACAACACTGTAATGTTTCAGTAGTAAAAACACCATTGTCTGAGCGTACGGATCATAAAAAGCAGCCTGCTTGTCTTTCAAATGTCGAGTCTCTTTATCTTGAACATTTTTCTGGCACTCATGCAACCCAACTCCCTCCTATCTGTTTCCTGTCTTCAGCTCTGCATCTGAGATGCAAACAGGCAGTTTGGTGAGTGGGTGGGCATCCTGGCACCGCCGGGCAAAAAGAAAAACCACCAACAGGCCGCAAGAAACACCACCTCTGACCTGAACGTTGAATAATGTGACTAAATTAACAAAAAACACAAAGCACAAGGCAAAACGTTCTGAATGGGCGACTCTGAGATGATTCAGATGTGTAAACGCCCTGAGAAATAAGTCCAGCTCCCAAAAGAAAGTGAGCACTTTGGCACATTTTGGATTAAAAGTAGTTTTTCTTGACAGAGGTGAAGTATTTTGTGAATACTTGGAGACTAGCGGAGCCCTCAACCATCACTAGAAGCTCCAGACAACGACACCGAGCAGACCTTCTTACAAAACTCAGACATCTACGATCAAGGAAAGAAAATTAGCGGAGTTATTCTCCACCGCCGAATTCATAATAACAGAACAAATGAGCCAAATACTGTTTCTAAAAGAATCTGAAGCTATTTTCCCAAATGAGGGCAGTTTTCATACAAAACTGTGCCGACCTTTCTCTGCTTACTTTGTTCAGTCACACAGTGACCTTCACCAAGGCCTGTTTGCTTAATTGTCAGGTATTTTCTATATTACACACAGTATTTCACGTCTTCAGCGGACAAAACAAACATGATGAATGGTTTGGCATTGAGTTGCACAGGAGTAAGAGCTTGCAAACGGTGCCAAAAAACACAGTTTTTAATTGAATTGCGAGAGAAGATACACCGAAGCTGTAAATAATGTAATGAGAGTAATCTCAGCTCTTTATTTTATTAGATGCATCGAGGGGTTACCAGATTAAAAATCACAGTGTAACTGAAACAAGGGAAGTGACAACAAACCAGACAACAACATAATAGGTGAAATTACTCCATCCGTTGAACTCTATACCTGTACTGACTCATCCGGCTGATCTGTGCTGTGCAGTGAAATCTGCTGGTGTGCTCGGTTGGCTTATCGGTCCCGGGACTTGTCCGGTCTTGTTAATGACAAACCGATGACGGTCGTGATGCTGTTGGCACCAGTTTCTGTTCAGCCTCGCAGCTTGTTGACGATCAGCTGCGTTTGATCAACTTGTCCTCTGGATGGAGGCAGATCGGTGGGAGTTTAGTGGTGTTTTCTCTTGATGTGGGTGTGTGCTACACCAGTTTTAGGCTGGTTACACTACACAGAGATATGTCACACATTGTTCCTGGATGCAGTAATTCATTTACGCTAGCCAGCGTTGAAGTACTCAACATCAGTCCTGGTCTAAAGACCACTTTCTGAAGGTCTTGTCTTTGTCTCAGAGAAAGACGACCCTGAGTTGTATTTAAAGACCTCTACTAGAGATGATCTGACTTTTTGAGGACTGATAGCGATACCTGGACTCTGGACGTCGTACGATACCGAGTACTGATCCGACACCAGTGTTTAATTAATAAGCTGTATGCCTCTCTGTGTGGGAGACATCAGGCTTGACTTACACGTTGCTTTCCTAACTTTGGAAAATAAATAAATACATGATTCAAATCCATCATGAACTTTTGGAGTAATCCGGCAAACCAACGCCGGTGAAAACTGAACTTTAAGGGCTTGGAAGGAGGTAATAATACTCTTCAAAATAGTGGCCTTTTTTTACTTGTTTAAAAGAAATTAACACCGATTAAAATAATATATAATACTGACTTGAATATAAACAATTTATAATGGGAGGTGGAGGTCTTATTATAGCCTCTGTAGGGTGTGTTGTTATTTTACAGCCTTTCTTCAGTCAGTAAACCCTAAAGGTTAAAAAAACGAGTAGAAAGTGTCTCCGGATGCCTTCAGTGTAGAAGCAAAGCAGGGACAGATGGATGTAATATTAGAGGAGAGATTAACAGAGCACTACAGCGCCAGCAGATATTCTCACAAAGCAAATATTAATCAATATCAAAGTGTCTGTCAGTGGGCGAAACAGCAGCCTGGAACATTATGAGATGCAGTGGCTTTGTTCAGAGAGAGAGCTAAATACAGGTACACCCCTTCCTCCTCTTTTTTAAGCCCTTCTTTTAACTTCTTGTATGACAGGAGCAAAATAAGTGCATTATTATTATCTTTAGCAGATGACGCTGCTCTGAGAGACATTCAGAGAAAGTGAAGAGTCGCCGTTCCTCAACTAATCCGACTTCCTCATCGGTTAAGGTCAGAGTCTGAGGTCGCTTCCTTGTTTCTCTGGTTTAAAACAACACTTTTACTGCCAAACTAGCAGTTATTAAAGCCAGACTGACTTCTGTACACAAACCCACAATATTTAAACCTTGTCAAACTAAAAGACGGAGGCTGATTTAAAGGCTTTACCCCACCGGGTTAATTAACTGTCGCACACCGAGATGATAAATAGTGGAAAAGACGCCTCTGTGGTTGGATGTGTTACACAAGTGTTACCAAATAAACTTGAAAAAAAAATTAGTGTTTGGTGGATTATTTCTCTGTTATAATGCTAATCGTCATTGTATTCTACATAGTTGGAAAGCCTGTTTATTTACCTTCACAACGCTGTCCAACTTGTAGGATCATGCATTAGTGGGATGAGCAGCACAGCTGATAATGTCGGCAGAGCTCAGGTGAAATCTGCCATAATTCTCTACCAAAGCTAAACGGCGTTTTCTCCTGTTGGTGTTCCCTCTTGCCTGATTAGCAGCAAATCATCTGACGTCAAAATCATGCTGGTGGTGAATTCACTGTTTTCTTACCATAAGTAACTGAACTTGCATTTGCCAAATTTTTACCCGGTTTTAGCGCTCTGGCCTTAAGTTTGACGAAAACAACGTCAGCGATGTTACTCAGCTTTTCACTTCTAATGAGCACACCGCTCCCCTTGACTGACATGGGTGTGCAACAATAAAGTCTACCCGGGAAGCACAGCTATTCCCTTTGGTTCCACTTTAAAGTTGTATTAGGGTATAAGATAATGCATTTATTTTGAAATGAAAGTAACAATGCATTTTTAAGACTCACCAAAATTGGATTAAAGACATTTTGTGAGATTTTAAGACATTATGAGGCCTTAAATTCATTATTTATTTGTTACGTTATAGTATTTTTTAGTTTTTTTGAGACCCCTGCGGTGACTGACTGCAAGCCAAACCATACAAATCATCACATCATGATCAACTGGAGGTATCATTTGACTGGAGAAGTTTTAATACTAAGTTAAGATACTTGGGTACTTATGTCAGTACCTAGCCATACATATACACACATACATGGGGCGGCAGTAGCTCAGTCTGTAGGGAGTTGGCTTGGGAACTGGAGGGTCACCGGTTCAAGTCCCGACATGGACCAAGAACTGAGTGTGAACTGGTAGCTGGAGAGGTGCCAGTTTACCTCTTGGGCACTGCCGAGGCGCCCCTGAGCAAGGCACCAAACCCCCAACTGCTCGGGGCGCTTTTCAGGAGCAGCCCCATCACTCTGACACCTCTCCATTGTTGCATGTTTGTGCATGTGTGTGTTCAGGTCTGCATGTACCGTCTATAAGTTAACAACAGAGTGAAAAAATTGAATTTCCCCTCATGGGACTAATAAAGGACTATCTTCTTCTTCTTCTTCTTCTTCATACTCTTATCAATAGTGTGATATTGATTACAGTCATGCCAAAAAAACACAAACAACAGACATTTCACTTCTTTGCAGGCAGTTTTTACGTAGCCACAGTTCACACATTCACTACAGCAGCCTAAACTCAATAATGAATCATGTTTGAGGGGCAACAGAGACTCGTTTGATATATAATTTAATAAGACTAGGTGTGAAGCAGCAAGCAGGGATCAATATGTCCTCCTAAATATGACACAAGCAATGCAAAACTATAAAAACAAGCTCAGATGTTCAAATGAAGCTGCGGCCGCTGATGTGTTTTGAGATTAAACTCTGCTCTGACAGCAGCGGTATGAAGTGCAGCGCAGCTTTTGCCCTTTAGGGAGGACAGACAGGCAATTAGCTCGGCTGCTACAGCGTGGATGTCAGCAGGCGGCTTCAGACCCGAAACACCCGCCGGGCCTGGACGGTCTGCCGCTCCCTCCAAAACCAACCAGCAACCGCTTTTCCCTTCACGCGCCGGTCCACACAATATAAACACATACAGATGGTTCACACGTCCGTATGCAAAACACAAAAAACGTGTCCTTGTTTGAAGCTTCTGGTGCAGCATTTGAATGTGTGAGTGGACCGTTGAGTGTTGACATGCTCCAGGAGGACAGACAGGTATCAGGGCTGCTGAATAATGCAGTGAGATGCTGAGCTGCTGACCAGGAGAAGCCTGCAGTCGAGTCTCTCTTTAGACTTGTTCGAAAACAAAACTACTCTGCAAACAAGGACAAATGACTCTGCACTGTGTCGACATTACGGCTGTCAGAGTTAGCGTGATAATAAGGCAAATTTGTTTTAATGGCACTAATTTCTTTAATGCATTAACATAACTGTGATTTTTAGGTTGGAAAAATGCAGACTTTTAAAGCTTTAATAACGCATTAACACAATAACGCGTTGATGCGATAATGCTTTACGCAATAATAACATTTTAACGCAACAATAACGTTTCACACATTGATGT
This sequence comes from Pterois miles, assembly GCA_947000775.1. Taxonomy (NCBI): domain Eukaryota; kingdom Metazoa; phylum Chordata; class Actinopteri; order Perciformes; family Scorpaenidae; genus Pterois; species Pterois miles. The sequence goes on from CAMQGK010000549.1 coordinate 3,491,342, forward strand.
GCTAATAACACTTTAACATGACAATAACACTTTAACGCAACAATAACGTGTTAGCATGAAAGGCTTTAACACAATAACGCTTTAATGTGATAATAATGCTTTAAGGCTATAACGTTGTTGATGCGTTAATAACACTTTAACACAATAACAACCATGTGATAACACATTAACACAAATTTGTTTTACTGTCTCTAATTTCTTTAACGCATGAACACAACTTGCAATCTTTAGGTTGTAGCGGCTCAGTTTTAAAGCTAAAATGAAGATACCGGTATCATATGAAACTAGAAAACCTAAAGAATCCAACTACTACTACTACTACTACTACACTATACTAATATTTTAACAGTGGAAATGTGTTAATTCACCCATAAAGCCCAACTCCAGCCAAACCCTGGCGAGTAACCACAACTGGACGAAATGAACATAGAAACACTTTCCAGTCACGTCTATATTGGACAGTTCAAAAAGAAGTTAACTTCGAAGTATAACACAGATTAAATATTTGTCAGTTCAGCAAATATGTCTTGTTATTTGGCGTACTTCCTTTTATCGTCCCAGTTTTAGATTTTCAGAGTGCTTTGATAGAAATTCAGGAGGCTCGCTATGTCTCCGCTGTGTTGGATATAATCTCTAAATCAGACCGTAACACAGGTTTTGTTTGTCTCTATAAATTAATCACACCAAACACTGATGCGGTGGGTGTATTGCTAAATCATAATGAGGTCCCGGGGTGATTCTGCTCTGCTGTGAACCGGCTTTAATTGAGGGTCGAGGCCTCGGGGCTCCTGCAGGCTGCTGCAGCTCAACCACGAGTCAATATGCTGACAGAGTTTTCTTTTAACCAACACAAATGGGATTCATGTTTTCTTCACATTCACATGGTGACTTGTTTCCTCTATCAGGTTAAATAGCGCCTTGCTCAAAGGCATGTACAGCAACACTTCTGGAGGTCTGAATGTAGCTCAAGAGTCAGGAGACAATTAACAGGATAAAAAAGTAGTAAGAAATCAGATGTTGCATAAAGTCTTATCTATTTTTTCCCAACATTCTTCTTAGCATTCACTGTGCCTTCCTGGATGATTTTACCTCTAAATACTGTATAACTCAAATTAACATAAATAATCAATTTTTAGTTGACTTATTCTGGTGCTGAACAATTGATTTTCGCTCTGTGCTCAGCATAACCTCAACTTTCCACGTTCCTGATGGATTATACACGTACTACACCCTGCTTCTGTTCAAAGGTAAAATTATCATAAAAGTCACATTACATTGGTGTCACAGTCTTCACCGAGGGATTACGCATTATTCAGTCACAGTTACTACGAGGAACTTTCATTGTACTTTGATTTCGGCGGTCCCGGTGGGTAAACGCCGTAGTGTTTCCAAGTATCAGAGTCTGGTTCTGGTTTCTCCTGTGCCTCCTTTCCCATCGGCGGGCCCAGCAATACAGCCTGGACCTCCAATATATTACCAAGAATTGTTTGCTCCAGTGCAACGTCAGTGCGGAACAGCAGAGCTACGCTTCCGCCATTTTGGACTGAAAGCGACTACCGGACACCAGTAAAACAGTCCGCCTAAAAAGTGCCGCACAAAATTAAAACAACAGGATTTCTATTCTATTGTCATATTCTACTGAAATCACATACATAAATAAATAATAAAATATTATAAATATGATTTACATTTTCAGTTCAACATGGCGGCAATGGCTGCTGTATAAAATAAACAAAACAAAAACGCTTAATTATTTCATCTGATTTTGTTGTATTATAGTTGTATAGTAGTAGTATTATGTTTCTTTCTGGCAAGCTTGTCTGACCTAGCAACAGTAACTAAGGAGGGCGGGACTTAGGTCAATCGATCAGTCAGTTAGTTGATTAATTAATTAGCTGAATGTAAGAATTTGCTGCTTTTGTTTATCTTATGTGGTAATAAGTTTTGTTTTGGACTTTTGGTCAGAAAAACAATGAATTTCACAGCATCGCTTTGGACTTAAGAAACAGTAATGATCATTTTTCTTTCTAGCTGACATTTTATAGTGCAAATGATTTACCTGTTAATTAAGAAAATGTAATTGCTCCGTTTTAAGGGATCACAAGGGTAAAAAAAAAAACATGGACCCCTGCCATATTGCTGCTCTGACATCCATAAAAAGCCATAATGTTGTATTAAGTGAAATATTGTTTTATTTAAAGGTGCAGTGTGTAGAATCTGGAGGCATCTAGTGATGAGGCTGCAGATTGTAACCAAGTCAAACTTCCTCCGAGTGCCAAGCGTGAAAAAAATGGCAAAAATGGCTATATGGCAGACTTATTATGTGGCTATAAATGGCTCATTTTAAGCCAACAAAAACAACAACTCTTATTTTCAGTGATTATACACTAATAAAAACATACTTCTATTTCATTTCTGCTCATAGATCCCCTAAAATTTCTGATCACAAGGGCAAAGAAAATGCTATAGGGTTCCTCTGACGTCCATCAAAGAGCCATAATGTTATACTGATGTAAATATTCTTTTATTAAAATGAGCATGTTAACTGTATTTTGTTTTTGGATGTCTAAGCATGCTCAGTCGCATATTTACGCTGCACGGTTACATTAACAGGCTCACACCACCAACATCTGCTCGCCTCATCTGCACCATCACACCTCACAGCACTGCAGTGAGCGTGTGGATCTACGCATGCTGTATCTGTTGGAGGCCATCTCCAAATCTGCCTGCATTGATCTGCGCCGAGAGAAGAGCCAAGGTGAATTCCTGAGCAGGGCTGATGGACGGAGATAAAGACAACGGCCAAATGGAAAAGTGCAAATCTTTCCCGGGCAGTCGATAAAGCCGCCGAAATCTCTAACACACTCTCTCTGTTTAAGTGTCTGCACCTTTAGAGCTGATTACACACACTTACCTGCCTCGCAATGACTTTCACACACTTGTCATGGAGGCTAATACACACTCACAGCAGCAGTTTGGAGCTGGAGGCTGAGTGCAGGTTGGTTCATGTTAAAAGGTTCCACTTGTAGTGACAGTAAATCACTACGACATGAAGTTAGTGGCATTACAGTAGTTACTGCACAGCACTTTATATTCCTCACTAAGTGACTCAAGGTCAGGCATACCACGTGTTTGAGTTCAACACCACAATCGTGATTTTTGAACCTGTTTTTTGTTTGTTTGTTAAACTTGAAATAAAACAAACCTTAACATAAGCAAACAACTTGAGTGTGTTAAAATATGGATATCTCATCTTGTCATCGTCAGGAGAGTTACTGTAGCAGCCACGGTGCTGCGTTCACTGTCTCCAGTTCACCGTCAGGAGAGTTACTGTAGCAGCCACGGTGCTGCGTTCACTGTCTCCAGTTCACCGTCAGGAGAGTTACTGTAGCAGCCACGGTGCTGCGTTCACTGTCTCCAGTTCACCGTCAGGAGAGTTACTGTAGCAGCCACGGTGCTGCGTTCACTGTCTCCAGTTCACCATCAGGAGAGTTACTGTAGCAGCCACGGTGCTGCGTTCACTGCCTCCAGTTCACCATCAGGAGAGTTACTGTAGCAGCCACGGTGCTGCGTTCACTGCCTCCAGTTCACCATCAGGAGAGTTACTGTAGCAGCCACGGTGCTGCGTTCACTGTCTCCAGTTCACCATCAGGAGAGTTACTGTAGCAGCCACGGTGCTGTGTTCACTGTGCGACGTTTGCAGCTAGCTGCTAGCATTGCTGGCTGCTTCATGCTCGCTGTAGCGTAACTTCAGCTAGTTTCCAACAGACCGTGTGTGTGTGGTGGTGGTGTTATAGCTGTGAATGTAGCTGTAGCAGACAGTGTGTGTACAGTTGATTGTCGGTGAATAAATGTTACGAGGCTACAAGCTACAACTCCTCAGCTGGAAGTCCAGAGCCAACTTCCTGCATCTGCGCCGTCTCTCTCTTAAGGTGGACCAGCTTTCCTCCATAAAGTGACGAACCACTTCTCTGAGTTTTTCTCAGCTTTTTAATTAATGAATTATTAATATTTCTTTTAACCATTTTAACCGATAGCGTTAATCGGTTGAAATGCTTAATGTTGGTTAATTATGGTGGCCCTGAGGGTTACGTTATGTCATGTTTCCTGAAATGTTGCTGTACTTCCTGCTAATTACTAAATGCAATACAAGCTAGATTTAGTGCTGTGACAACGTCAGCACAGGTTGCTAAAGTTGGCTTTTTAAAATTTGCCAGCATGTGTCATAATGACAAATGCTGGCTCAGCACACTGGCCGAACAGGACCAGCGAAACTGGAAATCGACCCAAATCTAGCGGGGACAGGTCTGATTCATCATTAGTAGCTGATGTGACACAACCTGAAGACACCAGGAGAGCAAAGGCTGAATTGTTTGACTGGGCTGTGACAAATTTAATTTGCTGTCCAACTTGTACCCATAAATCCTCCAGTATCCAGTCAATCCTGTTGCCCCCGAGAGGCCAGGGAAACAAAACACTCACAAGGGACAAACAGAAAAGTCATCCAGTCAAACTCAAAACACCCAAAAACCTCCCTCTGAGGCTGAAGGCAGGCCATGCATCAAATGTCCCACAGCTGCTTAAAGTTTTGCCATAAAAACCCTTTTATAGCCAAAGTCATCATTATGTGTTGGTGTTAGCTGGAGGCAAAACAAAGCAAAGACTGGAGGAACACTAGCGGTGGGCTAAAGTTACACATCCAAAATGTCATCTTGCTCTGTTGTTGGCTGCCAAAATCCAGACGACAAACTGCGATTCGAAGGTCTAACAAACTACAGTATGGGAGAAAGGTATCAGATATGGAGAGAAAATGTCACTAATAGTTTAACCTTCTCACGGCTGGGGTTAGCAGATGGATAAACTAGGCTAACAACATTTTCACTCCATCTCTGAAACACATCGCTGAAGTTGTACGACTCTCTTTACTGCAGGATAGTTAACTACAGGCATCCAAAGATTTATATGCCCTCAATTTGTCTTTACTGGCCACCAGCCTGCCGGTTGGATGGCTGTAAAATGCATTAATGGCCGTTACATGACCGAGTCGTGTAACTGAGCGGATGTCCGATATGCGCCATTGTGCAAGACCCCAGAAGATCTGGGTACTTTTTCAGCTATTTTGACTTCATGCGCCTTTGAACAACTTTTATAGGATTGAATGGGGCCCCGCCTCCAACGCTGGATCTAGCTCTATTGATACATCCATGGTCAGTCTCGCTGACTGACTTCTGCTCGGACTCCTACTGCTAGCGGTGTAGGAGTCAGCTAATCTGGTCTGGTAACACTGGTGATCCTGGAGAGTGAGTGACAGCATGTACTGATAAACTAGTATTTTCTTCAACCATTGTTGAAAAAAAACAAAACAAGCCAAGAATACTTGCTAGACAGCGTTCACTAACGCCACGCTTATTCTGCCTCCACTTAACGCTCTGGCCACAAAAAATGTCATCATGTTGAGGTGAAAAGGGGACTATTTGCCTAAACATTCAAAATAATTGTTATGAATGAAAGATTAATTTTCTTCTACAAACACAAAAAAAAGCTCAAGGGAGAAATCTGACATACTGACGGGTAGCGTTACAACTCAACTATTTCTCAACAAATAAAGGCAAATGAATGTGAAGATGATGTTATTTAAATCTATAAATCTATAACAACATAAATAGTATTACATGTTTGTCATTGCTACTGGGAAAAAAAAATGCCAACACTATTTATGCCAGCACTGATTCATTTTTCATAATTCCTATTAAAAACAAAGCGTTTCAGCCCGGAGTACTGGTGACTCCTCTGGGCTGAATCCATTAAAATGACCACTGGGTAGTTCAGAGGTTAACTTCTTCTGTAGCTGTAACATTAAGCTCACTGGCCCCTGGTGTAAAATAAAGACACATCTGTCCATGTCCACCGCCTAAACCAATGATCAGTTCACTCCCCACGATAATAAAAACACCTGTAACATCTGCCGCCATCCATCATTAAACAGCAACGATTCAGGAATAAGCAACTTTTAACCAAAATATTGACTTCCCAAATGAATGTAAAGCTGCAGCACACACTTGCGTGAATTAATTGGTCCTCCATGAGTGGACTAACGGGGGTTAGATGATAAATTAAAGCTGTTTGAAAGCCAGCTGGCAAGAGACAACAAGCATTTTCTACCTGAATAAACACCTTTAAAGGTGAGTCCTTGTTGGCTTTTAGAGCAGGAATATTCTTCTATCACATGAATGCTTTGTCTTTAAAGGGCTGGGAGCTGGTGTGTGATGGACTGCTTTTAGTAGTGTAACGGACAACGGTCCATATGGATCCACCCCAAGAAGAAGAGAAAATTAAAAAGTTATTTAATCCAAAATGTACAGCCTGACACATCCCACGCACAAATAGGTAAACACATGCCTGGCAATATGCTTGAGAATAAAGTGCTGCAGGAAAATTATCATAAATGATCATCAATGTCCTAATTACAACACATTTTAGGCGAAATCTGCAAGAAGAACGAATTTACCTGCCCATCAACCACTCATTAAATTTATGCAAATAAATGGAAATACAGAGGCTCCTTTTTTTTTTTTTTTTTTATTTGAGGAGCAATGAAGCGAGGAGTCGGCAAGCTGTGGCTTTCCTCCTCCTGCAGAGGGGAAGAAAAGCTCAGACAAACTACGACAATTAAAACAGCACTTAACTGTCGCAACGATGGGCACAGATCGAGGCTATCGCGCACAGGCTGAGCCAATCGGGTGACAGGATGAAGCGGGTTAGAGGTCACAGAGTGTTCCATTACCCCGGGCATCATGCTTCATTATTCATTACACACCAGAGAAATGCCACTGCAGGACACACACACACACACACACACACACACACACACACACACACACAACACTACACTACACTACACTACACTACACTACACTACACTACACTCTCGTCCCAGAGCAACAGAGCTATTACAGCGGTGACTCCGGGGGAAAGTCTCTCCCATCCACAGACAGAAGTTTAACCTCATCCACAGTGACGCCGAGTACAACTTTACTATGAAATTGGACCATTTCCATGCCAAGAAAAGAGAAACATTCAAGTATGGAAAGTGCTTACAATGTTAGCCATAAGTGAGTAATGTATATAATACAGAGCTCAACAGTAAGGACAAATAAAATGCCAAACTGGGCTAGTACCTTAAAATAATGATGGAAGTTGCACATATGCAGCACCAGTTGGGCACTTGCAAGAAAATGATGGCAAGTAAAGACAAATTCATCAGCTGAAGCACCAGCGAGCATTTCAAATATCCTGGAAACAGGAGCTTCGTTGGGTGGCGTTAGAGCAGACCTGGGCAATATACGGGTCGTGGGTCAGAACTGGACCTCGTGATGGTTTTTGCTTGGCCCGGGAGCTCTCAGACAAACCACACAATTTTACTTATGAAGCTAAAAATCAGTAAAGAAAATAGCTTTTATTTTGAAATGCTTGTGTATTATTAGTCTATAATAAGTCATGGAATGATAGGTATTTTTTCGCGGAGGTTGGCGGTAAAGCTTTGAGCTTAGTTTGCAACTAACATGGCTGAGTTCAAAGACTACAACTTAAACCTACTTTGAGACAAAACATGCAGAAAAATCCAGAAACCTGTCTGGAGATGAGAAGGACAGCTAGCTAGCTAAGATGGACTGTTTACAAAGCTGCATGAACCAAAGCAGGAAATCTAAGTGTTAATGTTAAGTTAAACGTTAAGATTTGCTAATGGAAACATCACTACGTAAAACAGTCAGTCCAGTACAGTTCATAGACTCCTGTATATAATGTCATTTTCTTAACAACATGCTGTTTGGAGTGATTTTCAGTATAATAAATGCTGAAAAATAAGAGCCCAGTATGTTTTCTATAGTGATAAAATAGAGGTTACCCGCGGTAACAATCTGGGTTTCTCATGTGGCCCCCAGGAAAAATAATGGTCCACCCCTGTGTAAGAAGATGTGAGCGAAACTCCAGATTACTTATTTGATAACCACTAATAAATAAAGCAATTTGTGTCGGCACAAGTACAAATTGAATTCGGGCAGGAGATTTCAAAACCGAAATATTCCAAGTGGTTATTGCTGCTACTAAAACAGAGAGTCTAATAAATCTTTGTGAAACTGAACCTAGAGTGGAAAAGCCTTGGATGCAGGATTTCGACCGCTGAAACCACCATTAAACTAATGAAGACGTTACAGGAGGATTAACAGCTCCTGACAGCAAGGACAGGCAGCTTTCATTCTTGTTTGACACTGACGCTTCAGATTCACAGTGTCAGGGAAGGACTACATACCTGGCCAATAACCAGCTTTAATAAAAACCTGCCCTTTATATTGGTCTAACCCTACTGCAAATATTCATTCATAACGCTCATAAATTCTTTGGGCTGCTGCCTTTACCTCACAGTGAGAGTTTCCCCCTAAATGTTCATCACATCCATGATATACAGCAGAAGGTGGACACTAGTTGCGTTTTCATTCAGGTATTTTTTAAGTTTTGTTTTGTTTTTTAGGGACACTTTCACCTTTAAATGAACAGACCACTGATTTCACTTCCATGTTATCCTCCAACCCTGCTTCTGTACAAACCTTTGCATCAAAATTATTCACAGTGCATCTCCGAGATGCTAAACCAAAACTTTTTACCCAAATTTAAATCAGCAGAGCACTGCTTTCACTTTCACATTGTGCTGCATTCTTGCTAAAACAAAGTTTTTCTTCACCTGAATTCAACTCATCGGCTCTCTGTTGTATAATATACAGTACGCCGCTCTTCTACTTGCGGACTGCAGTCGCAACATCCAGGAAAGTTTATCACAGGCTGCCTGGCCGGCGGTTAGGCTAGGAAGCACTTCGTTTGATATGCAACAGCGTTAAACATCAATATTTCAGTCGATCATGTTTACTTAACTGTTGGAAGCCAAAACTGTGATTGTGATTAATATTCCATTACTTAAGGGAAATGTGCCTAATTTGCATTTTTGCAAGATTTCAAAAGTTCGCTTGACATTTGAATGAAAACACGGCCACGACTGTCTGATGTCTAGTTGAGAAATACAATTAGTGGCTGGGATAGTGGCTTAATGGATAACTGCATGGACAAATGTGATGTACATGCACACACCTCCAAATCTGGCCGCTGCCCTGCGTCTGGACGGCGACACCAGCTCCTTGACGATCTGCAGGACCTGCATGGTCACTGGGAGGCAGCGGCGAAGGCAGCCGGACGTGGCGCAGGGCAGGGGCGGCCCATTCTTGCCCTCTCCCCCTCCGCAACCTCATCCCTCCTCAGGACTCATCCCTTAATCCACATTGTGTTTCCCTAATCCGCGACTTCTCCGAGACCTGGTGCTTGTTTCTGGGTGGTGTCCTACGAGAGCTGGGAGGTCAAGAAACTGTCTTCTCTTCAAATCTTCTTTTTCCTGATTTCAACACATGCTTCCAAACTCTCCGGCAGGCAGATATCTTCAGATACTCTTTCCTGTCATTTCTCTATATTCCGTAAACAGCTGGTCTACAAGCACAGATGTGCAGCAGCAAACACACCCAGTGCTTCTTCTGCTGCCTCTGGTCCACATGAAACAGCCGATAAATCTCAACTCAACAGCTGGCAGCTGCTGAAAGTAGCGGCGGGCGTTCGCTGGCAGCGCCGCCGACTCTCTTCCAAACTGAATGTTTTCATCTCACACGTGATGTTGTGGCGCTCAGCTGGAGTGCTGTCTCACATTTAGCGATCGGCAGCAGAGAAGCAGAACAGAGCAATCCTCTTTTTCTTTTTCGGTATTTTTCTTCTTCTGCAGCTCCGGCAGACGAACCACCTGGTTGGAGTGGATCGATGCTCGCACAGCTCACCGGTGATGCTGCCTCTCAACTGTCCAACTCTCACCTTCCTTTTCCGACTCCCTCGTCCTCTCCCCATCCATCTCTGTCTTTCGCATCCTCCCTCAGCCCTGCAAACACTGCCTGCTTCGCTCGCCGTCCTCTCTTCACATGCTTTAAATTCTTATTAATGAGCGCCTCCACTCACCCCCAGCATCTCCTTCCCTCCCTTCCTCTCACTGCTTTCCTTTCCCCTCCCTCCTCCTCCTCCTCATTGTGTCACTTTCTGTCTCGGTCACCCATACAGTATATATTCACTGTGAAGCTGAGAACATGAGCTGAATGTAAAAGCTGTAAATGCAAGGCTGTCGCTGATGATTTGTGCTCAGCAGCATCAGTAACGCTGCCATCCTGCAGGTTACGCCCTCTCACATTTTAAAACCGTCTTTGTCACAACCTTCAGCATGTCTGTTATTGTGATGAAGCTGCTTTTCAAGACAGAAATAGATAATTACAAGAAGGAGAAACATTTATCTATTTCTGTCGAGAGTCTTTAATGATTTACTGAATTTACTCATGACTGTTTTATTTCCTCAGGACCCTGTGGCCTTTAAAACTGTAGATCACGCTGTCTGAATTAATTGGCTTCATTAATGGTTCAGCTTTACTTGCACAGGTCTCATTCAGTCGATCTGGGTAACTTATCATCCTCTATAACTGGTATCTAATGTGGAGTTCTTCAGGGATCCATCCTAGGTCCTGCTAGCTTTTCTCTTAACACAAATACACCGCTTACATTTCTTACTTAGTCAATCATGTGACTCATCACCACAGTCTGAGGTATACCAAATTAACAAAAGCCAGCACAGGGCTGTACGGGTGTAGGCCAATAGCTTCATTTCCACTATTGCTGCTCGTTAGCGAGTGTCCAGATGAGCAAGAAAGTATGAAGTTAGCAGTAATGTTATAGCTATGAATGTAGCAAAGCAGTTTGTGTACAGTAGGGGTGTAAAGTTTATCACAATACAATATATTGATTCTTTGGACAATGATATACATATTTACTGATATCACAAAGCCCAGGGTTCAGGGGCCCTTTAATCGATATATATGCCTATTTCACACAATCAGCTACATTTACAGTACATTACTCACAAATGCAACTAAAATATGATTTGACACAGTTGTTGGAGGTCTGGATGCTGTTCAGTGCTGGTGAGCGGCTTGTCACAAAAAAATGAAAATAGTTGGTCCACCTTAACAGCCCACTTTACGTGAGGCTGAGCTGAAGTTGTTGCTAACTTCAGGGCTAACTCCCTTCACTTTAACCAGCAGGTAGCAGGACACAGGAACCTGGCCTGGGTCTTGAGTAGCTGTAGCATTTAATCACCGACAAATAAGCTGTACACACACTGCACTGCTACATTCACAGCTATAACATCACTGCTACTCATCGTCACACACAGGCTCTCTTTCTCTCGCTCAGCCAATCGGACACTCGCTAACGTTATGGCACCAGCGCCGCTTGCTAGCACCGCTCATTTCCTCACCATGATTCCATATCAGCTCATGTCCCTGTGGTCACCCTTGTGGAAAGCGTAACCGAAGTGCTGCAATCAGGTGTGCTTGGACAGTTGCGGTTAAACAGATGTGCCATGGGAATGCCTAGATAACGGTGCATCTTCCAGATATGCATCGATGTTTTCACTATGCATCGATGACACTGGATCGTTGATCATTCAGTCCATATATCGATCCAGATCAATGGATCGTTACACTCCTAGTGTACAGTTTGGCGGTGAGTAAATGCTTCAACTCCTCCAGACCCAAGCCAAGGTCCGGTGTCTCGTCTGCCACCAGCTGGTTAAAGTGAAGAGGTTAACATCAGGCGACGGACACGGAAGTTGTAGTACCACCGTTGGCCACTATGAACATTGGTATCAATGTCCGGTCTCAGGAAGTGACGACATATTACTGTTCAGTGCGTCCAAAAAAACGCATACTACTGTTTATTCAGACAAAAAAGTCTGCTGAACACGCTGGTAGTACACATACTGAGTATGCAGAGCATAGTATGAGAATTCGGATGAAGCCAAAGTTGAGTTTTAAAATGTCAGCATCATGTTGTATGTTTAATTTATTAAAAGGAGGAACATCTGAAATAAAACATGTTTTCAATGTCATTGTCAAAACTGTAGTGGTATTATTCAGTACTCATATGTAAGTACTAAAACAGTGGTATCGGTGCATCCCTAATAGAAATAAAAACTTTTAGGGCTCAGTTACAGATATAATTAATGAAATGGAGAGTTTTTGCAGAGCACTTGCGACTTTATCTTTTCATTATGTTGGAGAATATCCAATATTTCTTTGTACAGCATGCACACATCATAATAATGTTTGGTAACTCTCCACTTGTCTCATTAGCTCTGTCCTCACCGCCCCCATCCATTATGCCATCTCTAATCAGTCCACATACTGTACCTCCTGCCTCTTCCTCTCTCTAACTGCATCATCTGGCTATAATCAGTCCATTTATCCTTCCTATTGGTGATATAATTTCTCCATCTCCACCAGGGTGAGGCCGATGTCCGCTTTTCCAAATTCATCACGTCGATGTTGACCTTTCAATTAAAATGAGCTGGCTGTCAACGAAATCTGACATGACAGATCTGAATTGTTAATGCTTTCATGCGTACGTGGTCAAGACGGGCTGAAGATGTTGTGACCTTGAGCAGCGACACTTCACAGGGCACATGAACACACACACACACACACACACACACACACACACACACACACACACACACACACACACACACACACACACACACACACACACACACACACACACACACACACACACCCAAGGACAGTGCAGCATGCAGAGAGGAGCAGCAGCGATGCAGCAACACCAGCAGCCAGGCAGCTCATTTATTATATTAATGGGGACACTTAAATAAACCTTTTTCTCTCACACAAACATGCACGTTTCATCTTTCTTCTAGCGACACACATGCTCAACGTCCTTGTGACAAAGAGTGTTAGTATTTGTTAGCGTGTCAATGCTACGGAGCTGAGTCAAAAGGTCCAATTACTGCATCGCTGGACCGACGCTGCAGCTGCTGTTGCTATGCTTCAGACCCACTGTTGCTAGGCTGTGACCTCGGCTATACATGAGGTGAAAGTGTAGTCTTTTACAAGCATAATGGTGCCCACCTTTCAGTGAAGACACTCATTCTGACACTGACTTCAGGTAAATTAGTTTTAACTACAGGAGCAGCACAACAAAGCAGACCAGTGGCCCATTATTACATCCATCAAATCAGCCACACTGAGGCTGCAGGTCCACATATCTGCAGGTAGATGTACCCGTCATATTTCCCAATCAAATAAGAGGAGGCAGCCCTAATACAGTCCAAGTTTCAAGCTTTACTTAGCAACTTTCATAGGAAAGAACGGGGTCCTTCCTCTAATGCTGGATCCAGTATCTCCATATACACCGATGGTACCGACTGCCATGTCGGGGACCACCGGACTACGAAGTCCGGACAGCAACCTGAATAATCACAGACAGATTCTGACTGTGATTTATCAGGATATAAGGGTCAGTCTCAAGACTTACCACATCCTCACTTTTCACAAGAATGAACCTTTCAAGGATTGATATGCAATCGTTGACATGTTTTTGGTGGTTTTATAGTCTGCGTTTTTGGTGGGTTTATTAAAGTATTCACACATGAGAGGGTAAGAGTAAATATAAGGTAAGAGACGTGAACACTGTGGGGGAACAGGAGAGAGGAAGATATTGACGGAGCCCTCAATCTCCTCCCGACAGCACCCGTGGGTCCAGTCATACAGGCCTGTTCCCCAACACCGGATCAATAGGCCCTCCGCGGGAAGGCCTCTACACCCACTTGTTGGGAGACAGATACTGTAAGTCTGGCTGAGTCGCTGATGCATGGTCTCTGTAATCTACAGGTCAGGTAATAGCTCAGCGTCCTTGGCAACCGAGGCGCCGTCGATGCTGGCCTTCGATCTTGGATGTCGGAGAGAGGAAACTCTGCTCAGGTTTAAAAAAGCTTTTTTTTTTCTAGTGGAAAAGCGCTGGGGAGCACTTCATCCACAGTGACGACACCAGCGCTTTTCTGAAAAGTTTTTAAACTAGATGTGCTCAGAGCAGCTGCACAAAAAGCTGTAAAAAAAGATGCTGGGTGCCGCCCCTTTTTCTCAAGTTAGCCGCATACGCTCCGTCATCGTCGGGAACAACTGAAAAAAGATGCTAACGCTCAGCAAAAATACAACATGGACACTCAGCCTAATCGTTTACTGAAGTCTAGAAAACGTAGACAATACTTCCCAGAGCTCACCGTCATGTCTTCAACCTGCTTGTTTTGTCCAAAAGCAAAGGATTTTAATATGCTGTCACATGTGACAATAAAGAAACGGAAACCAGAGAGTATTTGTCCTTTCTGCTTGAAAAAGAACTGAATTAGATCATTTTCTGTCGGTCTACAGGGCCACTAGATGACAGACCTCAGTCCGATTACTGTCATTGGTGAAAGTTGATCAGTGTTTCCCAAAAGCCAAAGACAACGTCCTCTAATGTCTTGTTTTGTCTACAACTCAAAGATATTCAGTTTACTGTCATAGAGGAGGAAAGAAACCAGAAAATATTCACGTTTAAGAAGCTGCAACAAGAGAATTTGGACTTTTATTTCTTAAAGGATTGACTCAAACTGAATAATCGATCATCCAAATAGCAGCTTTACTTCAGTCTGTTTTGGATTGAAGCTGCATAAAGCCAGTTTAAGTGTTTATATACATCTTTAAATGTGTTTATTCAGAAGGATTCAGTCTTTTGTCCAGAACTGTATTTTTTGCACCACGAGAAAGCTGTTTGCAGTTCCTAACACAGAGGATTTGGGATACTTTTTGCCGTCTGCGAGGACACAATGGTTTGACAGACACCTTTAGCAGATAATACATAAGAAATTTACAAAGAAAGAAAAGCCAGATTAGATGGAAGAACATGTGAACTATGACCAAAGAAGAAGAGAGGAGACAGCTTTGAGAGGGACACAAAGAGCGTCAGAAAAGAGACGTCAGTAGGAAACCCAGGTAAAGTCCTTATTGTTACTGCTGCTCAGAACGAGTTAAAACTGTCTCCAGTTATCACAACATGAATGAACGAACATCTTCGCCGCCTGCCAGGAAAACACACCATGAGCGTCTTTTCAACTTGATGCCACTTCTTTGCTTCCACTGACAACACCAGCTACGCCGTCATCTCTCTGGCCTCTCCGTCTGGTGCACTGCGAGAAAGTGGCAACCTCAATTTTCTCTCCATCTGCTTCCTCTGGTTCCCACTTCGTCTCTCTAAAGGGGTTCGTCTCGAGTCGACGGCGGCGGCGGCCGGCAGAGAGAGCTCACACACACACTCCTGTGTTGTCCTAATGGCGGCATTCTGTTGGAGCCCTGATTGAATTAGGCTCGGTGCTGATTGCTCGGCACATTGATTAATGCTGCCTGCTGCGCTCCAGTGCGTCACGGCACTCAGAGTCCTGCTGCTGAATGCCAATGAGACACCACGAAGCACGGGAACAATGTGAACATGAACAACTCAACAAAGCGGATGCATGTCAGCTACTAATTTAGCTCACGCTTAAACTTTGCTCTGTGCATGTAGGGACAGAGCCGACAGATGGCTGTGAAGCTGGTACTGATGTTTTCTGTCAGTTATTCATTTTATGGCAGGATAAAACTACTGAACAAATACCAACCAACCTCAGCTGTATTTTGAGCTTAAGTGGCTACTATAGTAACTCTGAGGGTGAGCTGGAGACGGTGAACACAGCACCGTGGCTGCTACAGTAACTCTGAGGGTGAGCTGGAGACAGTGAACACAGCACCGTGGCTGCTACAGTAACTCTGAAGGTGAGCTGGAGACAGTGAACACAGCACCGTGGCTACTACAGTAACTCTCCTGAGGGTGAGCTGGAGACAGTGAATGCAGCACCGTGGCTGCTACAGTAACTCTCCTGAGGGTGAACTGGAGACAGTGAACGCAGCACCGTGGCTGCTACAGTAACTCTGAGGGTGAACTGGAGACAGTGAACGCAGCACCGTGGCTGCTACAGTAACTCTGAGGGTGAACTGGAGACAGTGAATGCAGCACAGTGGCTGCTACAGTAACTCTGAGGGTGAACTGGAGACGGTGAACGCAGCACCGTGGCTACTACAGTAACTCTGAGGGTGAACTGGAGACAGTGAATGCAGCACCGTGGCTGCTACAGTAACTCTCCTGACGGTGAACTGGAGACAGTGAACGCAGCACCGTGACTGCTACAGTAACTCTCCTGACGGTGAACTAGAGAAAGTGAACGCAGCACCGTGGCTGCTACAGTAACTCTGAGGGTGAACTGGAGACAGTGAATGCAGCACCGTGGCTGCTACAATAACTCTCCTGACGGTGAACTGGAGACAGTGAACGCAGCACCGTGGTTGCTACAGTAACTCTCCTGACGGTGAACTAGAGAAAGTGAACGCAGCACCGTGGCTGCTACAGTAACTCTCCTGACGGTGAACTGGAGACAGTGAACGCAGCACCGTGGCTGCTACAGTAACTCTACTGACGGTGAACTAGAGAAAGTGAACGCAGCACCGTGGCTGCTACAGTAACTCTCCTGACGGTGAACTGGAGACAGTGAACGCAGCACCGTGACTGCTACAGTAACTCTGAGGGTGAACTGGAGACAGTGAACGCAGCACTGTGGCTGCTACAGTAACTCTCCTGACGGTGAACTGGAGACAGTGAACGCAGCACCGTGACTGCTACAGTAACTCTGAGGGTGAACTGGAGACAGTGAATGCAGCACCATGGCTGCTACAATAACTCTGAGGGTGAGCTGGAGACAGAAACTGCAGCTGGAGCATCGCTGCATGCGAGGGACTAATCTTGTCGGTTAACAGTTAATAATCGGCTAACGAGGGTCGGTTAACGATTAAGAAGGTTTTTCAAAATTAGCATCCTTAATTTGTATGTATTAGTATGTATTAGTATGTTAAAGTGCTAATAGTATAGCCTGACTGAGACTGAAAATTAAAAATACAATACAGATTGTCTTTTCTTTCTTTTTTCAAAAAACAAATAACATTTTTATTAATAATCTCTTAAATTATTATTCATTCTAAAATATTTTTTAAGGACAGTTAAGTACTGATTAGGGTTGTTGCAATATACCGGTATGATTACCATGATATAAATATAAAAAGTAAATAATATAATTTTAATAATATGAATATGATAATGTTGCATAAATAATTCTGCACCTCTTAAATCATACTGTTTATTATTTATGGTCACAGACCATAATATATTTAAATTTACAAAAAATAAATTAATAATAAATTTGCAAAAAAAAAAAAAAGAGATAAAATGCACAATAAACAAAGTTAGAGATTAATTTGACAGAAAGCATTTTTACAACTTTCTATCGATATTAAAATGATATTGTTATTGTGAATTCTCTGCGGATCAACTGAAATTATGGGATGCTTTACGGTAACTCAAATACATGTTTAGCATCTGTACTGCAGTTTATCTCATCAGCCAAAATGTTGGTCAGTCCAATTTACCGGTCTAGCGCTGCACCTGAAGTGTACGTTTTGTTTTTTAATCCATCAAACTTTGAATATTATAACCTCATAAGGCCACTATCCTCACTATGGACTTGCAGAACTGAATTTTCTAACACTTAAACCAAATAAACATTATAAATAACAGTATCAGGCGAAACTTAATACTCTTAATAGTCTGTTCATGGTCAACATTGTTCCTATTTCTTTCCTTCTATTTGAATTGTCATATTTTATGTCTATGTACTTTTCTTTAGTTTTTGCACCATCCCCTTTGTTGCTGTACACCACAAACTTCCCCACTGGTGGACCAATAAAGGAATATCTTATCTTATCTTATAACCTTCAATAAAACATTTTTTTTTTTTTAAACAAAGCTGGTGAGAGCGAGGAGACTGAACCAAAACAGTACAGTTATGCGCCGTACAACCAAAACCCTGACAAACAATAACGAGTCAATGAATGAAAAAGGCTCCACAGAGCTGAGGCGAACCGCAGAGCCGGGTTATAATTCTCTACGGTTCGTCAGTAGTTCGAGCGACTCATTTCACAAGCAGTCATGTGACCCACTGGTAACGTAAATATATGGATTATTGCCACATAAAGTCTGTCCAGTTAACAAGAGATGCATCTATTGTCAAGAAATAAATCTGTTCAATGACAAGTTGGCCAATATATTTCCACCATAAAAAGTTGTCACAGGACACAAGTTCCTACTTACACTTCCAACAAGCATGTAGCAGCATTATCCCGTTGGAGGCATGTCGCTGTGCACCCGCTGAAAGAAGACCAGCTGAAGTGTTGCATACTACTTTCAAATTCAGCGTTTTCAACACGGACAACAATAAAAAGTGAATGCAAACCCTCCTGCACGTCACACCGGTCCAGCTCTCCTTGGAGACAATAAAGCACAAAGCTTTGAGTCAGCATTTCATGACACTTCAATGTGTGTGGATGGAGTGGGGAGGGTTGTGGGGGGGGGATTCCCCAGAATGCCCTGCTGCTCCCTCTGACTTTCTCACTCCCTTTCCTCTCTGCTTCCTCTCTCTCGGCCGTGGCGCCGTGCCACAGCGAGCGAGGGAATGGGAACGGACGGGAAAGAAAACACACTAGAACAACATCACGGCTCGGCCTCACACTTCCTGTTTGCCCCCCCGTGTCATTTCCTGTTTGAAGTGTGTAGCTTTTTTTCAACCAATCAGATTGCAGCCAAGGTCCGGTGTCCTTCACAGTTTCTTACATGTCATGCTATGAAAGTTTCCAACACCACCTGTCCTGCTTTAATCCCGTCATTTAACAATTTATAGCAAAAATGTTCAGTCACATTTTGGCCTCCTCATTTGAAACAAGGATGACGATTTAAGAGAAGAACTTATTAAATCACATGCTTTTGAAAGCCAATGCTGATATCAACTCAATATGATGCTTTTTTAATAACCCTTGAGATATTATTTAAGATCAAGGTGTAATTTCGACCAGCGCTTCTCCTAAAATGACCCCTTTTCTATCATTGAGTAAATGGTCCTGACTCAGTGACTATTTCATTGATATTTAATATTACATTCAATACATACCATGAAGTGTTCGATTAACCCAAACCGTGAACACAATAACTGCAGCAAGTTTGCGTAAAATGAGATTTGGGTGACTTTTGGGCAAATTATTTGAATATTGTATCAGAGATGAGGTTTCCTTTTCATTTTAATGAACTTTAAATACAATTCTCTGTCTGTATCCTACATTTCTTTGAATTTTTGACAGTCCAACATAGGTCCTGTCAAAACTTAGTTTTCTTCACAAAAATGAATGAAATGCTGAGATATAGGCCAACTATATATGTTTTAAAGTTGTCTGATATCCCTTAAAATCAGGAAGGCCTCGCGACCCCCTGTGAAGCTTTGGCTACCCCTAATGGGGGTCGGGACCCCCAGGTTGGGAAAGGTAAAGCTCCTCACATAGACAACAACAGATATGTTTGATAGAAAGCATAATAAAGGGAATTATAGCAGATTTTCACCATGCTGACTACAAACACCAACTGTTCACTGTCTGGTTATTGTGTCCGTTTTGAACCACAATGGTTGAGTTTAATTTGTTGCATTTTTGCGTGTGGTTTGTTTGGGTTGCGTCGCTCCATAAAATGCAAACCAGCGTTTGTAAACATGACTCATAAGTGGTACTCCTGAGGTTACAGACATTCCCAAAGCCATGACGAAGCTGTTTTCTCGCAGCTAAACATATGCACTTTATTTTGACCAACATTTTGTCTCTGTTTCTCAATATTGTGGTTCTGCTTTTGCACATCAATGGGATGGATCGCTCCTCTGCTGTGGAGCCCTCCAAGACAAATTTGTGATTTTAGGCAGTGTGAATAAAATTGACTGGGAGCGTCATGGTGGCCCGGTGGCTTGAGGCTGCTGGTTCAGGTCATGTCAATACTATTGACTCATTAAATGACACCAATTCTTATTCGGTATCAGTTTAGAATATATTAGCTGAACAATCCAGCAATATCAGACTTAAAATACCCAAAAAAGACATCCTAATTCCTAATAAAGCACGGCACACTCCTTTTAACCCTCTGGGACCCACAATATACCCGTCTTCTTTAGGGGGGTACAGGGGTCGAGTGTTATTTAACCTCCCACGCTAGTATGACATGGCTGGTACCAGTGGGCTCTCTAGTTGTCTTCACTGTAGCTCTAAAACTGACAGAATAGCAGCTAATTAAGAAGTTAACTAAAAATCAATACAGTGATTTGGATAATCGATAGGCTGCAGTAGCACAAAACAAAATATCGCAATACTCGTGTATCGATGTTCTCTTACACACCCAGCAGTTAGAGTACCAGTTCAGCACAAAACTGATCATTTTGTTTAATTAATTCTGCCAGTTTTCTTAGTCGTTTATGGTAGTAAAATGAATGAACACGACATTTACATATTTCAATGAGTAATATAATAATATGTAAAATAATAACTGAAAAAATAATCATCAGACTACCTGACAGTGGTCCAGCCCTATAAGTAATACAAGGCAGAAGTGAGCATGGGCCACAGATCCCCGCTCACCCCACTCCCACAGTGTCAACCATCATACCAACTTTGAAGTTCCTGCATTAAATAGTTTTTGCTCTGGAACAGAAGTTGGAAATAATCACTTTTTGAGAGAAAATTTTAAAAAAAAATGGATTTCTAACTGCACAAAAGACACAACTAGACCACACTGTCAACCCTCATACCAAGTTTGAAGCTCCCAAGTTAAAAACTTTTCAAGTTGTGCCCCGAAAATGTAATTGAAGTCGAAATAAATCAGTTTTTGGCCAAAATTTCAAAACTTTGGGGCACCCTGGACTTCTAAACCCACAAAAGTGTGACATGTGAACAGAAGGACGACTACGTTGTCGAAGAGGTGTAATAAACATATAAACATTAAGCGTGTATTAAGTTTGGTTTCAGTCATTTCTGTCATTTCAAGTTTTGAATGGCAAAATAAACAAGAAGTAAACGTTCCAGAGTTCAAACAGCCTGAACCAGAGGCCAATAAATCAGTCCGACTGTGACCCCACATTAAGGACCAGACCTCCTCTGAGCTGACCTCTCCCAGGCCGGCAAGACCCAACCTCCCAGTAAACAGCCATGACGCTTAGCACAAAGGTGGAGTGTGTGTGTGTGTGTGTGTGTGTGTGTGTGTGTGTGTGTGTGTGTGAGAGAGAATGCATGTAAATATAAACAGATGGTAAAGCAGCAGAGGGCCGAGCAGAAGAAGAAGAAGAGGCGGAGGTTTGATGTACGCAGCGGCAGACAGCCGAAGATCTACGACCACACAGTCATGGCGACTGCGACACAGGCGTGGGAGTCAACGAATATTACCCACAATGCTCCATGCTCGCCCTCTCTCTCTCTCTCACACACACACATTCATACATCATGCAGTCGATCAGGTGTATCCTGCTTGACATTGGTCGATAAGGTGTGTGTCGTTTATCACGGGTTGACGGGCGGCGAGGCGTTTGTCACTGGCTGCTCTGTGTGTGGTCTCTCCCTGCTCACCGGTTTACTGTAAGACGGCGGCTCGTGGTGGCGTGGAGAGGTTGCCAACGAGGTTATGTCTGATTAGATATCCTGTTAGTCATTAACACTTGATCTGAAGACGCTGCACTGACATCATGCATCGTGTTTTGTCAGGTTTTATGAGACAACCTGTCTTACATGTGTGTGTCTAATCTGTCTAAAGACACTTTAACAGCATGTTAGCTGTACCATTATAATGGCACACTTACATATCTATCTATAGCTCGCTACGCCCCATGAACCAAATAGTTGCTCTAATTACCGACTGTCACTCATGGACTTGAAACAGGTTTACTAGCAAAGCACACCTTATCTTATATGTTCATTTTCAGCATTTAGAAGGAGCAGAACTGGCTGGAAAACAATAAATTATTGATCAGTTCTTTCATTTTTATTATTCTTAAAAGGTTTTTAATTTCACTTAAATGTTTTAGCATCTACTATTATATTTTAAAAAGCATTTTAAACTACATCTCTTGTATGAAAAGTGTTCTAAAATAAAATTATTATAAATGTAATTATTATAATTCTTCTTATTATATATCTACATTTTTATTTATTTATATATTTTTTTTACAAATTCTTTTAATATTTATTATTCCTAATGTCTTTAATTTTTTTTAATTTTAATTAAATATTTTAGCATCTGCTGTCCTTTTATGGTCTAACTGGTCCTTGTTCAAATGTGCTGCATTT
This sequence comes from Pterois miles, assembly GCA_947000775.1. NCBI lineage: Eukaryota > Metazoa > Chordata > Actinopteri > Perciformes > Scorpaenidae > Pterois > Pterois miles. The sequence continues at coordinate 3,513,586 of CAMQGK010000549.1, forward strand.
TATTATTTTTTGAAAAGCACTTTAAAGTACATCTGCTGTACGAAAAGTGCTCTATAAATAAAGTTATTATTATTATTAGCATTACAACTGACAAAAACACAGACTGTGGATGCAATTTAAAACCTATTTCACATCCATTCAAGACAACTGTGAATGCTATTTAAAGCCAACTACCCTCATTCAATTCTATCTGAAAACGATTATTTTTTAAAGCTTAAATGCCAAACATTTGTTGGCTTCAGCTTCTGAAATGTGACATTTTTCTGCTGTTATTCGTCATTTGGGCTCTGGGAAGTACTGACGGCTGTTTTTCATCATTTTTTTAACATTTCACAAACTAAATAATTGATTCATCAAGAAAACAATCCGCAACAAAGTGCAACAATTCATTAATTGACTGTCAACTATAAATTAATCTATTTTGATAATTGATTAATTGGCCTGAGTGATTTTTTTTAAAAAAAAGTCCAAATTCTCTGATTGCAGCTTCTTAAATGTGAATATTTTCTGTTTTTTTTCCTCCTCTGTGACAGTAAACTAATTATTTTATCTTGTGGACAAAACAAGACATTTTTCACCAGTTTATAGACCAAACAACTAATTGATTGATAGAGGAAATAATCGACAGATTAATTGACAATGAAATCATCTTGAGTTACAGCACTAATTTTAACATTTCTTGTCCTTGCTGTACTTAAAAGCCGAAGCCGTGACATCTATCCAATGATTTTGGATACAACTATAAAATGTCACATTTAACTACATAGCGCTGACATGGAGAAACTGGGAAACATGAAATCTGGGTGAATTCCCACCATCTCCATCGAAAGGCATCAGACGCTGCACATTCAAGCACAGCAAAGCTTTCTTCACTGCACAAGATCTCATCTGTGTGAAGTCTAGACATTATGTATTGATGAACTAAACTTTCTGAGCGGGAGGGCCGCCACCGCCGCCGCCGCCGAAAACAGCAGGCGAGGCTCACCATGGCAACTAAATACAGAGAGGCCATGAAAAGACTGCGACGAGGCAATGTGTGTGTGATGAGAAAGCTAAAGACATTTGTGTGTGTTGGTGTCAATTTTTTTTTGGTGTATTATCTTATATATCAAACGGCATCTAATCAAAAATTCTTCTTTCTTTTTCATAAGTGGAGTCTGTAGTCCGCACAGAGCAGCTTGTGTTCTTTCTAAATCCAAGACCTCGGTGCCCTGTTGGTTTAAAATGAGTGAAACCAGTTTAAATCCATGCAACAGGCTGAATATTTAGGACACAGCTACAGCGACGCCAACCAAATTTAAGCAAAGCTGCAGGAACCACCGCTCTCTGCATCCTACAGACCTGATGTGAAAGTGAAACCTATTTTATTTTATGGCTTGATAATGTCATTTACTCTGTGTGCTGCTCTCTCCTTGCCTTATCCCGGCCCATTCGAGTCCCACCCTGCTCCTCAAAGAAAACAAACTTGGTCTGCTGGGATTTTTCCCCAGAATATCAGGAATAAAGAGCAAATATGTGCCACACCAACCCTCTGTAAACCCCAAGGTCCACTTTGAGCTGTATAATATAGCTGGAAAACTTGATAAAAGTGCAGCCGTATGGAAAACTAGCCCAGCAGCAGTGAAATAACCAGGCGGCAGCGCTAACCATTTTTCAGCTGCAGCCAGCCAGCGGCAGCACCGGCGATGAAAAAGGTATCAAAACTGTTCTTCCATGCTCTGCTCATCCAGAGAAATCCATCCAGCCATTAAAAAATACATTACTGAGGCCCTGCAACTACAAACTCTGCATCGAGGGACGAGTCCGTTTGAAAGGATTAGTCCACATTTATTGAAAATCTATCTTTGCTACTAAAAACCGTGGAGTGCACTTTTTAATAAGAAGTAACTCAGGTTGAAACAGGACTTCGGGGAAGATAAATAGAAGAAACCACAGAATAAAGACTGGTTTGATAGGAGGAGCAGAGGGAGGGTGTAACTTCAGTTTATTAGCCCTTTTCCACCGCAGGAAGTTCATGAAACTCTGCCCACTCTGGGCGAGGACTTGTGACTGGTTTCCCTGATGGTTAAACGTCAACAGTTAAAATTCGGGGCGGGGACTGTGGTCAGAGAAGAGTCACAGTTTGGCGTCGCTGATGCCATTGGTATGTTAGTGTGCTAATTTGACTAACTGAGCTAGCTGGTGTTAGCCCACTTCACTGATTCATAGCACACTAGGTCACTAACTTTAGTCTGTAGTAGGGATGTTAATAATTCACCGTTTAACAGACATTAATCATTTTAACTGATTAACACTATCAGATAAAACGGTTAAAAGACTGACTATAATACAACATGCAAATTTAAAAGCATTTAAATTTAAAAGAAACGACAAAATAATCTGTATTGTCCGATATGGCTCATTGATAATCTGTATCTGCGGTTTAACGGCGCACAAAAACATCATCGTTGATCCTACTGTTGCTGAACCAACTTAGTTTGTAAAATATGGAAACCGTGAAGTTGAACCAAAGCAAAAGGTTTACAGGTTCCAGCTTCGTTAGTGTGAATTTTGTTGGCTTTCTTTGTCCTTAATGATAATATAATTTAAATTCTCCGGGTATTGGACTATTGGGCAAACAAGCCAAACATTTGGGAAATGAATGTGCGTTTCTAACCCTTTTCTTACATTTTACAGACCAGTTAATTCATTGAGAAAATAATCTAGATCGATGCAATAACAAACCTTGGACAAAATCCTAAAAAGTTTCCTAAGAGTTCAGGTAACGGGAAGCTGCAGGTTACATGCTGGGAAGTTCCTGTACTGACTACTAGCGCTAAATGAGGTCGTCATTAAAGATTTAACGTTTTCCAGGAAGTACTTTTCTGGACGGTGGTGAAAAATAACAAGTTGTTGCCTTGTATACCAGCTGCTATAACAAAACAAAACAACAACAGCAAAAACGTAATTGGCGGATACGACTCACGGATGACCGGCAATCAGTAATAGAGCCAAAAAAGTTAGATTTGTGCCCTTTTTTTCCTGCTAAACCGATCTGAACCATGACTTTTCGGATCAGTTGCACCCCCTAGTAACAGGCCACATTTCTTCATTAAACCTTAAATATAAAACACTAACTAAACCTCCATCGGAATCCTTTTGGTTGAAGGTTGAAGTTTTTCCCACAGACCACCGAATAATTAACATCTAATCAATCAAACTGCACCTCATCCATCAAATCAGCAGAGGACGACACTGACTGGATCTGGTTTTATGGAAAACCTGACGAATACTGTAAGCATGTTATGTGCAAGTGAGGATGTGTTCAGGTATGTTATCTACCAGGGTGTGTGTCAATAATTTTATATTATTCATTAAATCTCTCGCTGCTGGTTTCAGTATGTAGAGGCTGATGCCCTGAGGATCCATTTCCTACTGCAGCCCTGTTTACTGGGAGATGTAATCATATTCCAGCAAGGCTTCCTTCCTGTAACACCCCCCCTACCACCACCACCACCTCCACCCTCCTCCTCCTGTAACTCAACCCTCACACACACAACACAGCCTCCCTGTCACCACCAACATGACATCCAAGCATCATTCACCGCTGCAGGAAAGCGCCAAATATGCTGAAGGGGTGGGAGGGAGGAAGAACTGCATTCCTCCACAAAACTGGCATCACATCTCACATATTTCACACACAACGCTCAGTTATCAGCCGTGGAAAACACGGCGGCAAGTAAAACAGGGATGGAAAAAAACAGAGAGAAAGGAGGACAGAGTAGGCTGAAAACAGCACGAAAGCGAAAAGAGATGGAAACAACATCACTTCTAACAGCACAGAAAAGTCCTGCTCTATTTCCCTTTTACAAAAGACTTTCTGTTTGAACGTGGCATAAAATATGTTAATCAAAGCTACACAAGGACAAGTCATCATTTTGAGAAAATACACTCATGCAGACACAAATACATAAATAGAGTGTGTTAAGATAATTGTTTTCAATGAGCGTTTTGTGCACTACTCTCGTGTTGCTGCGCGCCTTGAATGGCTTAAGACATTGTTAGTAAACGGCACGTGGAGTTGCATTTATAAAGCGCTTTTCTAGTCTTCAGACCACACAAAGAGCTTTATGCTACATGTCAGCGTTCACTCACACATTCATACACTGATGGCAGAGGCTGCCATGCGAGGTACCAACACAAGACACACAGTCGGTGAGTGCTGGAGAGTTTGTTCCAGACGGCTAAGCCTTCAGGAGCAATTTGGGGTCAAGTGTTCATGAATCGAACCACCGACCTTCTGACTGGTGGACGACCTGCTCTATCTTCTTTCCGATTAACAGTTAATTGGTTGAACTAAAGAAGGTCAATCGACTATTTTGAAAACAATTAATCATTTAACAAATTATTAAAGCTTAAATGTCAAACATTTGTTGGTTTCAGCATCTGAAATGTGAATGTGAGAATAGCAGAAGTTGCTCGAAAATAATAAACTTTTATTTTTTTTAACTTCAGCTAACAAAGGGTATCTGCAGGTTTAAACAAGTCAAATCTAAGACTTTTTGAGACTTTTTTTAAGACCGTAATTTAAGACCTATTTCACGTCCATTTCAGACCACTATGAATGCTATTTAAAACCAATAAATCTGATAAATACGAATTATTATTCCCTTTCAGTTCTGCTTTATAGTTTTGTTACGCCATAATTAATGAATTTTTAAGATTAGATTATATTAGATTTTTTAAGACATTTATAGGCCTTAAATTCCCAACTGGGCAATCTGTATCTGAGGAAGATCATGTGATGCAGCTGAAGGCTCCAGATCAGCTACTAAATGGACCTAGCGGTGAGATTTTTTTATTTAGTATTATTATTTAGTATTGACAGCTGTTTCTTACTCTCCAGCATCCACTGATTCCCATTCATTTTTGAAAATAACTGAGCAGTTATTTTCCAAATTCAAGGCCTGAAACACTGCGGCACAGTTTACAAAATGGTTAGCAGCAATTATGATTCGTAGTAAAACACATAAAATCAACTGAATAGCCCTTTAAAGTTCACATTTGTCCAAATTGCTTCCATTTGCAGCTGTCATCAGCGATAGCGTGAAGAAAACTGCTCCATAGTGAATGTTTTCCTTCTGCTTTGGTGGCAATAAGAAATCTGTGTCACGCCAGAGAAGCAGACCACGCAACAAATTGAATTGTGGGTAAGAAAGAGGGAGAAGTCGAGGTAAGTGTCATTCTGGGAGACTTGAGTCCCCTTTTGCTACTGCAGTGAAAATACTGCGTTTATAATATCACACTATCTCATTTCCGTCCTGCGGGAGACCTTAGATGTGGATCTGACACCGTGGCATTAATGAAAACAGCATGTCATATAAAAACTGAGACTAATCTAAATCCTTAATCCCTATTCAAGTTCAACACTCGCAGCATGCTCTGGGTGACAAGCCCTTGAAGTGGAGGAAGCTCGGCAGGCTAATAAACCTGCCCGACCGGCGCAACAACAACAAACCGACACAGTCGTCTTTCCTCAGGTGCTTTCCGAACAAACAAATACCAGTCTTTATCGTAATTAGCCCTGAGTCACCAGGTGTGGGCTGAGAGGCTCGAACTATCAGGAGCCTGTGTGAGGTAAGAAGACATTTCACACCAGGAGATGTGTCGTCATCACTTCAGGGTTTAAGGGTTTAACAGGGAAAAAAGGATGAACGCTGCCTTCAGGTTCTGTCAGAAATGTGGCATCATCAACGGAGCGAACACAAGTCAAGCAAAAACTAGTTAACAGGATTGAGCAAATGTGAAATTCCTGTGATACTCCAGATGTGAAGAGGCAACCCACAACAACACCTGTGCTGCTTTAGTTCAATTAGACAACTAAAGAAAACCACATTATACTGAAAAAATATACTGAAACAGAGCAGCAAAAGCACTTTAATGCAACAAAACCTGCAAGAAAAAGACTGAATTTAAAGGAATAGTCTCACTCTCATATCTGACCATTAAATATGCAGCTGCAGCCTGGCAGCCAGTTAGCTTAGCTTAGCATTTATTTAGTCCATTTCGTCACTGTTTGGTTTCCTGTCTTTGTGAAGGTGCTACTCCTATTCTCCTTCTATGGTACTCCCCCGTTGCTTCACTGCATGAAAAAAAAAAATGTAGGCGTGCATTGGCATCCAAGTATGAAAAGTTGAACCTGGCCCAACTTCTGCTGCAACACAATGCAACGCCATCTGCCAGTGCACAAGTCAAAGCCATCACAGCACAAGTGCACATGGTTGACTGGAATCACACATTAACCTCCCTCAACAACTGGGTGGTACCGGAAGCAGCACGCTGCCACTAAATCAGTGCTTTTAACGCAGCGCTATTTCCACTCCAAACACCCGCTAAAAGCTGAGGGAACAGCGATGTCTTGGGCGGAGAATGACACCATCAGCTGTCATCTATGTGATTAACATCGTAGTGGGAATCGGTAGTTTACAGGCCTCCGTCATGGAAAATGTGGTTGAAATAATAACACTCTCGGTTCCCTCAAGGACCGTAGCCGAGCTGTGCTGTGCGCTCAGACAGAGCGTCTCTGGCCAGCTACAGAGAGGCTGTGGTTGCAGCTTCCAGGTGAATGAATGTAAACCAGCTTGCAGCTAGAAACAGAAGCTGCGTACCTGGATGACCTTTAATACATAGTGCAGGTCCTGCAGAAGTGTAAAGGCCTCTGCTGGAGTTCTGGGGCAAAGCTAACCAATGCTAGAGGCCAGCAGATGGAGGCCAGATGAGGTTGTGAAAGGGAGATAATTATCCGGCACCACACCCAGACACCGTGTACCAGCACACCACACCATGACATCAATCTTCCTCTGACAGGGAGATGAAGGTGTTTGTGAGTGTTGGTGATGCAACAGGTGAAGGACAGGCGACAAGATTGGAGGAAAACAGTCCATGTCTGCTCCTCAAAACCTCCTACTTGTGAGTTCAGAAGCAAAGTATAGTGTAAAGTATGACTTGCATCACATTTGAAGGTGCTTTTTGGGGAGATAATAACAACATGGATGCTGTAAAAAAGTAATTTTAGGGTGGCTTCTCTCAGAAATAGAGGCTATAAAGAAGAGGAAGTACACTTAGAAGTATATCTAATATTTGGAAAATTAAAATACAAACAAAATGATTTCAATTTCCACATATACGGTCAGGCATACATAAATAATTATGAAATATAATATGTAAAATATGATATTTAAATGTCACATTTCAGTAATTTGGATATATGTAAATTTGACCTTTCAAGCTACCGTTAGTTCTTCTGTTTAATTCAGGAAGTAACAAGGAAGTGACACATAACGCACCGAGGCTATTTGTATGATCGGCTTTGGTTTTGACCATTTTGACAAGTATTTAATCATCATTCAATCATCGTAGTGACAAAAAACATTTTGAAAGAGCAAAGAGCTCCAATTAATGCAAGAAAACACTTTAAAACAGTTTAACACATTGATGTCAGAGGTTTTCTCTTTCCTTTCAAATGGTAAACTAAAAACGTGTTAATTGTATTGCACACTGATTAGGGCTGTCCAGCCATTAAAATATTCAATCACCATTAATTGCATGATTGTCCATATTTAATCCTGATAAATCACAAATTAATCATAAATTTATTATCTGTTCAAAATGTACCTTAAAGGGAGATTTGTCAAGTATTTAATACTCATGTAAATAGGCAAATATGATGCTTTATGTAAATGTACATATATATTATTGTAAATCACTTAACAAACACAAAACAATGACAGACATTGTCCAGAAACCCTCACAGGTACTGACAAAATAATCTGCTCCAATCATAACATGGCAAACTGCAGCCCAACAGGCAACAACAGCTGTCAGTGTGTCAGAGTGCTGACTTGACTATGACTTGATCCAGACTGACTGGGACTATCATAAAGTGGGCATGTCTGTAAAGGGGAGACTGGTGGGGACCCAGAGAACCCATTTACATTCACACATCTGGAGGTCAGAGGTCAAGGGACCCCTCTGAAAATGGACATGACAGTTTCTCCTCACTAAAATTTAGAGTAAGTTTGGAGCGTTATTCAACCTCCTTCATGGTACCGATGGATTCATTAGGTTTTCTAGTTTTATGATATCTATACTTTCATTAGCTTCAAGCCCGCTACAACCTAAAAATTCACAATCTGCATTAATGCATTACAGAAATCAATGCAGTTAAAACCAATTAGCATTAACATGTTATGTGTTAATTTTGACAGCCCTAATACTGATGGACTGACACTGAATCGTTAAAGTCACTATGAGGAACTTTCATTTTGTGTTGACTTTCACGGTCCCTGTGGACAAAAGCAGGAGTGTTTCCGAGCACCAGAGTCTCTTTAGAAATCCTCTGATTTCACGGCAGCAGAGTCTGGCAGCCTGCCCTGTTCAGTCCTGGTTCTGGTTCTGGTTCTCCCATGCCTCCCTTCCCTCAGCGGGCCCAGCAATACAATCTGGACCTCCAGCAGCGTGATGTTGATCCTCTGGTGAATCGGCATGTTTTCATCCAATCCAATCCAAATCTATTATTGCTAACCATCATTGGCAACTGTTTGCCTCATTAAAGGGTAATGCATGCTTTATCACTGATTTATGGGAATATTGAAAAAATATGTGAGGCCTCTACAGGAAGAAACAGAATATAAATAGGATTTTATTAACTACATTAGAGCTCATTCCTTCCCTCCATTTATTTCTGTGGATGACACAGTCATTGCAGAGTGAATTACCCTCCTTTAAATAACAGTTCTGTTTATACAGCACCAATAAAGCGAACCGTAGCCGGTGTGTCTCGAACACATTCGTCATCAGTCTGCTGTCCCTCCACTGCTATCACTCAGCTGTGAATCCATTTGCTCGGACGGAGCAGGCCTGTGGGGGGAAGCTGGGAGTCGTCTGGCTGCAGGCAGACATCTCTAACTCATATAACAACACCGAGTGCAGCATCTTCTGTTCACAGATATTATCTGTCACTTCACAGCCAGCCTGAAGGGATGTGGGCATGTTTTCATTGGACAGAGGAGAAAAACACAAACATCTAATAAAGTTTTATCCCCCAGGAACATGTTTGGAACGATCTACTTATTTATTTATGGTGCTGAATGTGTAGCAGAGCAAGTATGTACTTCCTTTATATGATTCAGATGCTGAATTAGACCTCCAACTATCCTCCTGACCTGCCGTTACTGTTTCTGTCATACGCTATCACCCTCTAAATGTAAAATACACTGATGGTTTTCATTTCAAGAGCTACGAGGCTACAAGCTACAACTTCCTGTATCTGCACCGTCTCTCTTAAGGTGGACCAGCTTTTCGGCAGAAATAAGATTTATACAAGGAGGATTTATTTCTCACCATTGTAAAACAGAAAATAAAGTAGTTGACTAATGTATAGCAGGAAGGTGTATATGTTCCACACAAGAGGGTGGATTTATTAAAATGGTCTTATGCATATTTCCTCTCTGTAATAAAGTGTAGGGTATTTACTGAAAACGACAACATCTCTCCCTCTCTCACCTCGCTTCTGTGGCACAGCAGCGGCTACTTTTCAACCGTTTTCTTATTATTAATCATAATATTATAATATGATAAATAAAAGCTAAATCAGGTGCTTTATAAATGTTGTTTCTGTCCTTTCTAAACACAGAAACTATTCACAGTTTTAATTCTTTTACACGTTGGTGGCCCCCAGCATGGCTAATGGGTTTGTGTCCTCAGGCAATCGAATAATTCAATATGTGGATAATCACATCTGCCTTGCTGAATGTGACTTGTTGAACAACTCCCTGTAAATTGAGACGGATTTCGATTGGCTGTCGGCGTTTCCGTCGCTCACCAAATTGCTCTGAAGGTGTTTGCCGCTGACGTTATATCTGTGATGTGGACTCTGCCATCTGCTTGAGTTTTTTTAAAATAACATATTTATTGTTATCGTTACAGTTATCACTCTTGGCATGGACTCACTGCTACTACAGTATTTCTCACTTTGCTGCAGACCTCCAGGGCCCCTGATGGACCCCAAACCCCACTTTGTGAACCCCTCCAGCAGCGCAGCACCTGTAGCGAAGCTCCATTAACAGAGTTAAGTAAATTTACAGCAGCACAAACTCTTTCCTTTGTCCTTTTTTGTCCCCTCTTCTCTCTTTTTCCAGTCCTGACCATCCGGAGTGACTCATCCATCCCCGTTAAGAGACTCGTTAGAGGAAACTAACCCCGCCCTGCCCCCGGCTGGCGACCGTGTGTGTGTGTGTGTGTGTGTGTGTGTTTTGGGGGGGATAATTAAGGTAATTAGCTCAGGATATCAACATCAACCATCTCCAGGCGAGAGAGTGAGTCTATCAAAGGTTGAGATGAATAATGAAACACATAAAAAGCTTTCTCCCAGAGCGCCGGCTGCTTACAAGGCACATTCAGGTCACATTAAAACTACTATAACAACATCGAAGTTCTCTCTTCTGCTCTCTTTGGGTATTTTAGTTAGCTGTTTATGGGGAGATAAGACTGTCAGTGTCGAGGTGTCAATAATCCATTAAACGTTATCAGTAAAACGGTTGAAAGAAATATGAACAATTAATTAAAAAGCTGAGAAAAACTCAGAGGAGCGTCTCGTCACTTTAAGAAGAAAAGCTGGTCCACCTTAAGAGAGAGCTGGCGCAGATACAGGAAGTTGGCTCTGGACTTCCAGCTGAGGAGTTGTAGCTTGTAGCCTCGTAGCATTTATTCACCGACAGATAAACTGTACACACACTGTCTGCTACAGCTACGCTCACAGATATAACACCACCAACAAACACACACTCACCACACACACGGTCTGTCGGAAACTAGCTGATGTTACGTTACAGTGGACACAAAGCAACCGGCAACGCTAGCAGCTAGCAGCTGCTAATGCAGCCCAAACACGCACACTGTTTGTTGGACAATCGCTATCATTGATCTGAGCAGACACACAGCTGACAACCTGCTAAACTAAACTAAATGTGGTGGAGACCTGAATACTGGGAAAGTGGCTGCAGGACCACAACACTACACACAGCACCGTGAATGCAGCACTGTGGCCACTACAGTAACTCTCCTGACGATAAACTGGGAACCGTGAACGCAGCACCGTAGCCGCTGCCGCTCTAGGACGGTGAACTGGAGACAGTGAACGCAGCACCATGGCTGCTGATGCTCCCGGACAGTGAACTGGAGACAGTGAACGCAGCACCGTGGCTGCTGATGCTCCCAGACAGTGAACTGGAGACAGTGAACGCAGCACCGTGGCAGCGAACAGAGCACTGTTAACTTGCGATTAATCGTGATTAAATATTTTGATCTGGTGACAAACAGACACTGAAAGAGAGAGCAGCAGCTAACACACCACCAAGCTTCTGGTGGCCTTTTCCCCACTGTTACAGGAGTCAGCTCATCAATCACACTTTCCTCAGTTTTCATCACCTCCAATCAATCAGATCAACCACCTAACCTCCCCTGACTCAAACACACACACTTGGCTCGGCAGTAATCAGGTTAAACCTCTCAGCACTCCTCGGCAGCGTCTGCTTAACAATCCAATCGCCTTCCCGTAAACGCCTCACATGCGCTGGCTGGGTTTCCCCGGTAACCCAGTCCCATCCCCCGGGTATACGGACCCTCAGCCTCACAGCTCTGCACAGAGAAAACACAGCACGGCCGAGGCAAACGGCACAGAGTGGGTTAACAACGCCGCTGGCGGGCAGGAAACGCTGGCTGCTGTTCAATCTGTGAAGTGAGTAAAATGGCAACAACAAAACCAGAAGCTGTGAGAGGGCACAGCTGGAAAGATGGAGGCCTGACATCAAAGATTCAAAGATAAGATTCACTATTGTGTGGGTACATGTCTATTACTGAGCCGTATCTTCTTCTCCAGGCTGTGTTGCATTCAACGACTCATCACCATCATTTTCTGACCTCTGATTGTTGAAGCTCAATTAAAATGACTCATTCTGCTTGTTCATCATCATATTCTAGCTAGTCTGACAATAGAAGCGTTTCTGATCAGTTTACACCACCCAAGTGCTCCATCCAATCGGAGAAAAATTCAATTTTTGCAGAAATCTCAAAATGCCAAAAATTTATGATCCGAAATCACAGCATGGTTTTTTCTACGGTGTTCCTCAAGGTCTTGGTGGATTAATGTGGTATTTTGGAGGGACTATTAATCATTTTAATCAAATGCGGAGATAAAAAAATAATTAACCCTAAGAGACCCGATCCTGACTGACTTTACTGTCTTTTAGAAGCTCTACAGGTTCAGTTTTAAAGCTCAAGTGAAGCTACTGATATCATGTAAAACTAGGAAACCTGAGGAATCCACTGGTCAGTTGGGGTCAGGTCAGGAGACTAAATAACACTCCAAATTTAGGCTAAATTTTAACCCAGAAAAACTGGCATTGCCACGTTCAAAGGGGTCCCTTGACCTCTGACCTCAAGGTATATGGATGAAAATAGGCTCTATAGGTACCCACCAGTCTTCCCTTTACAGGCATTTTTTTTTTTTTTCATGCAGTATAAATGTGTTTTTTTCTCCAATTTAAAACATGGTGTTTCTGAATATTTCTGCATACTGGGATCCCTAAACAGTCTTGAATTACATAAACTGGGTATCACTGTAAAGCTGAGACTTTTGTGGATTCAATGAGTCCAACTGTCTTCATGTCTCCATAAGAGCCATTTCATTGCAGTGAAACGTGACTTCACTGTATAAACTGACCTGTGGTGACCTCTAACAATATTAGATATTCACAGCCTCATGAAACTTTACAGCCACAAAATAGAGACCTGGGGCCTTCAGAGGATGGATGGCTTCCCTAGCTAGACCGACAATAAGGGGGTTTCTGAGCAGTTTACACAACAGAAGAGTCGCCATCTAATCACAGAAAAATGCAATTCTTGTAGAAATCTCAAAATGTCAAAAGTTTTTGATCACAAATCACAGCTCGGCTTTTGCTTGGGTGTTCTTCAAGGTCTTGGTGTCTTAATGTCAGATTCTGGAGGGATTATTGATTATTTCGATCAATTCTCAAGATGTAAAAAATAGTTACATTTAGCACCAAATCTGTTTAACAAATGAGATCAACCCAAAAATCAGCTTATGAGACATAATAGAGGATGGGCATCATATACTTCTATCATAATGTTCAAAACCATTGTACACTTTCATAATCTGTTTTAATTAATTAATCAATTTTTTTTTTTCAATTTCTGATTTATGACTAGAACAACTCGACGTAGTGCTGAGCTGCATCTCAACTAGTCTGCAGGTTCCCGTCTTTCAGACGACGTTCACCACGCAAACATCTCATGAGCCGTTTGGTCGCCTCTGCAGGCTCGTCTGAATGAAGCCGTTCAGGAACATTTATGCAAAAGTCGCCAATGTCTGAATGACAAAACACGGTCACTTAAACACACAGACTGTGATTTTATGTGCATTCAGTGTCTAAAAACAGGCTTCACGTAGACAATGACAGAACATTTTATCCATATTTTACTACTCTGGTTCAGCGACGGTGTGGCAATAATCCCTAAATCATCAATCATAATGTTTATATATATATATATATGTTTATATTTCCAAATTAATAATTCCAAGCAACTTCTATATATACAGATCACCACATTAAACTAATTTTTTATCATTATTTAAGATGTGATTTTTGCATATATTTGCCTTACATATCATGACATACAGTATAATTATTAAGAATATACTCCAGTGACAAACATTGCCAGCCAGTCTCATGTTGGCCACAGGACACACCCCCTTGTGTGTGTGTGTGTGTGTGTGTGTGTGTGACGTTACACACATGTATGACGGTATGGGACATAAAGAGAATATACTGCAGCTGGATGACTCACACTGAGCCGACATGTGAGGCCGAGCCATTACAGTCACGCTGACATACAGCGGTGCAGATAGCAGCACACACACTCAGATGGAGCTGATGGAGTGCACATCCCGCTACATTTGCCCTCCCATCATGCTTTGCGGTGTGATTGATGAGTAATAAGGGCGACGAGGGTTGCAGCACTTGCTCTGCCGTTCCATATGTTCCTGCCAACGGGTGGGGGGGGGGGTTGGAGGCGCAAAGGAAGGCAGATCCAACATACTGATAATACATCTTAAACACTGCTGCACTACAATATTCTACTATAATACTACAATCATCTTCTTATAGGATCCAACAGTATAATATTGTAATAATGTACAACCACCTCGAGCTGCAGCTGTTTGTTTCAATTAATTTCAATGAACGCTTCAGGATGATGTTTGGAAATGAAAATATTTTTTCTCTTGAGTAATTACGGTACAGAGCTGCCACAGCTTCCCTGAGCTTCCTGTCGTCCATCAACATGACGTAAGAATCATGTTAACCGACAACCAACCGACCCTCGTTAACCAATTAACTGTTGACTTAGTAGATCTTAGGCTCGCACAACCGTTTTCATTTCAATAAAAAGGAAAATCCTTGAAGTCTGATGTTGTCCTCGTCTGTCAGATAATAACAGCCAAGTACAACATAAATGTGTGTATATGCGTACACTCTGTGTGAGACAGAGGCCTGGTGTTTCGTAAGCCTAATTTGTTTTTATGAGGGGAAAAAAAAACATTAAAATCGTAAATTGGATGCAGTATGACAAGATTTGATTTTGTTTTTAGGCCATATCGTCCAGTCCTACAACCACCAGAGGGAAATCTTCTCCAGCCATGAGACCCAAAACAAAACTAGTATTTACCTTAATCCAAAGCAAAAAAAAGGTAGATTCACCAACTAAAGCCGGGGCTCAAAACTCCAGTAACCAATCCAGCTTCAAACATCAGCCCTAAATACTGTCTCCAGAAAAACAACTGATGAATTGACCTGAAACCCCGTAATTCTCTCCTGAAATACAAATCACGACACAAATACACAATTACAAATTTGATTTTGTGCATTTCTGAGAACCAGAATTCCTCCTTTTTGCACAAATATTGATTATTGATCATCACGGTTCCAAAATCTGACAAAAACTCTAAATTCATGGTTCAAAACGTAACTTCAGAAAACTCTACAGCACATCTGAGTGTTTTCAAAGAAAAAGCATAATCACATTTCCTGTAATATGCATCACAATGGTGAACACGTGTGGAAAGCCAGTTTTCCATAAATAAATAGAAAAACATGGGGAACTTACTCATGGTGGGAGTCCAGGGGTGGGGGGCAGGGTGAGGCCCAGGTAGGGCGGGGCTTTGGACAGGTGAGGTTATTCTCCACTGGGTCCTTCCTAGAGGCACTCATGACCTGAGGACGAAACCAAAGAAAAACATTAAATCAGCCCATTTTACACCAAATAAAACACATGAACACACCATCATAACTCCTCAGCTGGAAGTCCAGAGTCAACTTCCTGTATCTGCGCTGGTTCTCTCTTAAGGTGGACCAGCTTTTCTCCTTACATTGACGAGCTGCTCCTCTGAGTTTTTCTCTTTATAGCGTTAATCAGTTAAAATGCTAATGTCGGTTATCTGTTAATTACTAACGTCCCCATCGCCTGATCTTGTGTGAATGCAGCATCAGATGGCTAAGAACTTCTTCAGTCGAGGACAGCCCTAAGTTTACCGAGCAAAGTATGCCAAACATTGGCGAACTTCAGCATCTAAAATGTGTGCATTAGCTGTTTTATATCACTGTGAACAAAATGTTTTTAGGTTTCAGACTGTTGGTCGGACAAAACAAGACATCTGAAGTCGTCATCGTGGGCTGTGAGAAACTGAAACGGACATTTTTCACTATTTTCTGACATTTTACAAACAAAAAAAAATAAAATAAACACTACTCGATACAGAAATCAGGCTCTATTTCTTCCAAAGTGCATAGATGCGTTCAGATGTCACTGGAAAAGACAAACACTGTCTCACACACAGAGTTGATTAAGGATGTGAGCCCGCTCATTAACATCTTCACTGGGAGAGAAATGGCAGGGCACTGGGTGGTGAATGAACAGCCTTAGAGCGAGTGTGTGTGTGCATCCACCCGTCCTAATCCTCCGGTCATTGGACTAAATAACAGTAATCTGATGATAGTGTGCGGTAATAATGGGTAATTTGATCACTCTGCTGCAGATGCTTGCTGGACGAGGACGAGCGAGGAGGGTTGGGCAGGAAGGCGGAGGGGGGGAAATGATGCAGGTGATGTAGAAATAAACCCCCCCCCCCAACCCGCACCCCTTATGTTGCCATGAGCACGACGACTGCAGATGCTGGTGGATCCAATATGCTCCAGGCTGCGAGTGAAACCAGCATCGGTCAGCAGAAAGCTTCAGCAGCAGAGCGAGTGACAAATAAGCAGCAGAGCAGCAATCTGAGCAGAGATCCACTCACACTACAGGTGGAGAGAGGAGGATACTGCCTGGTGGGCACCGTTATCGCCGTCATTGTCATCAACATTGATTTGGGTGTTAAGAGAGGGTTGAAAACTCGTCAGCAGAGTTAAGGAGCAGCTGTGGTTTGCTTGTCTTTAAAAGGTAAAATTTCCAAAACTGGGTTTGTACAAAAGCGTATCTGGCTGCTCCTAATGATACTTCTTCAGAAAAACATGATTTATTTATTACATTTATTATAAACACAAAAAGCAGTGAAAAAGGCCTATCATTTATTCCCAGAGGCCAAGGTGACGCCAGAGCTATCCAATTAAGAGAAAAAACTAAACCTTGTGTTGAAAAAGCTGCAACTAGAAAATATTGGGCTTTTTAGTTTGCTTGATAATAAACAAATATGCTGAACATCTTCGCCACCTTCAACTCTATAAACACTGTACAGTGTTCGTGTGTCTAAAAATGTGGAAAATGCCCGCCATGCCGCTTTCATGCTTTTATTCAAGGTGTTTGGAAGTTTGCGCTCCTATCACACCTGCTGTTACTAAGCAACCAAAACCTAAGATCTGCAATGACGATGATGATGAAATTGCATAATTTAGCAGTAATGGTACGTGTGCACAAGGGCGTTCAATTTCTCCACCGTCAGGAGAGTTACTGTAGCAGCCATGGTGCTGCGTTCACTGTCTCCAGGTCACCGTCAGGAGAGTTACTGTAGCAGCCATGGTGCTGCGTTCACTGTCTCCAGTTCACCGTCAGGAGAGATACTGTAGGAGATGGTGCTGCGTTCACTGTCTCCAGGTCACCGTCAGGAGAGTTACTGTAGCAGCCATGGTCTGCGTTCCGTCTCCAGTTCACCGTCAGGAGAGTTACTGTAGCAGCCATGGTGCTGCGTTCACTGTCTCCAGTTCACCGTCAGGAGAGTTACTGTAGCAGACATGGTGCTGCGTTCACTGTCTCCAGTTCACCGTCAGGAGAGTTACTGTAGCAGCCACGGTGCTGCGTTCACTGTCTCCAGTTCACCGTCAGGAGAGTTACTGTAGCAGCTGCAGCGCTGCGTTCACTGTCTCCAGTTCACCGTCAGGAGAGTTACTGTAGCAGCCGCAGTGCTGCGTTCACTGTCTCCAGTTCACCATTTGGGAGTATTAGCAGCCACCATGTTGCATGTAGTGTCGTGGACATGCAGCCACTTTCCCAGTAAAAGTCTCCACCGGCTCTCTTAAGGTGGACCAGCTTTTCTCCTTATAGCGACGAGACGCTCCTCTGAGTTT
The DNA here is from genome assembly GCA_947000775.1 of Pterois miles. Taxonomy (NCBI): domain Eukaryota; kingdom Metazoa; phylum Chordata; class Actinopteri; order Perciformes; family Scorpaenidae; genus Pterois; species Pterois miles. The sequence continues at coordinate 3,531,258 of CAMQGK010000549.1, forward strand.
TTATCAGCTTTCTAATAAATAACTAATATTTCTTTTAACCCATTAACTGATTGCGTTAATCAGTTAAAATGCTTAATGTCGGTGAAACGATTAGTTATTAACATCCCTAGCTGTTATGTACTGCATGAAAAGTCCTTCAGGAAAGTGACTTTGTATCTGATGTTTTCTGTTTAATGACGTCTTCTAAACATAAAACAATGTTTCCTTCAAGACAAGATGTCCGGTCTTGGCTTCAAAACTTGGTTACTAATATTTCTCTGTTAATAAAATAGTAGTGACTTAAATAAGCAACAATTAAAGTTAGATGAGTCAGTGAACACAGCAGCTCCTAATGGCTGAAAACAATCAGCAGACAGTGAAATGAGGCCGATATCTGACAGTAACAGACTGACAGCTGAACACAGAGCTCCCTCTCTGGTCTCCAGCAGAAGACGCAAAGACACAGCAAAAGGAAGGAGAGCGTCTTGGGTCGGCCATGATGCCGTGGTTACCTCCTGCTTTGGGGCTCTGTAGTGGAGACACGTCATCACTAAAGCAGACCCATCCGGGCCCGTGGAAAACCCTATTAGCTCTGAGGCTGTGACCTGGGATTAGATCCACCATATGTCCACCTCTGCCCCGAGCTGGGACGCCGGCCAGTGATGAAGACCAACGCTAACAGAGCTGTTGGTCCAGGCAGCCAATCAGCCACAGCGTCACTGAGGAGCTGGGATCTTAGATAAGATAAGATAAGATGAACCTTTATTAATCCCCAGAGGGAAATTCGGGACCGAACTCTGAGGTCACAAAGGTCAGATCTGATGACATGATGTGTGTCTGACAGGTCAGGAGGAGAAAAGTGATCCATTATTAGACAGTTGGATTGATTACAAATTCAGACACTGATTGTCAACTTCCATGATACAGCAAAATCATATCAACAGATCTATGAACTCTGGTGGACCGACAGACATTCAGTTAAAGAAGCAACTTTCCACCACTTTGTTAGACATTATTACACCTAATGATGACAAAAGTTATCGATTAATCAGTTAGTTGATAGGTTTAGTTTAGTCTGAAGTAGCTGGTTAACTGATATATTATATATAATATATAATGAATAACTGCCAAACTTTTTTAATGTCTTGTTATTGAACTTAAACTTAATACACTTAAAATATATAATTCAAGTGATAACAAAAAATACAAAAATAAATATACATATAAATAATATATTATACTATATACAGTTGATAAATATATTTAAATAAATCATGAAATAAATAAAAATAAATTTGATCCAAATAAATAAGATTAACTATAAATATACTTTATGTATATATATATATATATATATATATATATATATATATATATATATATATATATATATATATATATATATATACATATATATATAAACTAAATTGTAACAGAATATTAGTATTATATATATATATATATATATATATATATATATATACACATATATATATATATATATATATATATATTATATATAGAGAGAGAGAGAGAGAGAGAGAGAGAGAGAGAGAGAAACAAATGAATTTGATGCAAATAAATAAATTCAACTATATCGTAACATAATGTTAGTGCCCTTCCACAACGTATTGAGAATTAATAAATATATATATTGGTCAACTATATTGAACATATTCCAGTCACTAACTTTAATAAAAACGTGCGACAGTGCGGCGCTGTAAAGGAAAGGCGGGGTTGAATTTATTACATAAGACGAAAACGAGAACCAGCACAATGATCTCTATTACCTAGTTGTCATAATTGTTACAAGCCAAAATCATACTTGAAAATGAAATTTGAAATTCGATTAATGGCCCAGCCCTGCAGTACAAAACAGTCATTGGTGGCAGCTTCAATCTAAGATTTATTAACGTTCAAAGACCCGTATCTGTCCAACCACAATGCTACCAGAGAAATCTTTTGTCCTGGGCTGTAAACTCAGCCGGCCGGCAGCTGTGAGGGAAGTGTAACCGCTGTGTTAATGGGAAACCATGTCAGCCTCAGACTGGTCAGAGCTCTCTGAAGTCCAGTAACGACCCGCTAACATGAAAGCAGCTCAAACTGAAACCTGACAACAGGCAGCTGGACGCACATGTAGACCAAATAATATCTGTATCAGCCTTCAGAAACCAACACTGGCCAAACAGCAGTGTGTGTGTTGGACACAAGGTTAGTTACATCTGACGCAGGGTCACACACACACACACACACACACACACACACACACACACACACACACACACACACACACACACACACACACAGGCCAGAGGGCGGCTCAGCATCTGCTGGTGTTGGGCATTAAAAGAGAGAGCGGCTGACTGAGCTAGTGGGGATCAGCGGCCAATGAGGACGGGCAGCAGCAGATCACTGCCAAGGCCTGGACGCCAGTGAGGGAATGCACAAACCCTGAGTGTGTGTGTGTGTGTGTGTGTGTGTGTGTGTGCTGGTAGACTACATCTGGTGTATGGGTGGGCTGCTGCCTCGTGTATTGAGTCAAATTCTGCTGCACTGTACTGAAAGACTTCAGCTGGCCTGCACAGGAAGCTGCTACAGTATATGTGAGACTATCACAGCCTTTTATACCGATCAGCCAGAACATTATCAATGTTATGACCACTGACAGGTGACATCAATAACTGATTATCTTGTTATAGTGGTACCTGGCAGTGGGTGGGATATATTAGGCAGCAAGTGAACATTTTGTCCTTTAAGTTGATGTTTTTGCAAACGTAAGGATGTGAGCAACTTTGACTTTTACTGGGAAAGTAGCTGCATGTCCTCGACACCACATGTAGCATCATGGCTGCTACAGTAACTCTCCTGACGGTGAACTGGAGACAGTGAACGCAGCACCGTGGCTGCTACAGTAACTCTCCTGACGGTGAACTGGAGACAGTGAACGCAGCACCGTGGCTGCTACAGTAACTCTCCTGAGGGTGACCTGGAGACAGTGAACGCAGCACCGTGGCTGCTACAGTAACTCTCCTGACGGTGAACTGGAGACAGTGAACGCAGCACCGTGGCAGACGGTGAACAATGTGTGTTGCTTATCGGTTAAGAAAGTTTTTTTAAATCAGCGTTTCAAAGTGCAGGTATCTATTAAGTATGATCACGCCTACATAGAAGGGAAACACATTCAGAATAAAGTAGAAAGTTGTAAAAACAACAGACGGAGTCACACTGTATGAAGCTGAGAGAGAGAAAGCCAGTACAGTCTCTGTTGCTACGTTACAGTCAAACAAAACCTGCTTTTGAGTTTGGGGAGCCACCTGATGCTGGGCAGCCTGCAAATAAACTGGCCTTTCAACAAGAACCCCACACACACACACACACACACACACACACACACACACACGCACACACACAGGCTCTGTAACTGAGATAGAGCGGGAACAGAAGAAGGAGATGAACTAATTTGTGGTTGTTGACCCTGACGACTGCGGCGCTTTTCCATTTCCTTCCTGTCACCGAGCCACAAATCCAACAGCAGCCTCCGATGCAGTGCTGACGGGGAACTCTGTTTTGGGGTCTGTCAGACATTTTATGTTCTTTTTTAATCATTTTAGTTAGATTAATATCTGGAGGTAGCTGTGTGCTCATCAAATCCTACATTCATCAAATATGAGACAATTACTGTTATTCTAAGGCTACAACTAACAATTACGTTCACTGTTGATTAATCTGTCACTTATTTTCTCAATTAAAAGATTAGTAGCTTGATCTATAAAATCTATAAAATTTTCACTTTCTGTTTGTAGCGTCCGTCGTCTGACCATGTATTGATAACACGGCGCTGATACGCAAAAATGAACTAAATGGGTTTAATTTCTATAAAACTAGAAGGAGCAAAAAACGACGGTGGGCAAGTAATGTAACCGGTGTATACTGAACATCAGCTAATACTGTGCAACAGCATGGATTCGTCAGCTAGATCAAAACTAAACGTTGGATTAAGCAAAAAAGCCAAAAATTCACTATTTCCAGCTTCTCAAATGTGACCATTCGCTGCTTTTCTCCCTGCAATACCTTTGTAAATTGCATAATATATATAATATTTGCAAAATATCTGAAAAAAAAAAACAATGTTTAGTTGCACCTATATACACACGTTTCAGTAATGTAGGGCTGCGACTAACAATTCCTTTCATTGTCAATTAATCTATTGATTATTTTCTCAAAATTTTGAGCAAAAAAAGCCAAACATTTGCTAGTTTCAGCCAATCAAATGTCAACATTTGCTGTTTTTCTGTCTTTAATATCTTTGTAAATCACATATATTTGGCTTTTAGACTGTTACAAGTCAAAATGAAGAATTTAAAGCAAAACATCTGAATAAAACAATGGTTAGTTGCAGCTGTAGACACACCTATATTATTTCAGTGACGTGATTAATCTTATGATGTCTAAATGTTGTATTACGGACTTAAAGTTAGAAATCTGCAGCTGTAGTTAAGTGTTATTAGCAGGGTGCAAATGAGCCTCACATTCAGCGGGTCTCTAAAATGCCACACGGTGTATAAAAGCCGGCAGGAGGTCGAGTATAAAAAGGTCATGTCTTGAATGGTGAAGTGGCAGCAGGGTGGTATGAAACATGGCCAGATCTTTAACCTCAAAAAGCTGCAGCAGGGAGCTTTCATCACGCTGCAGACGCTACAGCAGTAGGTCAGTTCAGGACGTGCACTTTTACAGCATATAAAAAATGTTCAGTTTTCCCCCAGATTCTGGTGTCAAACTGACAGTTTTTCCACTGTTGTCTATAAAATCTGCAAAATAAAATAAACTTATGCACTCACAATGTAACTGTACATACACATAGGTGCTGGGAATCTGGCGTGTGAATTTATTTTAGGATATATGCCTTTATTATTTCTTTTACTATTATTATCATTATGTTTATAAATGAAAAATAATTTACTACTGCTACTGGATATTTAGAATTTATTTTATTAGTATTGGTAGTAGTAGTAGCGTGGCAGGTCTTGCCTTTTCTAGGAATGTTGTTTAGCTCTATATCTCTATTTTGCATCAGACTGAGAAAGGGCTGATCCCAGAAAAGCAACTCAGCAGCAGCAGCAGTGCCACAAAGGCTCCACGTAAAAGCTGATAAAGCGAATAGTCTGACCCTGACACATCCTGACATCCCGACACCGAACGCCAGGAACCAACCGACACTCACACTTCATACGACTTTATAAGATGATAAACAGAAGAAGAAAAAGGATGATTCTGATGTTTTTTTCCTCAGTTTGTTGTTGTTTTGCTTGACACTGGAGGTTAAATGATTACCCTGCACTTAATCCAACACTCTAGTCCTGCAGGTGGACCACATGTGACAAGGTTCAGACCACATTTTACAGTGTTTCGGGTCTTGAAACCACCTTTCAGCCACACTACTACAAACGCCCTGTGTTTTCAAACTGTAAAGCCCCTGACTGCGATAAGCCGCATTATCCTGAAGCGGGATAGGAAGGATTGAAAGACACACTACTGTCAAGTTTACAACATTAACATGTACGTTTTCCTGCCAAAATTTTCAAAATAAAATCACAATTTTCTTTAGGAAGCCATTTACTCCTATGAATTCATAATTACTTGTATGTATTTTTCATAAAAGTCAGTTGGTGTAATCGCTGTTTGGAAATGATCATATTCTCTGTTTTAAGATGCTCTAATCAAAACATCAAGCTTTTAGATACACATAAGCATCCTATATGGTATATTAACCTATTATATCTGTATTTATAAAGTATGTTTGTTAGAGTTCAACATAACTTTTCACTATGTCCACAGATAAAACAACAAGGTGGCTCCATGCAGTATGCAGCTCATATACAGTAGTTCTATCCCTGAAACTGACACGTTTCACGCTTTTATTTTGAAATGATTTTGCCTTATATCCGGTAGTTCTACTCATCTTCACGCACCTTGCTCCAAAAGGTAACTATCCCCTCTCGTGAGGCAGGAAATAACACACGGTGCTTAACTTTAATGGACAAAAGCGCTAAAAACCACCCGCAACCACGCGACCCTGTTTGTATCCGCGTATTGTCTTATTTCACACAATAAACTGAGCAACACGATTCATTTTAAACGCTACTAATGCAGCAACTGCAGCTCCGAGCTCATCAAAGTGAGTGACAGGCCGCCGCAGCCAATCAGCAGCCTCGGAGCTCGGGGCCACAGCCAATGGAAGGCTGTGATTGGTGCTCGGGCGGCATTGATTCCGTTGCGGGAGGCTACCTCGGGGGTTTCGGCCATGTCAAGTTCCAAACATTCAGCCATACCACAACCGGAACCAAAGCGCCACCACTTTCAAAATAAAACATACATGCAAACACTAACATAACAGTTCATAAAAATAAAGTTATGAGCTTTACTGCACATCTCAACGATTCAGGGTTGCCATTTCAACTGGAATAGTCACTAATTGTGTTTTAGGCGTTTTAAAGTTCTTTATTTTCATGTGTAACACTACAACATTCACATCACTTACCAAAAACAGTACCAACTATAAATACAAAATATTTCTTATGCTGTCAATAATACTAGTATAATTTCCAATATTGAGAAGAAGAATAAAAAAATCAAACTAAAGTATAAGCCATGAATTGGACATAATTTCGGGGACTAATTAAGCTTTACTGGCAACAAATATGCACATAATATTGTGTGCTTTATACTGGAAATGCTAAATACTAAAGGCATGCTAGTAAATAAGACTTATTTTGTAGAGCGATACAAAATAAAAGGTTATTCGAATTGTTTAATTTTCAACATGTATTTAGGGTGATTTCTTTGTTTATTTTCTGCTAACTCTTGTTTCATGAGCAACACAATTAACTAAGCCTACCAGAAACTTCAAAATAGTAATACTTACAAGTAAATTAGAGTTTTACTTTGTAGAGCGATACAAAATAAAAGGTTGTTTAAATTAGTGTGTTTAGGGTGATTTCTTTATTTTCTGCTAGCTTTCTTTTAATGTGTAACAAAATTAAGGTCACCAAAAACCTCTTAAAAATATATAATACTTATGCTGCCAATAATACTAGTATGACTAGAAGGGAAAGTACAAGTCATGAATAGGACATGACTTCGTAGATTAATTTGGCTTGATTGGTTACAATATGCACATAATATTGTGTGCTTTATCCTCGAAATGCTAGTTGCTAAAGGTATTCTAGTAAATTTATTCTGTAGAGCAACACAAAATAAAAGGTTATTCGAATAAAAGTGTGTTTTCGGTGTTTTAATTTCTGCCAACTTTCCTTTTTGAGTCTAAGACTAAGTGAAATTTACTTATATTGCTAAAAACATCTTGTGTGCTACCAATAATCTTAGTTCAACTACCAGTAATTAGTTAGTCAGCTACAAATACGCACATACTGTATATTGAATGCTTTACAGCGGAAATGCTAAATGCTAAAGGTATGCTAGTAAATAAGGCTTTTATTTTGTAGGGCGATACCGGAAGCGTCCCTGCTGTACTATGCTAGCTGAACGGTGGTGGGTTTGGCTAGGTAGGCCTCGGTGAATACAAATAAGCACAAAGTTTACAAGAATAAAACACAATGTACCGTGTTTTTTAAACGTAAAACAAGACGAATAATTTCACAAAGACGGCCAACAAAGTCCCCAAAGCCCGGCCGCCATGTTGCATCCCACTTTGAAAAGCTACCGTTAATGAGCTACCGTCATTCAGCCCGCAGCAACGCCGCTGACAGATGCATTTCACGGGCTCGACAAGTTCCCCCGTCTGCCCCAACACGAAGCGAACAACACCGGGGCGAAGTCACGACGCGGAGGCTCACCTTGCTCTCAACTCGACGGGTCCCCCTCGATCACATCGCCGCAGGTAGTTCCCCGGACAAACTGGAGCAGTAAACGTCCATGGTCCCGTACCAGGAAGTCCAGCGCACTTCTCAAACTCCGTGTGGGAAAGCCGCGCAGGAAGATATGAGGCAGGTAGCGATGCGCCGCCCGCCGGGCTGATCTGACCTCACCGGGCGGAGGATGCTGCTGCCGGCGCTGCTGCTGCTGCAGCTCCGTCCAGCCTGACACATCCACGCACTAAAACACACCGAATGACCCGCAGTGACCCCGGACACTGGTTTTATTCATTCATTTATTAGTTTGTAACCCTCCATGTTGCCCTGGTCTGTAATAAATAAAATATAGGTCCTCTGAATCACTTTCTGCGTGTTTTTAATATGAATTATACCTTAAAAAAAACTACAAAACTTTTATTTTACTTATTTTATCTCTTATTCAGCAGAAAAGTGTCATTTTAATATTGCAGCAATTTATTTATTTATAAATAAAACTAGCCCCACTTGTAACAGCTGTATATAGTTAGATAAATAAATACACTATAAATATACCAAACCACTACTACTAGCTTAGAATATTAAATATAAACATAACAATTAAATGTTATATACAATAGCAATGTATAATAATAAATATATATATAATAAATTCATAATTTATGAATTCCACCTTCAAACTATAAAATCTACAAAACTTTTATTTTACATATTTTAATTTGCCCTTTAATCAACTGAAAAGTATCTTGAGCAGTAGCTGGTGGTATACAAATAAATACAATAGTATTAGCATTTAAAAAGTACTTATTTTATAGAATATATTCATTCATATGTAAGCCTATACCACTTTAATATTGCAGCTGCTTAATATTTATTTATTAATCTATTAATATATTATTTATTAATCTATTAATAAATAAATATTAATTATTAATATCACTTTAATATTGCAGCTGCTTAATATTTATTTATTAATCTATTAATAAATACACCATATTAAGCAGCTGCAATATTAAAGTGATGTACACACAGATAGACAGATCAATAGATGGATGAATCGCCGCCATAAATATACCAAACTACTACGACTACTATCTTAGAGAATATAAAATTTAAGTTGCATAACAGTAACATGTTATATACAGTACAATAGCAAAGTGTGCTATGAGATACTATATACAGTATACTCTGAATCATTTTCAGCGTTTTTGTAAATATGAATTCCACCTTAAAAAAAACAATAAAACTTTTATTTTACATATTTTAATTTATCCTTTATTCAACCAAAAAGTGTCTTGAGAGATAGCTGGTGGTATACAAACAAATTCATTAGTATAATAGTATAATTTAAAAAGTACTTATTTATTTATATTCATGTACAGAATATGTCGGCCTATGTCACATTAATATTGCAGCTGTTTTAGAAAAGTGTGCAAGGTAATTATTTAAAAAACTAATTATTTATAATTAATTAAAATAAAAAATTGTTAATATTATATAATTGTTAATATATCATTAATATAATACACTTTATTACTGCAGCTGTTTAATTGAAAACCACCTGTAACAGCTGCAATATGGTGCTGCGTTCACTGACTCCAGTTCAGCGTCAGGAGAGCTACTGTAGCAGCCACAGTGCTGCGTTCACTGACTCCAGTTCAGCGTCAGGAGAGCTACTGTAGCAGCCACAGTGCTGCGTTCACTGACTCCAGTTCAGCGTCAGGAGAGCTACTGTAGCAGCCACAGTGCTGCGTTCACTGACTCCAGTTCAGCGTCAGGAGAGCTACTGTAGCAGCCACGGTGCTGCGTTCACTGTCTCCAGTTTTCATCTGGGAGCATTAGAAACCACGGTGCTGCGTTCACTGTCTCCAGTTTTCATCTGGGAGCGTTAGAAACCACGGTGCTGCGTTCACTGACACCAGTTCAGCGTCGGGAGAGTTACTGTAGCAGCCACGGTGCTGCGTTCACTGACTCCAGTTCAGCGTCAGGAGAGCTACTGTAGCAGCCACGGTGCTGCGTTCACTGTCTCCAGTTTTCATCTGGGAGCGTTAGAAACCACGGTGCTGCGTTCACTGTCTCCAGTTTTCATCTGGGGGTGTTAGAAACCACGGTGCTGCGTTCACTGTCTCCAGTTTTCATCTGGGAGCATTAGAAATCACGGTGCTGCGTTCACTGTCTCCAGTTTTCATCTGGGAGGGTTAGAAACCACGGTGCTGCGTTCACTGTCTCCAGTTTTCATCTGGGAGCGTTAGAAACCACGGTGCTGCGTTCACTGTCTCCAGTTTTCATCTGGGGGCGTTAGAAACCACGGTGCTGCGTTCACTGTCTCCAGTTTTCATCTGGGAGCGTTAGAAACCACGGTGCTGCGTTCACTGTCTCCGGTTTTCATCTGGGAGCGTTAGAAACCACGGTGCTGCGTTCACTGTCTCCGGTTTTCATCTGGGAGGGTTAGAAACCACGGTGCTGCGTTCACTGTCTCCGGTTTTCATCTGGGAGGGTTAGAAACCACGGTGCTGCGTTCACTGTCTCCGGTTTTCATCTGGGAGCGTTAGAAACCACGGTGCTGCGTTCACTGTCTCCGGTTTTCATCTGGGAGCGTTAGAAACCACGGTGCTGCGTTCACTGTCTCCAGTTTTCATCTGGGAGCGTTAGAAACCACGGTGCTGCGTTCACTGTCTCCAGTTTTCATCTGGGGGCGTTAGAAACCACGGTGCTGCGTTCACTGTCTCCAGTTTTCATCTGGGAGCGTTAGAAACCACGGTGCTGCGTTCACTGTCTCCAGTTTTCATCTGGGAGCGTTAGAAACCACGGTGCTGCGTTCACTGTCTCCAGTTTTCATCTGGGAGGGTTAGAAACCACGGTGCTGCGTTCACTGTCTCCAGTTTTCATCTGGGAGCGTTAGAAACCACGGTGCTGCGTTCACTGTCTCCAGTTTTCATCTGGGAGCGTTAGAAACCACGGTGCTGCGTTCACTGTCTCCAGTTTTCATCTGGGGGCGTTAGAAACCACGGTGCTGGACATGCAGCCACTCTGACAGTAAAAGTCCGCCCCCACCACCACCACACATTTAGTAATGATGCTCTGTCTGCTCAGATTAACGATAGCGATTGTCCGACAAAGTGTGTGTGTTTGTGCTACATTAGCAGCTGCTAGCTGCTAGCGTTGCTGGTGGCTTCGTGCCTGCTGTAGCGTAAAATCAGTGGGTTTCCGACAGTGTGTGTGTGTGTGTGTGTGTGTGTGTGTGTGTGTGTGTGTGTGTGGTGGTGCTATAGCTGTGAATGTAGCTGTAACAGACAGTGTGTGTTCAGTTTATTTGTCGGCTACAAGCTACAAGTTTTTCTCAGCTTTTTAATTATTAATACTTCTTTTAACCCTTAATCTGATAGTGTTAATCAATAAAAATACTTAATGTCAGTTACCGTTTAACATCCCTATACTGCTGCAGAACGCTGCTATCATGATATTAATGAGCCTGCAGAACAAGTAAAACTTGAAGTGACTCATTATTTTCATGCAGGCCTGCTGAGTGTATAGATGAACTCATTAAGTCCGTCACCTGAACTGAACCCGTTTGTGTCTCTTTCTTTCTTATCTCGACATCATCAAGTGGTTCAAGTGTCCACAAACACTTCACACGGCGTGTTAGGAAACGCTTCACTCATGTTACCTTCGCCGCTGTTTACACAACACATCCAGCTGTCTCTTTAATCCAGCTGCTCTCCAGTAACATAAACATGTACTGTAGCGTGTCATGTGACTGCAGCTCTGCTTTGTAAATGATATGATAACAATTACATCAGGCAACATGCACATCTGTCAGCAGGCCTGCAGACCTCAGCTGTTGTTTGTCTGATTCTTTACGTTCATACTGACCTCTATGGGCAGAACAGGAGCTCCACTGGGCCACATCATCACTTTATACTGGACGGCTGCAGGAAGGAGGAGAAAAGCAGCGATGAATGATACCACATCTTAACATTTCTGGCATTTTGGACATGATGGGGGAGGGGATACAAAAGGAAAGAAGCTTGAAATTCGCCTTAGAGGTCCAGTTTCCTGCTTCACTTCATAGTCCCTCATATCTCATTTCTAAAAGACATCTTAAACAACTTAATGGACATATTATGTAAATGACGTTTGACACAGTGCACGACAGCAATGCAAAGGTTTGTTATTGTAATCCTTATTTTTATTTCCTTCTTCCTTTGTCTTTATATTTTACGTCTTTTTTGGAAATTGTATCTTCTGTCTTTCAGATATTTTAAAAATCAGTCTAAAGTGTAAATTGGTGGCAAGCATATAAAGTACTGCAGTAATTTCTGAGAAAGTCTTAAATTTGACTTTCTGTGATTTGCAGGTTTGTTGCAACGTGAAAGGGAAGATGGAGAAAAGAGGGGAAAGAAGAGCTGGGTCGATCACGACAGGGCTGTCAATGGCAGATTTCTGTGTAAAAGGACATTAAAACCGGCTTTCTACAACCTGGATTATGTGCAACACAATGGAAAAGCACACATTTTATGCATGCATTATTTGGAGATGTTCTCTTTAAAAAAGGTTTGTAAATGTTTTAAATTTGGTTTTCTTCAGAAGTGAATTTAGGGATGAAAAAGCTATTAAAATATAAAAAATAAGCCGTTCTGGGAGTAACCGCAGCCTGTAGCGGTCCAGCATGCTGCACTGTGGGATACGGTAGGTGAGGTAGACTGGTCTGGTGCATGGATGTATAGAGAGACCTGGATCCAGAGTTGGAGGCTGCTCAGTGGTGGAAGTCAACGGTAGACTTCCAGGTCACGGCATCCCAACGTCACGGCCTGCGTTCTGGATCTCCGTCGACATAAACACACAAAGGGAATAATTCTGGATTCAGCTGTAGTTTTACAACTTTTAGGACCGAATGATCAACGACTGGCGGCTTGGTCCGATGCAGACTGGAGATTTCCTCAGAATCTGCACCACATCTGGGTTTTGTTTGGCATAAAGCAGATTTTACTTTGGTTCACATACTACACTTTAACCAGATCAGAAGGTACTAGCATAGTACGAGGTTTTGAAAACAGCATGTGTGTTTTCTTGCAACAAAGACAGGAAAGGGAAGGAGAGAAGGAAAGTAAATAAGGGAAGGAAGAGTGGGGACTATGTCTGTCGCTGGCACATTTCTGTTTTTAAAAAAAGCCTTAAAAGTCTTAAAGAGCCTGTGTGCATCCTGCAGGTTTCCTCTCAACACAAACCTGCAGAGTTGAGCTGAGATGAGCTGGGCTCAGTCTGCTGTGGTGGTGGTGTTGTTGGAGGAGGAGGAAGAGGAGGAAGAGGAGGAGGAGGAGGAGGAGGAGGAGGCCCTGCAGGAGCCTTAAACACACAGCCACAGAGCATAATGAGGGCTGCGTACAGGAGCTGCTGTTTACTGTGGAGAGCACAGTGTTTACAGAGAGTCCTGCTGCACCACATCACGGGCCGCACAGCTCACTTCCTGGGGCGGACTTACACCGAGGCTGGACGAGATGGTGGATACACCGCGACCTCCAGTCTGGGCTCATACCTTCATTTACCTGTGGAGCTCATTCACCTGCAGCCGTGTTCACAGGAACGAGTTTTATGGAGTTTTCTTGTCCACTCACCTGGATGCAGTCTGGATCCTCGAGGTCTGCCGACAACTTCCTTCATAAAACATCAGCGAAACCAACTTTTTCAGCAGTTTAAACCCGCATTTGTTTGCATTCACACGCGCCGGCTTGCAAAAAATCTTCTTTCTTCTTTGTTGGCACATTAACTGAGTTTCTTGGCTCCTTACCGCCGCCTACTGTCGGTTAACAGAACAGCAGAAACTGTTGGCTATAAGTACAAATGGAAAACCACTCATTAAAGCTGCAGCTATAATCTACTATGACAACTATTTTGATAATCGATTAATGTACTTTAGTAATTTTTTAATAAAAAATTCAAATTCTCTGATTTAAGCTTCTTAAATGTTTATGTTGTATATTAAAAAGACCACTAAGTTGAGCAAAGTGACATGAATAAAGTTGAGCAAATCATGCCTACATTCAAGGAAATACACAGAACACACACATCTGTGTTAACTGTCATTGATGCATATACTACTACTACTACTACTACTATTACTACTGAGAGGAAATAATGTGTTTCTGGCCTTGAAAAAGCCCTCAAAGACTCAGTAAGATGTATAGAAACAAACAGAACAAAGGTGACTAGCATACCTCAAAAAAGCTCATAAATTGAGTGAAGTTTGGTGCAGCAACCTTCTGTAATGACTCAGTATTGACTTTCTCCACCAATGTCAGACTCAACAAGTCAGCGATTGATTTATTCATTTGCTGCATGTTGTGTTCATTTATTGGACGTGTCCGTCAGCTGTCAAGGACTCACGTTCTGGTGAATGTGAGGCAGAGCAAATAGTGGAACAACCAGTGTGAATGGATGCGTGGTCTGATCAATCGATACGGCCTCAGTGTGTTTACAGCTCCTTGGCAGGAAGCAGCATCAGGTGACGGAGCTGTAGTGTGTTTTATAGTACAGTACATGACAGTGCTGCAGCCCTGCACAACTTACCTTGTTAGTGCCGGGCCTAACGGCCTGTTTGTTATCCTAATGTGTCATGTGACCATGTTAAGGGGGCAATGAGAGGGACACGACTCATGGCTTCGCCCTGCTGCGAGTGTTGATTTCACGGTCTATTAGGCCGGTGATTGTGGCGCTGCTGTCTGCAACAAACTACATCAGTTCCACCTACAAGTGCTCAACGCTACACTGCTGCACGCTGCGGTGACATTTAGAGGAAACACACAGGGAGGAAGGTGATGAGGAGGTGTGTTATGTGAGGTCAGACATCTTGGCCACTTTGCAGATGATTTAGTGGATGAACGGAGGTGTAAACAAATGCTCAAAGTTATATATGAGACTTACTTGCACATCCAATTTAAAGGTCTTTCTGGTGACCTGTGCTGTAGGTATTAAACAAATCACAGCTGCTATAACAATGCAAAGATTTTCAAGTGTTTGTCATGTGTTTCTAAATCAGGTCATGACAAGGAACTCCAGAGCGTTGTAAAGTGCAAAAGCCAACTTTTATTAAAAAAGGATAAACACAATCATTTCCAAAATTCACAACGTAGATTTATCTAACATAAAACTCTGCTTCGATCCATATTTGTTGGTGTTTTGCATTTCAAAAACAGGATTTTCACTGCGGTCAAAATACAGTTTGCCCTCCTGCTCGCTGCACACAATGGGAGGTCTGCATTCAATAAAAAAGACAAACTCACTGAAAACATTAGTAATTTTTAAGATGATGGTGTCAGAAAATAGAAGGGCTCTGCTTTTCCTAGATTCAAGTGGGAGTGGGCTTCAAGTAAAATAGGCTGGGAACCAGAGCTCCAGCTGACATGGAGGTGTGATTGCAGGTCCAGATCCCTTTTCAAAACCTCTCTGCAGGTGCAGCAGGTGGTGACTGAACTGCCTCGTTGCACAGGAATAAAAATATCCCTTTGAAAGTCTAAAGGGGCGTTGGCACATCTCTGGTAGGGATTAAAGCTCCAAAGACTGATCTGAGACCGGTATGCCCAGATGACAGGCCTAATGAAGGGCACAACATACTGTGCTAATCCCATCAAAGAGCATGCTATTTAAACACACACAAAGGCATTAACTGATGATATATGACATCCTCTTTCATGTAAAATCAGCAGCAGCATCACTTCAGCTTTAGTTGTCTGCATCAAGGTTGACTTTCCTCCACCAGCACAAGATGGCAGCATCGTATCACCTAACTCACTGAGCTGCATTAAGCACTTCAGTAACTGTGTTTTATATATTTCCTCCGTGTACTGCCAACAAGCTTAAGCATTGCATAAGCATAACAATCCAGTGAATATTTTGTCTAACAAAGAGGAATGAGTCACTTCAGTTCTTCAAAGTAATGCATAAGAAATGGTGGGAAAATATAAAAAAGAAGAAGACAAAAAGAAAAAGGCCTCTCCCAGGCCTTCCTTTGATCAACACTATAATTTAATTACCTGCATACCAAAGAGAGCCTTTATTTAGCATTTCAGTCTCAGTCGTCTTATTTGCTCCACGGTACGCTGAATTCAAAGAGAAGTCTCAGGAGTGGAGAAAAATATATAATCATTTTGCTCTTGTTCCTTAAAAGTTGAAGTAGATGTTAATGATAATGTGTGATCTATGATAATGACAGCGTGGCTCATCCAAAACTGATGTTATGACAGGAACCATTTTCACCATTTTGTTTTTTATACGTCACAGATTGGACAACACTGTGGTAGCGACCTGTCAATCACAAGGTAGCCCCGCCCTAAAGCATCCCCTGCTTCATGGTCTATCTGACTCTAAATGGATTATAATTTACTAAATGAACGTCCTGCTGTGTTGAAGACGACTTGAAACTTGCGATTGAGACCATAAACTCATGTTTACAATGTTTACTGAGGTGATAAATCAACTGAAAAGTAGACTCATTTTCTCATAGACTTCTATACAATCAGACTTCTTGTTGAAACCAGAGGAGTCGCTCCCTGCTGGATATTAGAAAAACATCCGCTTCAGCTTCATTTTTCAGACCTGGAGGTAACCCGCTGGTTTCACCACATCTGGTGCTCTGAACATCTAATAATGACGTGAATGCGTTTACATTGGAGTTAGTTGAAACCCCAGGGCTGCCTTGTGTGTTGGTATCAAGGCAGTATCAGTATTTGACGCCCTGGGAGTGAGCGGACTGCCTCTTGATAGGGTAGAAAATGTAAAAACATGCTTTAGTCATTTCTTCCTCCCCTGAATGAAATGTGTCCTTGTGTGAAAAGTACAGGTCTTGGTGTCCTCAGTTGTATTTACAGCCCTGATGTTGTTGTGACCAGAAGAAATTACTCTTTTCCTACAAGAAAATACAGATTTGAAGCACTAATATGAGACTCTGACCTTTGACCCCTCTGAGGTAACTCCATCAGGGACGATCTGGTTTCCTGCTCTGGCAGAGCATCGGCTCATCTTCATCAGCTCAAATCAAACACTTCCTCCCATCCTCTCTCTCTCTCTCTCTCTCTCTACGAACTGACCAGTTTCCTGCTCGCCATCCATCCCTCAGCTTCTCCGTGGCGCCGGTGCAGCGCAGAGCACCCCGCCGAGTTCCTCGCAGGAAGGAAGCTTCCCCGTTTCCGTCGGGAACGTGACGGATTGAAGACCGATGTGTGTGTTCTCAGCCCCTGCGGCATGTCTTGTTTCTACCTCGTGTGAAGGCGTGAATAATAGACTAGCTGTGTGGTTTGGTGCTTTACGAGCTTCTTCTATCTTCAAATAACATTCACAGGGTGGTAACAAATAGCCCACTGATCAGCTGCATAATGCATTCATCTACTATATTTTACCCGCATGCAAAAATAACCTGAATTACCTTCAGCACCGGAAAAAAACACCCTTGTTCTGATGTTTGCTATATTATACAATATTAGCCATAGATTCTAACTTATTGATATTTCAGAGCCAGGATGGTGACAAATATCTTGCTGATCAACTGCATAATGCATTAATATACTGTACTACTTTACTTCATTTTACCTGCATCCAAATACGACCTGACTTACTTACAATGCTGCAAAAAAGAGAAAAACATCACCATTGTTCTGATGTTTCATTGAGCGTGACTCCTCTATTCTCATCTGCAAACAATGTCTTTGTGTTTGGTCTATTGATCCAGTATCACTGCCGTTTATACTCCCTATAAATAGGCTTGTATTGATTGTGGGATTTATTCGTGTGTTATTCGATCTACACAGCTTGATGATGAAGATTTTTCAGCTCCTAAAGAACAAGTCTGTGGTGTCTGTCAGGGTAACACATTTAACTATACTGTACATATACAATTATTAATCAGGCAATAGTGTCTATCATGAGTGAAAATATTTGCTTCTTAAACCTTCAGTTTGTTTTATCTCTTTTGTCGTTCATTTGTTGTTTTTTTTTTTTTTACATGAATCAAATCTTCTTTTAAAAAGCAGCACTCTGATGTTGCATGGCCTAAATGAAGGCTTTTCAATTCTGAGAAGAACCGCTGCATCCTTGAATTCTTCCGGACTTAAAATTTGTCAAATTGAAAGAAATTGCTGCCAGTGGCAACGTCGTCGGCCTTCAAACGTCCACACTTCCCCAAATCTGTTTATTTAGGATATTGTGTCTGACTGTGCGAATCTTACCTTGAATCTCAGAGCATCCCCGGAGACAGCTGATGTTGTGGTCATCTTCAGACGCTCACCTTGTCCCCAGTTGGACCATAAAATCGCCAAATTTAAAGGCTATTGAGTGTGTGTGTGTGTGCCAGACATCCTTCCTGGCTGCTTTTATGAGGGAATAAATACCAAAAGTAAACAGAGAAAAAACATGGAGGGAAAAATCCTGAGCTGCAGACATGTTCTTGAATTACAGGCCACACGTCGACAATAATAGAAGTGTAATATTATCTATCCATGGGTAGGATGGATCCACATACTGAGGGCAGTTTATTGTATGCCTTGTCTGAACCTCACAATCAATATTTAATAACAGACTTGGTGGACTGGTGCAGTGATGGAAGGAAAAGATGCCCTAATGTGCCAGATTGCACATAATGTACAGCAATGTGGATATTTGTAGTGTGAAGTTATAAAGATAAAATATTTAGAGGGTTGCAGGTTGCAGCTTTGGTTTAAAGCGAGGGCATCTGCAGGTAGTCTAGACTAACGCTGAATGTCTGGTTTTATGCTTTCAAAAAGCAGCCAGAAGACTTTTTTAGTGCTACAATCATTTCTCTGAACAAAAGAACCACCTCTTCTTGTTCAAACCTTCCTTGATATCCGTGAATGAAAGGTGATAACTTTGACCTTTGACTTCTCTTTCCTCTCGACTGGGGATGCAGTTGTGACGGTGAGACAGCGACGGGAGTGGATCGGACACAAAGTGGACATACAGTGGACAGGCCTCGCCCAGGACAGCGGACAGCACAGCAGGGAGGACACCGCGGGCCGATCCCTGATGAGGGAACGCTAACGCAGATTCCCCGATCAGGGTCGGACCTCGTGTTGAAAGCGTCGGCCAATTCCAGCATGAGCTAAACTTTTATCACAACAGCTGGGAGAGCTCAGTGCACATTAAAAAACGAACCGTTCGACATTTTGGGAAATATTTGCTTTGTTGCCGAGAGTTGGATGTGAAAACTGATACCACTCTCAGGTTTGTATGGTGAATATGAAGCTACGGCTAGTTAGCGGCTAGTCAACTTAGCTTCGCATAAAGCTGGTTGCAGGATTGTATCAATACGACATTACCGGTCCGAGCTACCGCCGAGTGAAAATTGTTCATCGCAAATACAAATTAACAATTTAACACATTTAATTTAATATTTTCCAGTTTTATTTTTGGGCAAATAAGCTTCTGTGTTTCCGAAGACAAAACCGACAGAAGGGCAGAAATTAAAGGAAGAGTCGCAATTACAAACCAGTCTGCGACTTCAGCATCAATACACAGCACAGATAGGCTGACAACTCTGAACCATGGTCGGGGCCATGGATTCTAACTTACTGATATTTCAGAGCCATGGTCGGGGCCATAGATTCTAACTTACTGATATTTCAGAGCCATGGTCGGGGCCATAGATTCTAACTTACTGATATTTCAGAGCCATGGTCGGGGCCATAGATTCTAACTTACTGATATTTCAGAGCCATGG
Organism: Pterois miles; assembly: GCA_947000775.1. Lineage (NCBI taxonomy): Eukaryota > Metazoa > Chordata > Actinopteri > Perciformes > Scorpaenidae > Pterois > Pterois miles. Next base: position 3,550,830 of record CAMQGK010000549.1, read on the forward strand.
TCGGGGCCATAGATTCTAACTTACTGATATTTCAGAGCCATGGTCGGGGCCATGGATTCTAACTTACTGATATTTCAGAGCCATGGTCGGGGCCATAGATTCTAACTTACTGATATTTCAGAGCCATGGTCGGGGCCATAGATTCTAACTTACTGATATTGTGGGGCCGTGGTCGGGGCCATGGATTCTAACTTACTGATATTTCAGAGCCATGGTCGGGGCCATAGATTCTAACTTACTGATATTTCAGAGCCATGGTCGGGGCCATGGATTCTAACTTACTGATATTTCAGAGCCATGGTCGGGGCCATAGATTGTAACTTACTGATATTTCAGAGCCATGGTCGGGGCCATAGATTCAAACATATTGATATTTCAGAGCCATGGTTGGCGCCAAACTAACTTACTAAAATTTTGGGAAATATTTGCTTTGTTGCTGTTAGATGTGAATATTGTCTATCTCATGTTTTACAATAAATGTGAAGCTTTTTTTTTTTTTTTTTTACAGCCGATTAGCTTAGCTTAGCATAAAGACTGAAACAGGGGGAAACAGCTAGTGTAGCTCTGCCCAAAGGCAACAACATCATCCTACCAGCACCTCTAAAACTCACTAATTAACACGCTATATCTTTATTTGATTTGTCAAACCAAACCAAAAACAAGACACGGTTTCACGCAGCGTTATGAGCTGTACTGTTTCTTGGCAGAGTGCAGCGACGACTTTCTGGAGTCTGCGAGACTGTGCGTATTTCCCAAAATAGCGAACTAATCTGTTGAGCTAAAAAAATGTCTTGTCTTCACCCAGCTAATGTGCTTCTTTCACTGGTTAAACTTTGGCTGAATATGGAGTCTGGCCATTTTTGGGTGACGACTTGTTTCTCGACTGTCACGCGGCGACTTGGGCTACACAGTAATATACATACAAACACTTCGATGTATATTTACTATGTTTAGTGAGAACAGCATAGTGAGTTGTCACTGGGGATGGAGTCAACTTTACTATGTGGTAAAAAACAAAAACGTGAACACGGGGGGGGCATAAATGAGAGAGAGACTATGAAAGAAAGAGAAAGAGGTAAAGGAGAGAATGGCAGGGAGAGGTTGTGAAACAGTACAACATCAGACAGCCACTGGAACATAACAACACAGAGAGAGACAAGTATTAGGAAAAATGGTTTAATATAGGAGACAGAAGCAAAAAACTGCATCACACAAGAACATACGTTTACAAAAATAATTCTGACTGCTTCAGCTACACAGTTAGTTCACAGAGAAGGACAGAGAAACCGGAAAAATCTAAACAGCTAAAAGCAAAAAATTTCTAATTAGTTGATCTCTTTATTAAACTAATACATTAATCCACTGAAGGTGACTAAATATTTCTATTCCTTCTTTTTCTATAATTGTCTTATCGTGTAGACGGCACAATACAGAAGTCAAATGAAACTTACCGCTGTTGTATAGACAAACTTGCTAGAACTATTTAAAAAGCAAAAATGAACACTCACCTACCCTCTGTTTTCGGAGAAAAAATAATAATAAAGAAAGAACGTAAAAAGGAAGGCAGAAAGAAAGAACAACACTCAAGTGAGGAAAAAGAAGTGAAAGAAATAAAGCCAAAGATCTTCTAGAAAATCTTATATCAAAAGCCAACTTCCTTGATGCCAGCTAGAAATCATACTCGGGGACCAGTCAGGGTCAGGCCACACCACCAGGCCAGACAGCTTTTTTTCTAAGATTTTTTTGTTGTATCCTTTAATCTCCAGTATAAAAAATTCCACTGGTACAAAATGCATAAGTACAATCAGTTGTAGAAATAGGAAAGCCTGCATTTTTTGTACTTTTTAAATCCCATCCAGTGACAGATTTCGAAGTGTTGTCAAACAAACATACATCACGCTTACAGGATCCACTGAAATGCATTGACTTTGGCTTCTCTCAAGACAATAACTACTTTTTTGAGAATTCAAAAGAAACAAAAACAAAAATTAATCCGGATAATTTCTACAGACAACAAGCTCTTTTTTTTTTTTTTACGGCACGGAAAGAGAGAACACACAAAACATTTTTTTTTCCTCAAAAAACTTGACATAAGCCATAATGCAAAGAAACGACAAGTTCAATTTTTTTTTTTGTTCCTTTCAGATTTCATTGTTTGATAAATAGCACTTAAGATAATTAAGAAAGAAGGAGAACAGAGAAGTGAACAGTGACAAGATAGAAAGATTACAACGAGCATCGGCGATGACAGCCCCTGAGGCGAGCCGCTCCGCAGGAACCCTGTTTCTACGACCCTCTTGTGCTTCGACATTGAAACAAAGACGAGATGCTTCACAACGTCGGGCCGTGCGACATTTGGCAACGTAGTTTTTGGGGACGAACACACAGCCGCGTAAAAGAGCCGACTCACAGATCGCGTGCAGCCTCCACACGTAACGGATAAAAGTTGCGCGAGAGTGAGGTGACGATGTGCAATTCTCGGATGCAGCGGTGTGAAAACCTTCACGTGCGCTGGTCAGAAAAAGTGGTCCATTAGTGTCGGCTGTCCGGCTTTCACACAGGTAGTTATGGCTGTTTGTGGCACTGCTCATGTTGTGTACTGCATTTAGGAAAAAAAAAAAAAAAAGTCTGCTCGCCTCCCTCCATGAGATAAAGTTTGGTATTGGGTTTGAGGATAATGAAAGCTGCATCGCCTTCATCTCGGCTGTTGTTTTGCTTGTGTGGACCTGCGGACGTGACCCTTCCTCTCCTCCTCCAACCAACAAGCGCTTTATTTCCCCTGTCGCTATTCCAATAAGACGTCTCTGCACAAAGCCCTGTTTCTAATAACCCCGGTTAGCCTGGGAGACAACAGCCAGACGAGGAGGAGCGGCATCCTTCCGACAGGCTTCCTCTCCTCCTCCGTCGCCGCCGCAAGGACAAAACGGCCATTTCAGCCTCTCCGCTGGACAAAATGGCGGACTTTTACACGTGGGAGGTACACAAACCTAGACTTGGCACACATCACTGACTGACAACATCTTCTACTCTTATAATACTGGTACAACGCTCCCTGGTTAAGGCGACTGGTGAGCTTCTGTAGAAAATAATGCTGCCTTTTTTTTTTTTTTTTTTTGCAGACCGTAAACTAGGCTTTCAGGGAGGGGGTATCGGGGCCGCTGAATCGACTGACAACACCGTGCCATGTAAACGGCTCGACTATGAGAATGTCAATAACACACTTTGGCATCTAAACATGATCTTGGCCCGTCACACCACGACACTCACGTTATGGAGAACCACTTAAAAATAAAAGTTGAAGAAATCTCGCTCCGGACCGTCCCGCCTCTCTCTACCCGACGGAGGCGTGTGCTTTTATTTTTCCTCATCTTGCCCTGTGCTTACATCATGAAAGCAAAAGCGTGCTCGTCTGAGGTGATACACAAAAGTAATGATCCCTTCGCCGTCTGAGACGAACGGCGCCGGCTACAACTCAGAAACGTTTTGAACCCGACAATAAGAGGATTTGGAGAAATAAGGCTTCGTGTATGACTCTCACCTCAATTTTCGTCTGAGGAGGCGGACGGCGAGAAAACAATCAAAACAATACATGCTGAAGCCTGACGTCTGTGTGCGAGCGATACTAATAGAGAGAGAACAGGAGTGCAAAGATTTGTGGTAAGGCTTTGATGAATAAAACGGCTGTACAATGGCTAAAAATATCAGTGCGTGTTTGTGTGTGTGTGCACGCCGGCGGGCGGTAGCGGTCGCTGTGGAGGCGTTGGCGCTCAGGGGCTCTCATGCACAACAAGAAAGTAAACTGTGAGGTCTGCACGAGAATGTGTGTGTGCGTGTCCGTGTATATAGATATATATATGACACATGGGCACTTTTTTTTTGTCCTTTTTTTTGTTTTACATCTTTACAAAGAAAAAAAGCAAACATGACATTTTCAGGCAACAAGACCACAGAATAGCAAGTTAACAAACTCTTTTTTAAATCTATATTTTAAATATGAGGGATCCATACAAAACACTTATAATAAAATACCCATGTTATCAAATAATTTCACAAGAAATACACTGACGCGCTAGGCAGGAAGTACCTTCAGAATTTGGCACTAAACTCCACTGATCTTGTCTTTTTTTCTTTATAAGACATTTTTGCTGAACAACAAAACACATCTAAATATTGTTTCCCACGAGAGAAATAAAATAATAATGACATTGATGCTTCACAAGCTGACATTATATATATATAGATATATTTATATTTATATATATTTTTAGGAATTTTATATAGCTAATTAACCAACAAGAAATTTAGCAAATAGGGACTCCTTAAAAAAAAAGAAGAAATAAAAAGAAAAGAAACAACAAAGTATTATAGTAATATGAAAGGCTTTGTCTATTGTTCAAGTAAACTGATTTTTTAGTCTTCTCTTGAAAAACATGAGACATTTAAGACCGTTAGACTTGTGATGAAACCACAACTAAACTCACGAGAAGCACCGACGTTAACGCAGGTTACAGGTATCTTAGTATCTTTTTTTTTCCTCTATACATTTAAACAGTAGAAAATATAGGTCATTTCATCATGTGCATTTAAACCACGGATTGTCTATCTGTGAGTCAGTTCAGCAAAAGGTGACACAAGTAGGTAGCATTTCTCCCACCCAAACAGGGCAAATGTCTTTTTTTATTTTTACCTTTAAACTACTCTAGAAAAAAGTGGTTCTATATATAGACTTTGAATGAGAAACAGAGCCACTTAAAATGGCCTTATCAAAAAACTTTACACTGCCTGAAAAATGTAAAAACCATTGGAGAGCTCTGAGAGAGTCTAATATTGATCAGACAGTTTTTATTCAAAACTGTTTGGAAGTAGTCTTATTTTTCAGAGAAACTGGCGCGGACTGCTTCTGGCCCGTGTGTTTTTTTTCTTTTTTTTTTATCGTCGGCGCCAGAAGCAAGATGACGCGCCAATTCCTGTAGTGAACTTTCAAGTTTACTTTAAATGAAGAAGAAGAAGAAGAAAAAAAAAACTGACATAAAGAAGAAGAAGAAGAAAAAAATGCAGGAAAACATACTGAATGGAAATCACTTTGCCACAGGTTTTTTTCTCCAAAAAGAACATTAGTTTTTCCATAAAAATCTTTTTTTTTTTAATATATATATATATGAATGCAGCTTTATATCTTTTTCACATTGATTCATTTTTCTTGCCCGCCCCCTCCCTGGTCGCCTCCCTGAAAACCCTCCCGGAAAACCAAATGAGGTCACATGCAAAAAAATAAAAAATAAAAAAAAATAAAAATAAAATTTAAAAAAAAATCATAAAAATCCAAAAAAGTTCAAAAGGTCAGTAGGCGGTGGCGGAGGAGGAGGAGGAGGAGGAGGAGGAGGAGAACCAGGTTTATGATCAGGTGAGCTCGGAAAAGACATCAGAAAAAACAATGACGGGGGGGAGGAGGAGGAGGACGATGACACTTTTTTTTTTTTTTGGTGGGGATTTTTTGTGTGTTTTTGTTTAAAAGTTTGTTTTTTGGACGCCACGGAGACATGCTAGGCAAACGATGAGCTAACAGGCATGGAGATGGGTTGTTCTAAAAGGAGGAAAGAAAAAACAGGGGAGAGGAGAGAGTTACACACAGAGAGCCAGAGCACCACACCACTACAGCATTTCTTTTTTTGTGTAAAATCAACAACAAACAACAACAAACAAACAATGCAAACCGGCAGAACAGCAACACCACTCACTGAACTTTTTGTAGCTTCGATTTTGTCCTTTTTTTCAAATGATATTAATGTTATAGGTCTATACTAACAGGCAACACTCATTCACACATACACAAAAAACAGAGAGCACCCAAAGCGTTATCCATCGGATCCCAGATGGATGTATTTGGGAGATTTTCTTTTTTTTCAAAGGGAGGGGAAGCCTTTCTTTTGCTTAAATGTTCAGAATCGTGGGGGAAGGTGAGGGTAAAAAGGGGCCACGGACAAACGGAAAACACTCAAAAAAAAAAGAAGTAAAAAAACGCGAGGAAAAACAAGTGAAGAAGTAGTCCCACTACGGATGGAGAGAGGGAGAGAGTGGCGAAGAGAGAGAGAGATGAATGGATGAACAGAGTGAATGGATAAATGACACAGGGAGGGCGGGAAGAGAGGGGGTTTGTGGTTCGGATGGCGGCGTGTGATTGTGGTTTCTGCACTGAAAAAACATGAAAAACACCGGAGAACCCAATTCCACGAGACTTCTCCACAAGGGTCTACTTTAATGATGCTGTATACTTTATAGGAGTCCAATAACTTAACGATAGGCAATAAATAAAATCCTTTTTTTTTCATCTGAGGCAGTAAAAATGTATAAAAATAGAACTGCTTTTTTTACAAATAAAATTTACAGGCCTGTGGCTTTCTGTACTTTGAATTATTTTTTTTTTAAATCTTTCAACAAACATCAAGTATTTTCAGTTACCACCGTAAACCCATAAACTCCTTTTTTCATTATTTGAATTATCATTATAGCCTTCATCAAATTATGGATTTTGAAAATGTTCTGCATGCTGTAATATCTCTTTCACAACAAAGACCAATGTGATCTGACCCAGAAAAGTAGTTTCTGATTATTTTTTTCACCTTCTGAGAAATAAAAAAACTTTTTTTTTTTTTATTTTCACGTAAATAATAAGACGTAGCTGTTTTTTTTTTTCTCTTCTTGTGGGTGGTGGTGGTGGTGGTGGAGTGTAACTGTACGGACTATAATATAAAGAGGCCACTAACGTTTTTGCAGCCTTTGCTCCCGGGTTGCCAGCAGGCATAGAGGGGTTTCGGAGAAGCAGCGGCGGCCTGCAACCAACACCGCGGAGGTCAAAGGTCGAAATGTGCATATCGGCGTTGCGCGTCAAAAAAAAAAAAAAAAAAAAAAAAAGGAAATGAACCCGTCGCCAGGCCTCAGGTTCATAACGAGAGAGAGAGAGAGAGAGAGAGAGAGAGAGAAAAAAAAATAAAAATTTAAAAATCATCATGGCTCCTTTGTCTTTACCTCAGTTCTGGCTGTAACTAGTCCTCAAAAATGTATAAATAATGTCTGAGAAATAAAAAAATTAAAAAAGCTACCCAAGATAGCTACTTCCTTCCATTTGTAAAAAACAAAAAAAATAAAAAATAAAAATAATTGCACAAAGTAATGGCGGTAATGGAAGCGTTCATGTGTGTCAAAAAAATAAAAATTGTAATAAATAATACTTGAAAGCTAACATAAAAATCTTCAAAAAAGCAAGAAAACAAGAAAAAAACAAGGCGTGTCTCCCTCAGGGTGGTTGTAGGTCGTCTCCCCCTCCCTCCCACATCCCTCCCGTCCCTCCCCCCACCCCCAGTCCCTGTGGAGAGAGGTCGTGGCTCGGTTTGCTGTTTCGTTTTTTTGTTTGTTTTTTTTTTCATTTTCACCTTTTGGTGGGGGGGACTTACCCTAGCAGTGCTAACATGGGGAGCAGATAGACCCTAGTGCTAAGATCAGTACGGTTTGCTGTCGTTCTTGGAGCGCTTCAGCTGCACCTTCAGCCGCTTCATGCCGATCTGGAAGCCGTTCATGGCCTGGATGGCTGCCTGGGCCGACACTGGATTGTCGTAGCTGACGAAGCCTGCGGAAAGGAGGGGGGGCAAGAAGAATGTGACCACATATCCTAACATAACCAAATGTTAAATCAGCGCCTAATCTTAACCATCTCGCAAGGGTTTCGCAATTTGCATGTTACCATCTCGCCGAGGCTTTGTTCCGACGGCCCATTATTTCCAAACCCCAATAGTGTGACAGCCCGTTATCCAGAAAACGGCCATTGTTCCAAAAATACAAACTCCGCCCTAACAAACAAGCACATGGCTAATTATTATGCAGAATGAGATCATCGGATCTTACCAGGTGTGATATTTATTGGCGGCGGCAAGACCTGCCCTGCTCAGCCTCTGATTGGCGAAACCCACAGGTGATGTGGGTTTGCTTCGCCAGCAGAAGTGAATGTTTTGCGTCTCTTTCGCTTGCATAGAATGGAAGTGAATGGGAGGCAAGCGCTAATTTCTCGCATGAGTGGTGATACCATAACCCTAACCAAACTCAAGTACTAGCCAATCAGAGGCAGAGTAGGGTGTGCCGTTGGGATTTCAGAATAATGGACCGTTGGAACAGTAAGCTGCCGCCATGTTGACACAGCTAAATTCTGTAAATCCTAGTCAGAGATATCAGGATTTTCTGACAGGCTAAAAGAGCTACCAAAGCCATCGTTGCTGGTAGTTAAAGCTTAATATAATCCAAAATTAGCAATATTACAATGGCTTCTACTTGATAAAAAGGAGTTATATGCTGTTTGTATGTGGTTTCACTGCTACAAACAGCTAATTCAGGCTTCATTTCTGTTTATCTATTGTAGTGCAAATGAAGTCCAAATAGTGGAGACAGTTTTCTTGGAATAATGCATGAAATTGCAACACAGAAGCAAATAAAAGTTGCTAACCTGTTGGCTAACATAGTTAGCAAACAGGCTGTCTTCGCTAGCCTGTGGAAGCTAATGCTAATAAGCTAAATGAGGTTAAAAACATGGCAAGAGAAGCAGACCTGGATAAGCAGCAGAAATAGGATGGATTGGAGGTATAATGGGACCATGGTTGAGATGATTAGTCGCCTTTGTCTCACCAGTTGCATTGTTTATGTCGGCATCTTTTAAAATGAAGACAACGTTTCCCATAATCCTCCTGTCTAACACAATCACTGTCTGCTCTGCGATCAATCCCTTTGCTCTCTGCAGTAGATTTTCCCAGAGACAAATGAGCTTCCACGTGATGGGTCTTGTTTATTTACAGCTATATTTACAAACTATACCCGTCACAAAATTAACGTGTAATAATAAACTGATGTTGAAATACTACAAGAGGCACCCTCACCATGTTTCTGTGTCTCAGGATATGATTTATCTAGTTACTTTAAAATGCACCCCTGGTACACAATGAGAAAATATTAAAATTTAATGACTCCTGAAGGGGGACTGCGGTGTTGCATCAACAAAATGCAATATACATACTAGTAAAGTAAATAGTGAGGATGTACTGTCTGCAAAACAAGGGCAGCAAAATCATATAAGTCACATAAATATCATAAAAACTTTCTGATCAACAACTTGACGAAGACCACTGTTGGTCAGCAGCCGATTTGTTGTGTTTTATTTTTTTGCTGTCTCTCGCAGAGTCATCTTTGTGCACACTTGGCTTCCTCTCGTAATATCTGCGAGCTCTAAAACTGACAGTAAACTCCTCGTCTCGCTTGTCTCACATCCATCCTCACGATCTGACAACAAGTATCACTGCTGTCTGTTTGTGTGCTGCTGTTCCTTCTCGCATCCATGCTTGATTTATTTCTGTTTGCCTGAGTTGCTACATGGAGGAGTGGAGATGCATTATACTTAGATTTTGTTGTCAACATGGAAAAATGCCCTACAGTAAATGCATTTCAGCCTGAATTTAAAGTGTTTTTACATGCCAGTCGGGCAGGATTTTAATACCAGGTGGAAAGGACTCACTTCTTGTCCTGGTTCAGGGTGGATCCCTTTTTAGTCCCGTTTCAACAGCGTCCATAAACGTGTTTGAGAGCCAAAGCCTGAATTTCGCTGCAGCCCTCGATATCTCACAACTCATTTTGAGTCTGTATCAACTTGTTAAAGGGATAGTTTGGTGTTTTGAAGTGGGGTTGTATGTATATATCCATAGTCAGTGTATTACCTACAGTAGATCGTGGTCGGGACTAATTTTAGACACCTAAAAAATCAATATATGTTTAAGGGTATGCTATATTTAGAATATTTTCACCAGTTTATGCCCTTTCAGACAGGTAACTGAGGCCAATTTTATCCGTCTACGCAGTTTCCAAAGCTACCAGACTCCATTGAAAAAAACCCTTACCCTTACCTTGCAGAATGCGGCACTTGTGGTCTACCACTGCCTTAATCTTAGATTAACTTAGATTGTTTTTGTTATTGTGTTACTTTAGTAAATCAGAACAAACCAAAATGAATCTGAAAAAGACTGTCTGACAGCAAGGTAAAATGATGAAAATATACCATACACTTAAATTGATACAGATTTTTTTAGGTGGCTAAAATACAGACACTGACTATGGATAATTACCTCCTACAACCCCACAAAAACTATCCCTGTAAGTGTGGAAATATCACAGGGAATTGCAGGAAATTTGATTAATGTGACGGGCTGCACTCTCCCCCAAAGTTTTCTGAGAGGACTGTGTAATGTGGTACTAACTTTAGAGAAAATAGAGACAATGGTCTGACACAGCAATTTGAGTTTAGTTAGTTGTTTTGGGTTCATATGGAGGACTTTCCTTGAAAGAACTGCTAAAATATTAATATAAGTATTCAGAGGATCCAACTCCTGAACTGGGACACAGCGAGTAAAGTAAAAAGGACAGATAAGTGGCTGTACCGCCGCCATACCGAAGCACTTGCTAAGGTTTGTCTGTTTGTCGATGAAGACTTTGGCAGAGACCACGTTTCCGAAAGGCATGAACATCTGCAGTATGTCCTGGTCTCCGAACTCCTGGGGCAGGTGGTAGATGAACAGGTTGGCGCCCTCAGGACCTGGCGGGACGAGATGCAGAGCGAGGTGTGAGGTCACAGCGGCTTTTCATTTGAAGCAAAACCTGCAGGAGAGGCGAGCGCTGCGTGCGCCGTGGCAACTGCTGTGCTGTCGTCATAGGAACGCAGCCCAAGCAGACGCCGCTTGGCACAATACTCCACGACCTTGGGCTTGTTATTGCTTTTAAAACAACATTAAACAAAGATGAATGCTTTTCATTTTCATTTAATAGTAATATTTTCGCTCTCTACCAACAAAAGCAGTTCCCTATTCTCTTGCTTTTGATTCATTCTTTCAGTCTCTCTTAAGAGGGGTAGTCCTCATCCTAAGAGGTCAGGTCTCTCACAATCATTAAATGTGCTCTCCACGGCTAAATGAAGCACCGATATCTGTCACGTCTTTGTCTCCCTGGAGGGTCTGAACTCCTGGATGGACGGTCAAAGAAAGAAAGCATCTTTACAAATGGACCTTTATTGGAAGCAGAGATGAGAAGTGGAAAAATAAACATGTTTTACTACACATTTCATCATCTGCTTTGTAGTCGACGCTGTTGTTGAAAGCTTTTTGGACATTTTTGTACTTCAACCACCAGGTTCTGAAAGAAGGCGGCACTAACTATAAAATCCTCAAAACTATTAAGAGGTTTGATTAAACATAAATATATCTGAATGATTCCTAATTAATTCAGGCCTTTACACACTGTCGGAGTAACAAATAAGCAACACAAAAATGTGAATATTATATATGTCTACAGCTTTTATTGTGAAAGCTCAGTTTGCCTCCATGTGGTTGTTTCATAAATACAGGCGCAGCTCAACGCGACTGGTTGATGCCTCTATTTGCGGTGCGAAAGCTCACAAAAATCGCTCCATTTCTCCGCCTGATGTTGGTGTTCAGCGTGAAAGTGTTCAAGACAAAAACAGCAGTTTGAAAAGATGGATTGACATGCAAATTAATCACATAAAAAGCTTTTAGAGAGTGTTATGGAGGTTGTATGCACTTGTGTCTGTGTGTCTGCAAACCCGTAATGTCATATCATCAGCCTGTTTAAAAAGCTTGTTTTTAGTTAATCAAACGCAAAACTTTTGTTTCACCAGTGATGTTTAACTAACAACTCATCAGTGAGTTGTATATATGTGTAACCCAACGTGTCCTCATACAACGGCTCATATATCTGACAAAAAGTTTCCTCCTTTTTATTGTTCGTTTTACTACGAATGTCCAGCAGCAACTTCAGTCTTCACAGGAAACTACTTGGTTTAGTTTAGGCGACAAAACTACTTAGTTAGGTTTAGGAAAAGATCGTGGTTTGGATTAAAATAACTACAGATGAGGCGTAAAGTAAATTCATAATTTGGGTGACAAATCAACGTTGACACACGGTACACTAACGGTGGTATCTCCTGGGTCATGATTTCGTTAATTATGCACGCAAGTTGATTTTGTGGGATATACATGAATTACAGTGTATTACTTGTACTACTACAGTCTACTATTAAGGTTGATTGCACCAAAAAAAAAAAAAAAAAAAAATGCCCCTGAGTGTGTAACGGCCTTCACTTTGGAGAGTCTGGTGTGGTGGATTTTATATTCTGCACCAGAAAAAAAAAAATTAATTCATAAAATAAATGAATTTTATAGCTGACAACTAAAATAAAGCAGAACTAATACTGATTTATTACTAATCAGTTACTAATTTTGAATATAAATCAGTTTATCAAATTATGTGTTCATTCTGAATATTTAAAAAAGGTTAAGACTGGAGAAAAAAACAATTATAATAACTAAAAATATAGCAGAAATAAACAGATGTCCCCAATTTCAACAAAAGCATCCCATAGTTTAGCTTTTTTCTACTTAATCAGCAGCTTTTTTCTCAATTTCCTATTAGTAGAAGCTTATTCTGAGCTATTCTTGTAAGAAAAACAATATATAATTTTTAATATAATAAACTTTTGCTCCATTAAAATGTTTGTTCACAAATTTACAGTACAAAATAATGTTGACACTTGACGTGAAGGGATTAATTTTTAACTAGATTACACTACTTTGATTAATATGAATTATTGTATGTAAATATGTTTTTATCAAGATCATTCTAGGTTTCCGCTGAGACTTTAATGTCTCATTTGCTGCTCTATAGAGTGAATCCTCCTGCTGTAAACACTCCCGTTGAGCGGATGTGGTCCCGAGGTCGGCCCCGGGCTACTGACCCTCTTTCTGGCTGCCGGCGGCCCCTTGCTGCTGCAGCAGGGACTGGCTGTAGAGGGTGGGCAGCGCTGCGGCGGCGTACTGCTGGATCCCTGAGTAAGCCTGCGTCAGCGCGTCCATGGTGCCTGCCGTCCCGTTGGTGAGCCCTGCGCCGCCCAGGCCTCCGTTTAGAGCCGCCATACCTGAGAGCATTTGAGCAACTTTACATAAAACCCAACAATAAAGAAAGAAGAGTGCACTTACTCATTAGCGCTCCCACCGAAGGTTGTGTTTTTTACCACACACACATACAAGACTGTTACCAGACGCCACAGACACACACTGACATTCACACACACGTCACGTCACACACAAAAGACACATCAGTACGTCTATACGGGAAACACAACGACTACACAGGGACACACAGAGTAATACTTTAAACACAGTAAAGTAGAGTATGGGCGTAGCCGATGACAGCCAGAGCTGCACACAGGTGTACTCCAAGTCAAAATGCACGAAGCGACGAACACATACACACAAAAACACACTAAGAAAAACACTACCACAAAATGTAAAACACCAGAATGATCACGTGAAAACACACTTTAGCAGGACATCACCATCCCCATTTGGTCATTAAAATAAGCAACACGTTATAAAAACATTTATAATAAATAGTAACTTGAGTAACAAAACTTAGATAATATTAGTTATTAATTAATAAATTAATTAATAAAATTACATATAGCTGATAAGAGATGATAACAATTACATTCTGATTACATTAGCAAAGTATTAACAGATTATTGTTGCACACACTGTAATAACTAATAATAATAATACTAATAAGTAATAATACTGTTTGATGTATTTGATAAAGAATAACAAATGATGTGTAAACCTTAAAGAAATAGTGTGTAATCATCTATAAACATTACACAGATTAGTATTTATTAACCATTTAACCATCAAGGCGTTATAATCATCAGTTGTAACTTAATATTAACATCCAACTAATGTTTACAGATGGTTTACAAACCAGTTATTTACCATTAAGTGTTAGAAATATCGCTCTCATTAATGTTTATAGAAGGTTTACAAATCGTTTGGTCATCATTAACAAATACTGGATATAGTATACATAAAGTTATAATGATTAACATAAAAAGAGTTCTGCAGGTTGTTAAGCTAAAGGGAGTAATAAAGCTAACACAGCTAACAGCTAACAGGGTTAATAAAGCTAACAGAGCTAACAGCTAAATGGGGCTAGTAAAGCTAACAGAGCTCACAGCTAAAGGGGCTAATAAGGCTAACAGAGCTAACACCTAAAGGGGCTAATAAAGCAAACAGAGCTAACAGCTAAAGGGGCTAATAAAGCTAACAGAGCTCACAGCTAAAGGGGCTAATAAAGCTAACAGAGCTCACAGCTAAAGGGGCTAATAAAGCAAACAGCGCTAACACCTAAAGGGGCTAATAAAGCTAACAGAGCTAACACCTAAAGGGGCTAATAAAGCTAACGGAGCTAACACCTAAAGGGGCTAATAAAGCTAACAGAGCTAACACCTAAAGGGGCTAATACAGCTAACTAAGCTGTTGGTTTACTTTAGCAAAAGAATGGACAGATTTCTATTTTTTGTACATAAAAAATGACACATTTTGTTGTTTTTATTTTGTCTTTTACACAATCATTCAGAAAATGGACAGGTTCTGTATTTATTGGGCAATAAATTTATCAAATTAGCATTTATTTAATTGAAAGTTTCCTAATTTTAGATTTTTTTGGCATTGATTTAATTTAGCACTAGAATGGACACATTTCCATTTTTCTGTACGTGAAAAATGACACATTCTGTTGTTTTATTTTGTTTTACACATAATTGTAATAAATAATTATACAATTTATAATAATAATAGGTTGTTTATCTATTGTGCAATAAAATAGACAAATTAGCATTTTCTTGATTGAAAGTTCTCTAATTTATACCTTTTGGCATGAAAAAATGTAGCCTTTTTTTTAAAAAAAAAGGTTTATTTTAGCATAACAATGGACTTTTTTGCATGGAAATATGAAAATATTTCTAATATGACATTAGTCACAATTTGTATTTTTGGCCACCTAATCTATATAGGTATTGATGTGTGAAATCCTATAATGGTTCATCTTCAGTGATTTGTCATTTCAACACTTGACCGATGCTTCTCGCTGCTCTAAATGTGGAGAATTATGTTGCCAGAACATGAAAACATCAACGGCGAGGTGTGATGTGCTTTTCCAGCCCGTGACGTCTCACTTTAGGGGTGAAGACGTGGAGCGCGGAGGGCGGCACGGCGTGCGGGGAGGCAGGTTTGAAAAGTGAAGGAACGCAGCAGTAACACTCATTAGCTGCTTGTAACGGCTTAATATCACGACGGAGGGCAACTTGTCTGAGGGGGTCTGACATTGGCTCGGCATCCTGTCGCCTCACCGTCAGACACAGAGAAATAAATTATCACCGCAGAGCTCCGGATTATAGGTCACTCATTTATTCAGGAATAATTGCACTGGTGACCTTTGCAATTCAATTAAGGCCTCGATGTGTTCAAATGAGGGCGGCTGGCGGCGGAGGAGGGGGTGGATGGATGAGGACGGGGCACGATGTGGAGGGAAGGGTTGCGAAACGAAAGCGACCCGTTGTGTTTGAAAGTGTGTGTGTCCTGTGTTTCTGTACCTGTGTGCACTCGAGTAGACGCGTATATGATTTACACAGCGGATACAGCTCCTCCAGCCGAGGAGCAGTAAAGGTCAGAGGAGAATAATGCGGCGGAGGAGGCCGGTAGTACAGGATCTCTGCTGTAATAACAGCTCTGATTAAGATCCCAGCCCCGTCCGCTCAGAGGTCAGAGGCAGGACACGGCGCTCAGCTCGCCCGCCGCCGCTACACCACACCGGCTGCGTGGTCGGCAGAAACAGCTATCTGACACTGACAATAAATACGAACGCACTTTATACTAAACCAGCTGCTTTCGTCATTAAACTAACACCAGCGTGAACATAATCTTCATATCTACCTGACAATGAAGTCACATGAAAATCACCCAATTTTATATTGTTTGGCACTGAAAAAGACAAATTTATCTTAATTTTGTTGCAAAATTAATAATTTAATTAAGGATACTAAATTTTATGAATATTTTTGACAAAAAAATTGCTTTAATTTAGCAATATTTTGTATTTTTGTCCATAAAAATTTACATAATTGTTTTTTTTCGGACGAAAATGGTCAGGTTTTAAATTTATTGGGCTGCAAAATTGTCAGATTAGCCTAAGTTGTCTAATTTTATCATTTTTGGCGCAGAAAAAGTCAAATTTAGCTTTATTTCGTGTATGAACATAATATAATTTTCTGTGTATTGGGCACAAAATTGGTCACTTATTTATTTTTTGAACATGAAAATTTAAATAGTTTCGATTAGAATTAGTCAAAATTTGCAATTTTGGCATGAAAATTGAGTTTCGCATTTATTGAGTAGTAAAGTGACTGATTAATGTTTTCTAGTTTGAAAGTTGCCTAAATTTCTATTTTTTTATTTTCACAGAGAAAATAAAGTTAACATTTTTTTGTGCATGGAAATGATTAAATTTAGTATACTGGACTTTTGTTTTAAGCATATGAATAATATTCTGAATATTTTTGGACATATTTTGCATTTTTTTTTTGGACAAACTATTAGTCACAATTTGTATTTCGACATGAAAAAAAAGTTTTATATTTATAGGGCAATAAAATTGACAGATTAGCATTTTCATTTTCATTTTCTTGAAAGCTGTCAAAATTTGTATTTTTTTGGCATGGAGAAAGAAAAATTCATCATTTTGTTGTGCATGAAAATGTAGTATATATTGTGCATGAAATTGTCAGCCAAAGTTTTTCTCATTATGAAAAATGAAAAACTACATTTGCAAATTTTGTGTCATTTTAGTATAAAAATGGCCAAGTTTGAATTTTATTGCACATAAAAAAATGATATATTTTTAGTTAAAATTTCTATTTCTGGCATAAAAATTGACAATTTTAGCATTTATTGGGCAGCAAAATTGATAGAATTGAATTTTCTCACTTGAAAGTTGTCTAATTTTATATATTTTTAGCAAGATTTAAAAATTAATTTATCAACCAATGCTTTTTGTGAGGAAAATTGTCAACTATTTATTTATTTAGATATATGTACATACAGTATATAGCAAATTCTGGTTTATTTTAGCATAACAATGGACAAATTTAAGGTACACAATTTTGTAATTTTGGCATGAAAATTAATAGGTTTTGTATTTATTGGGCAGTAAAATTGACAGATTAGCATTTTATGAGTTTTTTTCTGAGGGCATGAAAATTGTCACATGTAATAAATAAAAATATAAATATATAAATATAAATATAAAATTGGCTAAATAAAAATGACAGAAAACACAACACTGACACAACAAAACAACCTGATGTGAAACGACATGGTCAAGAGAGAGAGAGAGAGAGAGAGAGAGAGAGAGAGAGAGAGAGAGAGAGAGAGAGAGAGAGAGAGAGAGAGAGAGAGAGAGAGAGAGAGAGAGAGAGAGAGAGAGAGACGGTGGCGTGAGGCGACAGCAGCCATCTTCGCCGGGACGGCACACCAGCACTCTTACAGCAAGCAAAACCCCGGACACAACCAGGAAGCGAATGGAGAGATGGAGAGATGGAGAGATGGATGAATGAATGGATGAAATATCTGCTGCTAGATGAATGAATGAGGTAGCCGGCACTGAGAGAGAGAGGACAGTTTACTGTTGAGTGAAACTGAGACGCAGAGAGACGACTGGAGTTTCTTCGTTATCTATTACCGCTTATTTAATCTTTAACCTCGTAAATGAAGTAAATGATTGATTTTAAACCTATTAAAGTGAGTACATGATCAAATTTCACCGATCTTAACTATGTACAAGAAGTATAAGTGATTTCCATGTAGACTGTGATACATCCTGTACAGATATTGACATCAGAGTTTGGAGTCTCTGCATGGGTTTTTGATATACTCAACCTTTGTTTAATGATATTAAACACAAGTATTTTTGTCTTTTAGTGCAAATTCTGCAGAAAAAAATCTATTTGCACTGTTTTAATGTACAATTATAGTGATAAATCTTTATCTTTCCTTCCTGAAGGTTAAATTTATGTTTTAAATAAAAAAATCATAAGCAACAGCCCAAAAACCCATATCCTATCAAACTCTACTGTGCCACGACGCTGCGTCTCTCTGCATCGGCTCACAGGTTGTAGCAGCGACGTTGCCGTCAGGCGTGGATGGCTGGAGGCGGAGGTGTAGGTGGAGGTGGAGTGGCTGATGGCAGGGTGAATACTCACTGTTGACGCTACCTGCTAGTGCATTAATGTTGTTCAGGCCCACAGTTGCGCCTGCCAGGCCCTGCAGGGTGCCCAGAGAGGTCAGAGAGTTCATGGCGCCGGCGTTGGAGCTGGCTGTAGTTCCCGCCGCTGCGGGAAAGGAAGAGGAGGACGGGAGGGAGGGATGGAGGGAGGTGGAGGACCAAGGTGAAGAGGGTGAAAGGAGAAAGGAGGGATGAGGACAGAGGTGAAGAGGAAGAGTAGGAGACAAAGAAGCGGACATGTTATACAAGCTTCAACAAGGCTTTCTTATTTCAATAAGAGCGACTCCGTTCAGCTCGGCCTTTGAGGAGTTTACACAGAAGGTGCCATGTGCACAATTTAACATCATTTTGAAATATTCAGGTTATAACTGCAAACAGCTGAGAGCACCGCTGAGACGACTGGCTGCCTTCGTTTCACCTGAGCGAAGGAGGAGGTCGTGTTTTCAGTGCTCTGTTTGTAAAGTAGATTAGTGTCTGGGTTTGATGGACATAACACCACCGTGTGACCACTTGTACCGAACCCTAGAAGTCTTACTTATGCTGCTTATGCTTAGACAGCAAACTGGACCGTTCGTAGCTAGATCTTACTTAAAGAAAAAGGGTCCTACAAAAATAAAGAGCGACGAACGCTCAAACAAACGGGAGCAGGTCAGGTTGGACAAGTGGGTGAAAAAAACTTTTGGCAGGAGACCGCTGTATGAAACCAGAAGTCAATTTACTCGTAGTTATTTTAACCCAAACCACAATCTTTTCTTAAACCTGACTAAGTAGTTTCCTGTGAAGTTTATTTTGAAAAGACTGTATGCATGTGCACACGTGTTGGTGGATAGGAAAAGATAAAAAATGAGGAATAACTTTGTATGAGGACACGTTGTTTTAGTGGACGACAGCAGGACGGTAAAATTATGTGAGGCCGGCAGAGAAAACCAGTAACGTAACAGTACTGCCGTCCAAAGTTAAAATATTTACGACAAAATTTACAATTCACATTATGCAGCTCCTTCACACAAGAACGCTGCTTAAGTTTGCAACAGAATATTAAGAGAAAGCTGAATTTCATAGCTACATGCATTACTAGAATAAAATCATTTTCCCGTGCCGTCCAGAAGGTGTCGTCCATCTACTATCTGCCTCTTTCTCTAAGTGGACGCAATGCGAAAGAGCAAACTAGCAGTTTAAAGTGTCCTAAGCTGAACAGGCTACCAGGCAACGTCATGCTTGTTTGAAAAACCTGCACCTGCTTTACCTCCAACCTATTTCACTGGTCAAAATCTGACAGTAACTGCAGTTAATCAATATCACACTGTATTACATGGAGAGTGACGTCGCTCATAGGATAGCTGTAGATATTCAGTTGCTCGCTGTATGTTAGGAAGAGGTGAGATCCTGTGTGATCGAGCATAAAGCCACAGTCACACATGTCCAAGAGATCATCACCTGCCGAGGTGATATTCATCTGAAAGCTCACCAAAGTTGAACCCTCTGAGGATGCAAATTTGCCTCGCCATGGGAAGCAAATGTTTATTTCACCCCTTTGCTCGCAAAGAATGGAGGTAAACGGGAGGCAAACGTTAATCCTGTGTGACTGTGCCTGAACTCTGAAACAGCGAGACGCAGAAGCAAAGATGAATCTATTCCACAGCCATTTCAGCCAAAACAGATTTTCCACCATTTATTTTGGTGAACGTCTCTAAATTACATCCAATGTTGACCAAATTTTGGACGATATCATGTTCAATAATTTGAAAAAGATTATTTGTGGATTTCTTTTAATTAGTTTTCTAAATTGAAGGCAAAGCCATGATTCTTCAACTAAATTTGGGCGACAAGTGTACATATCAGCACTGAGCGACTGGATGGCATTTCTTCAGTACAGCAGGTAACACTGCAGCCGCATGACTAATGTCAATATCCATAACTCAGTGGTCACGAGTTTGACTCACTCTCTGAATACAGTGGCAAATTAAAAGCTTCCATTTCTGTTATTAAAAGGCAGAATTAAACTGCAGCCTTGGCTGAGGGTATGCAGGGTTTTCTAGTTTCTAGTAAGATAAATCTGGTCAGTGAGGACAGATTTCCTGGGAACTTTTCTTCCAGAGCAAGCAGAGCTAAAGCCTTTTGATGAAGACGATGAATGCCGGGAGGCCAGTGAAGAAATGACTTTACAACACGTTTATCATTTAAATAGACCCAGTGTGAATGGAGAAACCATGAAACATCTCCCTGACGCTGTGACCTTGAGGCAGCCAGTTGTCTCCACAGTGATCTCATTCTTTCACAGATCTACAATAACCTCTCAGATTAATTAAAGGTGCCACTTGTGATATTTATACATATACATCAGCGTGTCATTATAATCAGCAGCACCTTGACCCTACATATAAAAACCACATGTGCTAAATTATATGAAGATGAAAACAGATTATTAAAAGAAGACAGCTGTATGGATTATTTTGATCAGGAGATATCCACAGGTAAACTGCTGCATTCGACGGGATGCTGTAATTGCATTAAAGGGGAAATATCATGTTTGTTTTTAGGTTGTGTTTTGGGTTTCTGCTACATGGTTTACATGGTTTGATGTTCAAGAAATACATTTCTTCATACTGTCTGCTTGAATATACCTGTATTCACCATCTGTCTGAAAGGCATATTTTGAAATTGATGCATGGACAAGTTTTGTATTTATGGCTCATAAAATTGAAAAATTAGCACTTTATTGGATGAAAGTTATCAAATTTTATATTTTTTGGGCATGGAAAACACAAATTTCTGTTTTTATGTGCATGGAGATGATCAAATTTAGTAGGAAAAGTTACATATTTTGTATTTCCTCACACTCATACTGACACAAAATTAGTTTTTTGAAGTTTTGGCATAAAACTGAACAGGTTTTGTATATACTGGGATACAGATCAGCATTTTTGGCATGTAAAGTGCAACATTTAGTATGTTTTGGGCAAGAGGTATTTTCTGGCATGTGCATAACCAAATTATGCTGTTTTGACATGAAAAATTGTACCATTTTGAATCTTTTTTTTGCAAGAAAATTGTCAAATTTTGACACGTTTTCTGATCTAGGCAGCCCACAAAAACCTGAGTGGGTTGTCTTATTTAACAGGGACTCCACATACCCAAATGTATGAGCAAAAGCACTGGAAAAGTCAGCTTTTCATGATATGTCCCCTTTAAAAAAAAAAAACACAAGGACCATCCAAACAAAAGCAGACGTGTACAGAAAGGCAAGAGCACAATCAGGAGGCGACTTCTTACGCTCGTGAATCTTTCCTCTCTTATATTTAAGGTAAACTACTTTTTCCTCGAGCACCAGCTGCTTTTAAATCAGTTGTTGTCACTGACACCGAAAAACACACACAGTTCAACACAGTGGACACAAACTCGCACACACATACACCTGGGACACACACCGATGTGAAATGTGTGCCATACATGAGCTGCTGTGTCAGCGGTGGTGGTGAGATGGTGGGAAAGTATGGTGCACAAAGCTCGCAACCTTGTTCTGTTTTCTGACAAACGAACCCATTTACCCTTGATCGCAACAAAATGATGCCAACAAAGCAGGATTGTCTCTGAACAGACTAAGAAATGGTGTGACAATAGGGGAACATTATGTCGGCAAAACAACAACAACAGAAAAAAAAAAGCTGGCTTGTCTCCATGCAGAACTGTCTATATTTATCAAACTGGCGTGACGTTTTCAGTTTCATTGAGACATGCAGTATAGCGCCACTCATTCACACTCAACCTGAGTGTGTACTATTCAAGGTTGGACTGACATTCAGAGTCAGAAAGAGAGAGAATAAAAGACAGAAAAGCATAGAGAGAGGAAAAGGAAGACAAGAGCAAGGCATTCACGCCAGTGTGAAGCGGCTCGGTGGAGGCAGGAAGTGGGATGGAAGCGGCGCAACGTGAAGGAGGAAGAAGAGTAAGGGGTGAGGAAGGAGGGGAGAGGGGGGAGCTTTTCATATTCATGCTCTGTCGGGAGTGCGCTCCAAAAGAGACAGCAAAACCACGGCTGCTGGAGCGAGGCCGAGCCGACATGAAAGGGGAGAATGATGGAGCAGAAACAGGGAGCTTGTCAAAAGGAGGGCAGCAGCAAAAGACGAGGGCAACGAGGAGGAACACAAGGAGGAGGAGGAGGAGGAGGAGGAGAATGAGGCAGTGTGGGAAGAAAAAGAGGAAATGAAGGTGGCGGTATTTAACCTGAGTCCAGACATCACCCTGCTAACCCCCCTCCAGATCACAAGCAGAGACAAAACACCAACACATACAGGTGCAAACAAACCCCGACCGCCGTGTCTACATGGACTCTAGAGCCGGTGAGGTTAGGCACAAACATCCGAAAAACACCTGACGGAAACATTTAAGCACACAACACACAGACATGCACACGCGCACACGTATACAGTGCGTTCACGGGATGGCGTGGTTGTTGGCGGGGGAAGTGAGGAGGACGCAGGGTAGGCAGCGCATCAGCAACACAGCATGGTTTCTCTAATAAGATGGAGGTCTGAAAGGCGGAGACACACACCATGGCAATGTGCCGGGAACACTGACGGGAGGTCTGAACAATGATGATGAATTCAGTGATGGCGGTGGAGTGCCGGGGTCATGGGGGCGACAACAATGGTAACGGTGGAGAGCGGAGGACGTAGGCCGGCGTCGGACCCCCCAACCTGAGTGGCTGCGGTGTTACCTGGGCTGGCCAACGCTCCCAGGGAGGCGGCGTTGGTGGACAGGGGGTTTGCGGTGGAGGGACTGGCTGAGTTTTGGGCCGCCGCCGCCGCCGCTGCTAAAGTGGCCAGGTTCTGCAACTGCAGAGCACTCATACCTGGAGAGAGGAGCCAGAGAGGGTGGTGTCAAACCTGGGGAGGCTGAGGCGGTGGCCGGGTCGCCTGGCTGGACCGGGACAGTGCACCAGAGGACAGGACTGAACACGAGTTAGCCGCCTGGCGTCCGGAGATGAACAAGAATAACAGAGTCGTGTGTGTTTATGTGCCTGCAGAGAATCCCTACATGCTTTCTGCTCCAGCTTCAGCGTATCTGTGAAGAGTCTGCAGTGCGTGAAGACAAACTACAGCAGCTGATTTCGCTAATAAGTCCCAAATGTGTTTAAATCAGTAAAAGCAGCTGTTGTAGTGTTGGTGCATTTCTCTGAGGCAGAAATAACCTCACTGATTTAGTTAAACTTTTTTCTTTCTGTCTAAGGAAAGCTCAGTGGAGAAGGCTCCAGGAATACAGGAGGAAACTAACCCTCCTCGTCTAGTTATGCTGGATTTTTAGCCAATTATATCACTTGAGATTCAACCAGAGCTCCTTATTTGCTCAGCTATAATAAATATAAAATGTAAATGGTTGATAAAAATCTACATGTTTAAAATACCGGGTCATGATTAGAGCCTGACTGATGTGGGACTTTTATATTATATTGTAATTTATAGTATAAAAGATGCCTTTTCAACATCCCTCTGGGGATAACAGATGAAAATATGCCTTTTTTTAGGCTAACTCGCTAATTTACAGTTGTTTCTTTCCGGTTGACCAAGGAACCCAATACCTGTCAAATAAGTAAAACAATAAAATAAAATATTTCCTTTTACATAAACAATCTGTCCTTCCTCCCTCCCAATTCCTCATTTGGCTGTGACAAATATTATTATATTATATTTTTATTTTATTATATTTTACTGTTTATAAACAAAATAAACTTTGCTCTTAAATATGACAAGATGACGGTACATTTTGAACAGTAAACTCTGAATTAAGTTTTAATAACCATGACGCTGTTACCTAACATTACTATGTCAATGTAGCCTGCTTAACTGAATGACCACATTTCTTACATAATACAGCCTACTGAACTATATAATGTTACATAACATCACATAGGTAATGTAGCTTATTTGACTATGTCACTTACATAATGTAACCTACTTAACTACGTTATGTTACTATGTCACCTACATAATGTAGCCTTCTTAACTACGTAATGCAACTATGTCACTTACATAATGTAGCTTACTTAACTATGTAATGTTACAATGTTTTGTATGTAATGTAGCCTATTTGTCTACGTAAAAAAATGCACAAATTTTCATGAAAACCACAATATTTTCCTAAACTTAACCAGGTAGTTTCCTGTGTAAATGGACGTTTGTTTTGCAAAGACAGCATATGCATTTAACAAGTGGAAATTGTGCAAAACTGACACTAAAGGATTACGTAGAGTGTCGTTGTTTGAAGCGTAGGGCCACCGACCAAGCTGCCATATTTGATGAGCTGGGAGTGACAATGATTTCACACTAGAAATAAGGAGGATATATATATTTATATCTGTAATATGCAGTCAGGCTCTAGTCACAGCGGCACAATTGTGATTTTCAGCTTTAAAAATAAAAAATAAAGCAGTGCCCCATTCAGCTGTAGTTGAGGACACCTGCAGGCTGAACTCTCCTCGCTGGCATTAGCATACAGGCCTGTACTTAAGCATAATTAATGACTACAAGCCCACACCCAAATGAAGGGGAAGCAAAGGCTATAAAACACCTTCTGTGAGTACAACTACACCTTTCACCTTACTCTGTGAATGTGTGTGTTTATGCAAATGTGTGTGTGTGAACATTATGAGGCAAAACCTCATAAAGCAAACAGAATCAGTCACCAGAGCAGTTCTTACCACAGAGACGCTTCCTCTGACTCATGAGCTTGTTAAGAGGTAGAGTTAAAGGGAGGACACTGTCAATGTGAGGTGTATGTGTCGTATATACAGTCTGGGTGTATATACAGTACCATGGGAATACGCACACACTCACACACACACTCACACACACACACACACACACACATACAAATAGACACACAAACAAGACACCATGAAGAAGATCCATCTCGTTTGACGCCGTGTTGAATGGTTGGTAACATCCAAACAGAGATATCCTTCACACAGACAACCAAACTGAACGCAGCAGCCAATGACAACAGATGGCTGGATTCACACTTCTGATTGGTTCATTAAATACTGTATATATAAGGCCAGTTTCTAAAACACGGC
The DNA here is from genome assembly GCA_947000775.1 of Pterois miles. NCBI lineage: Eukaryota > Metazoa > Chordata > Actinopteri > Perciformes > Scorpaenidae > Pterois > Pterois miles. The sequence goes on from CAMQGK010000549.1 coordinate 3,576,109, forward strand.
TGCTGCTGCAGCAGGAAGTGTGTGTTAAAACAATGTGTGTGTTCCTGCAGTAATGAGCATGTACAATTTAAGTGTGCACTTTTTTTTTTTAAACTCATCTGTGCTTAACTTACGAGTGCATCGAGGCTGAAACCAATCTTGTTTTCAGAGTGATTTTCTCCAATTTTCTGTGATACACCAGCAAGCTAGAATGGATTTCTATTTCTACGCAAATAATCGTTGTTTCTGTGAAACGCTGGCTCAAATCTCGCACTAATTCGTACCATGTTTTCTCCCTTACAATGCACCACAGGAGCAAGCAGCTGGCTCGTTCTCAGCTCTACAGAGAGCAGAAGGCTGTTTAGAAGAGCTCTCCTTCATGGCTCTTTATTATGATATACAAGACATTTATATTTCATTGCCCCCCTCGCTGGATTTGACCACAGAGGCTCAGATCTACCCACACAGGCGTTTTTGGGGTAATACCATTTCAGTATGTCAACAAATAGTCACTGTAGAGCATTGTAGGGCTAATCTGTTGCATTCACTTCCCTTTGCCATGGCTGCCCTTTTCTTTCAGTCCCATTCCTTGATTTCTTTCCTTTATCTTCTCCTTCCTGTCTTGTTCCTCCTCTTTTTCCTCTGTTTCCTTTCACCTTCATGGCCTTTTACCTTTCTTTTCCCAATCCTGCTTATCCTTCCTATTCCCAGTTTCTTCCCTTCCTTCCCCCTTCTCCTTTTGTACCTGCTTCGAATGTGATCAGCCGATTGAATGGGTGTTATTGGGAGTTATCAGCCTCTGCTACACCTGCTAGTAGGTTCAGAAGGCCGTTATCGTCTGTTCACATGGTTGATCCATGGCTGTATTAAAGGGACTCAATATAAGAATCAGAAATTGGTTAACAGCGACACCTGTGGACGTTAAGTCAACGGCTCGCGCTCGTGCTCGCACTACGTAGACGTGAACGAGCGATCGGTTAGTGAGGCGACACAGGTCAGCTAAAACCACAGTATCACTATATTTCACCTGTTTACATTTCCTCTTTACTTTCCGTATCTGTCCTTGCTTTTCAGTCATCTTTTTCTCTTCCATTTCTTTTCCTGCCTTTCCTCTTCTCATGTCCTTTTCTACCATTTCCTCTTTCTTTTCCATTCTTACTTTCATCTTTTCCTTTTCCATTTCCTTTCCTTTGCTTCTTGGCCATTTTTATCTTCTTCCTTTCTTTATCTTTGACTGTCACCCCCCTTCCTACCACCTACTTCCCTCAGTTTGTTTTCTTTCCTTTGTTTTCTATTTTTTTTCTTTCCTTCACTCTTTCTCTTCATTTCCTTTCCTGTCTTCCTTTCTACACGTCTTTCATGCTTAATTCCTCCTTATTTCTCATTTTCCATTTTCTTCTTTTTGCCTCCCTGCATTTTTTTTAAATGCCTCATATCTTAACTGCCTGTTTCATTTCCCTTCCTTTCCCTCCTTCTTTCTCCCCATTTCTTCCAGGGCCTTTCCCGTTCATTTCTATCCTTTCCTCCCTTGTATTTCCCTCCTCTTTTCTATCTTTTCCTCACCTCTCTTTCTTCCCGGTCTGACGACAAAAGGTGACTACACTCCACCTCAGTTCTATCTTGCATTTGTCAAAGGTTACCTCCCTCATTGAACTCACACTTCCAAGACAGTCATAAGGAGGCAAGGAGCAGGAGGGATATAAAAATAACCGGGTTAGAGGGGAATAAAGTCGAGATGGAGCCGTACAGAGAGAGAAAGAGAGACAATAAGAGACAAATACAATCTACTCCCCACATCAGAGCCGATGTATCCGGGCTGTGCAGATGGTACGAGAGTGTGTAGAGCGACTATGAGCACATATGTGTGTGTGTGTGTGTGTGTGTGTGCGCTCCATGCAGCCTGTATGGCGGCGCTGGGCTGCACCAGGCTGGCGTTGGCTGTGTCTAATTGAATGCTCATTGGTGTAATTGAAGCCTCTCAGCTCTGCAGCTCCTCGTGTTAAAGACTGGGACCAGATGTCATTCAGCTGTGTCACATCTCCTGCCAATCACTAATGCTCACTCGCTCGCTCGCTCGCTCGCTCTCTCTCTTGCGCAGATGGAGGACCAACAGATCTCCAGATTCAGACACCGCAACTCGCCCTCGCTTCCAAATCCCACAGCCTATTTATCCGTGTGAGGAAATGTGTGTGTTTGGGCTTCAACAGCAGAGTGAGCAAAAAAAATTAAAATCAGCCACAGGGAAATTGCAAGGCGTTGTAACTCAAGAGAACACGACAGAAAACTGGAGGATACAAGACGGGACTTTAAAAACACACTTCAGATAGTGTTATTGTGTCTTGGCAATTTCCTCATCCTGTTTTGCCTGCGACAACCGACTAAACAGCGTAGAATTAAGAGCTGACACCTCGCTGAGAAACTCACAGAAGGATAGAAGAAGAGCGTGAAGGCTGGAGAAAGGCATAAAGGTGAGATGAAGAAACTGTGATTGAAGAGGGTGGGAGATGTATGCTGCAAAAAAAGAGGCTTAAAATAAATAGAGTTTAATGGAAAGAGAGAAGAAGTCAGAGATGATGAGAGAGAGAGTATCCACGGGTCCCCTGGAAGTCTTAAATAACCCAAATTTAAAGCCCTAAAAATTATATTTCTTAAAGACAGAGATTTTATCTTGTTCAACATTTAATAGGAGGCTTCTTGGCACGCTCAAGGCTCAGATTAATACAGAACTGGGTTAATACAATATGCATTTTTTATTGCAACGGCTTCACTTAGGAGAATTGCTCTGTCCCTCACCACTTTACATTTCCTATTTCTTTGTGTCCTTCTCGTTCAACCCATTTAGAGTTTGAAAAGTTTCGACATTCATTGCAAAACAGGCTGATTTTCTTAGCTTTACGACTTTATTTCTGTCTTTACAGTAGGCCTGTCAGTTAACACGTAATAGCGGGCTCAGTTTTAAAGAGTGACAATACTGGTATCACATGGAACTAGAAAACATAAAGACTACACTGGTATCAACCTTGTCATGCTCAGAAAGATTGCTAAATAACGCTCCAAAGTTGGGCTAAATTTTGGCAAAGTAAACTGCCATGGCCATTTTCAGAGGGGTCCCTTGACCTCTGACCTCAAATAAATGGGGTCTATGGGTACCCACGAGTCTCCCCTTTACAGACATGCCCATTTTATGATTTCAAGAAATGCACTTTTTGTAAAACATCAAAGGTTTTGTTCACCAAATCACAGCATGGCTGTTCCTCAAGGTCTCGGTGTCTTAATATGGCATTTTGGAGGGATTATTGATCATTTTTTATCAATTCTCAATACGTAAAAACTGGTTAAATTTAGCACCAAATCTGTGAAACAAATGGTATCAACCCAAAAACTGGTGCAACAGCTTATGAGACATAATGGAGCCCTTCACCCTTCACCTCCACCCTTCTACACTTTCACAATTTATTTTGATGCCTCTCAAATTAACCTTCAGGTTCCCAGCTTTCAGATGATGTACACCAGCTCTATGTGATATCTACTGAGGACTTTACATCCACCCCTGAGCATCCACCGTCCTCCACAGCTACCTCCCAATTCTCCTCGCATTAAAATGGCCATAAAAGGCTTTGACCCTGCAGAGACTCTTGACAGGAAAACATGGAAGTGTAGATGACAGATCACAGTGAGAGAGCAGTAGATGGCGCCAACCTGCAGAGCAAGATATCCAGCAAAAGCCACCCACTTTTAACCGTTTTCTCCACTCCCCTTATTCTTCCTGAGATTCATCCCGGTGCTACGGTTACCCGCCGTGGGCACAACTCTCGCCTGGCCTCATTAAAAGATCAAGACAATTCTTAGCAACTGTTAATAAATCTTCAGGGCAAAGATCTCGCGAGTTCATCTGCTATGCTCTTTGGTCCTCTTTTAGAAGTCTGTGAACAAAAAAAAAAAAACACAAAGGGCGCATCGCCGTCATGGTTCGTGGTTACGGGAAAACTGATTTGTGACTCACCGGCCATCTGCTGGATCCCGCTGAAGGCTCCGAGGTTACTGGAGGAGGTTGCCTGCTGGAGCAACTGATGGCAAGAAAAGAGAGAAAGACAGAAACAAAGTGAGCTGTGTGGATACAGAGGGCTTAATACAACGCTACACTGAGAAGCTACACTCCTGATTTAGCAATGTGGTCTTTGCCTCAGTGCTCGACGAGTAAATGAGCTGCTAATATAGTTTGATCTCTCCTCTAAGCAAACACTGTTTGTATTCCGCCATGATTCTTCCAGACAAGTTGAGCATGAAAGCTCCAATCCAGCCGACTAATTAGATTCAGAAACAAAAGTGGAATACTGATGCTGTCAAAAACTCATCCTTCAAAGACCTGAATTAACAGCAAATTAACATCTTGTCTCTATTGTTTGTGTGTTTTTTCTTTTCTTCCTCTCCAGAATAGAGCTTTCAAAACGAGTGAAAAAGAGGATTGAAAGAGCAGAAAAAATCTGGGGGGCCCACTTCACAAAACACTTTTTATCCCCCCAAAAAGAAATCAATATCCGGTAAAGGTTGGAGCTCTGCTTTACCTCGTAATTACACTTAGAGTTACACAAATTGTGTGTTTTGGGGGGAATTTGAGCTGTTAATTTAGAAAGTGAAGAATCAAGGGTTAGTATGGAGCTCTGAAAAGGACTGCAGAGACGGGGAGAGAATGAGGTTTCTGAACTTTAAAACAAAAAAAACCCACAAATCCCCCAATCAAACAAATGAAGCGATGAAGGTCTGCGACGCGGTGCAGCCGAGCCGAGCCGCCACTGCAGGATCCCTCAAATTGGGGATCAGCAGAGTCCCAGGGGTCCCACGGCGTCCCCCAGACACATCGTTTCTTGTTGTTTAATCCCACAAAAGTCCTGAGATTTTACTACAATTAGTGAATACACTGGAACAATTACAGAAAACAGGCTTCACTTTCAGCGATTGTTCCTGTTTGTTTTATCTCCAAAGTGTCCCTTTTTCATGAGCATGAAAACAGTTTTCAGTTAATCTAATTGTTTTTTTTTTTTAAATGATTTATTTCGCTTAAAAAGTAGGAGAACTTTGTCAACATAAAAAACAGTAAAATACTTCACCCATAAAAATTCTTCACCCATACAACTGACGATTTGTATACTAATTGCTTACCCTGTGATACCTTGAATTGTTGAAGATTTTGAGCTGTTTTAAACCAAGCATGGATAATTATACAAAAAAATAATAATAATTTTGTGGGTTCTTATGAATGCTTGCACACCCCAGAGGAACACTCACACACTCATGCAGGAAAAAACATATTCAGACTGACTTCGATTTCAGCGTGGTAATTCGCGGACCAGATTTTTCACTTTTTCACACTGGAGAGAAATGGCTTTCACATCTAAAACATGTCAGCTTAAACAGTTGTAAAGAAATAAAGTTTTCAGGAGGGTAACACAGGTTGTGACATACAAATGGTTGTTTTAAGGGTGAAGTGCTCCTTTAGTCCTTTGGTTTATATGAGAATTTCAAAATGACTCAATTTTGAAGATACAAGACATGATTTTTTTTTGGACAACGCAGATTTTCAGTGTAAGACGGACATCCAGAGACGGTAAAGCAACTGTGTCTCAACGGAGACTGGGGTTAACATTAATGTTGTTATGCTTCCACCAGGTTGGCTGCGGTTATGGAAAGATTGTCGGTTTGGTTTAATATTCAGAGCAAATACCTCCTGTCTCCTTCGCTCCATATCGAGGCAAACGAAGGTGCTGTAATTTATCAATACAGTGTTTACGTCCTTTCTGTAGGCTGTGTCTGTGTATTTTTTCTGTTTTTGAGCTATTTAACATGTATTATTTGCTTCTGGCAGCCTCAAACTGTTCAGAGACCTCATTTCCTCCCAGCTACACTCCCAAGAGGAGATGAAGGAGAGGAGTTACAGCAGAAAAGGAAGGAGGGAGGAGCAGACAGGAGGCCAGTGAGAGTGTTTGGGTTTTTCAGGGTTTCGATTGGGGCACTGACTGCGGCGGCGTTGGCCATGGGGCTGCAGTAAGGGGTGGAGGAGGAGGAGGTGATGGTGGGCGACGGGGCGGCGCTCCTTACAGCCAGATACTGCGGGGTGAGGCCCCCCAGGCCCGTCAGGCTCCCCCAGGTGGTCGCACTGTTGAGCTGCTGCATCTGCTGCGCCAGCTGCTGCTGCAGACGCCGCTGCTCCTTGTCCTTCTGCGTGTCGGCGAACTTCACCACGATGGGAGACGAGCAGCCCTGCATGGGAGGGAGGAGAGGAGGAGGAGGAGGAAGGAGAGGAGGGAGAGGAGGAGGAGGAAGGGAGGAAGGAGAGGAGGAGGAGGAGGGGAGGAGAGGAGGGGAGGAGGAGGAGGAGGAAGGGAGGAAGGAGAGGAGGAGGAGGAGGAGGAGGAGGAGGAGGAGGGGAGGAGAGGAGGGGAGGAAGGAGAGGAGGAGGAGGGGGGAGGAGAGGAGGGGGAGAGGAGGACGAGGAGGAGTAGGAAGGAGAGGAGGGAAGGAGGAGGAGGAGGAGGAGGAGGAGGAGGAGGAGGAGGAGGAGGAGGAGGAGGAGGAAGGAGGGGAGGAGGAGGGGAGGAGGAAGGAGAGGAGGGGAGGAAGGAGAAGAGGGGAGGAGGGGAGGAGGAGAGGAGGGGAGGAGGAGGAGGATGGGAGGAAGGAGAGGAGGAGGAAGACGAGGAGAGGAGGAGGGGAGGGGAGGAGGAGGAGAGGAGGGGAGAGGAAAGGGAAGGAGAGGACAGAGGAGGGGAGGAGAGGAGAAGTAAGAAAGAAGAGATGGAAGATTTAAAAAAGAAAAGAGTGAAAGAGAAAGGACAGGGAAGGAACATAATTAAAGTGACGACAAGATAAGAAAAAAGAAAGGAGAGGAGAACAGATGAAAAAGAAGAGTAAAGAGGAAAATAGAAACAAAAAAAGGATAAAAGAAAAGGGGAGAGGAGAGAAGACAAGATGGAGGAAAGGACAAGAGGAGGAGAGAAGAAGGAGAGATGAGAGAAGAGGAAAAAGTAAAAAAGAAGAGATGGGAGATGAAACAAAAGAGGAGAGGGGAGGATAAGTTAGGAGAGGAAAATAATGAGTAGACAAGAGAGGAAAAAAGAAAGAAGAAAAAAAGATAAAATAAAAGGAGAGGAGAGATGGGAGGAAAAAGGAAGAAAGATGGAAGATTTGTAAGAGAAAAGAGGAGAGGAGAGGGAATTAAAGAGACGACGAGAGAGGAAAGAGGAGAGGCAAAAGGATAAAAGAGAAAAACAGGAAAGTTGAAGATGAAAAGTGAGGAGAGAAAAAGCGGGAAAAGGAAGAGAAGAAGAGAGAAAAGAGAGAGTGAATCAAGCCGTTATATGACGACATCAGGTAGAAAACACACCTGAACATAAACACCATTAATAAACTGAAATAATAATAATAATAATAATAATAATAATAATAATGGAGGGGAAATAAAAAGAGTGATGAACGAGGACACGAACACACCGGGAGGACTCACAAAAAAGTTTCTATTAAAGTTCATTTTAATCAGCGATGAAAACTAAAAAAGCAGCAAACACACACAGAGTCACAGGAAAGTTGGCTCTCGAGCCGCTGGGCTTTCTTCGTTCCCCACAAGGCCTCAGTTATCTCCGAGTCCAGAACGGTTTCACCAGAAACAGATTTCCTGAGTTCTCCAACTATTTCATCAGCTCATATCAACAGACACTTCATGTGTGTGTCTGTGTGTGTTAATGTGTGCTGGTGTCTATTAGAGAGAGATGGGTTGTGATGACCAGAGAGAGGGGGATGTCGGGGGGCACCGGATAGATTTGGAGATTTGGCCAATCAGAAGTGCATCTAATTGTCCGAGTTTCTCTCCCTCCGAGCGACTGACGATGTGACACACGGATGAAAGTTGCAGCGACGGCTGAAACACGGCGAAGCTGAAACGACAATTCGTAATCTATCACACCACACCGTTACTCACACACTGCAATCAAAGCCTAACTGGGGGCAAATCCGTCGGAAACAAAGGCGATCTGCCACGGGAGAATAAAAAGCTTTTGATTGAAACATTTAGTTTGAGGCAGGATCCGCGACTCGGCAGGGGAGGGAAGAGATCTGGCTACTCGCAGCGGCAGCAGTCAGAGCTCACGGATGTGACAAGGGTGGAACCCGAGTGCCTCGGCAGCTACATGCATGTTCTGGAGGGATTTTACAATGAATGAACCTTTAATGTCAAATCAGTGCTTCAAACACCTTTTCTCAACTTATGGAGACAAGCACAAACTCTGTTAGTCATAATGATGACACGGCTTCTGATTGGACAATCAGCATTCTACATTCTGTTATTTTGCTAGACCGTTGCTATGTATAACAGACTGTTGCTATGTATAATAGGCTGTTGTTATGTATATTAGACTGTTACTATGTATAATAGACCGTTGCTATGTATAAAAGACCGTTGCTATGTATAACAGACTGTTGCTATGTATAACAGACCGTTGCTATGTATAACAGATTGTTGCTATGTATAACAGACTGTTGCTATGTATAACAGACTGTTGCTATGTATAATAGGCTGTTGTTATGTATAATAGACTGTTACTATGTATAACAGACTGTTGCTATGTAAAGTAGACTGTTGCTATGTATAATAGATTGTTGCTATGTATAATAGACTGTTACCATGTATAACAGACTGTTGCTATGTATAACAGACTGTTGCTATGTATAACAGACTGTTGCTATGTATAATAGGCTGTTGTTATGTATAATAGACTGTTACTATGTATAACAGACTGTTGCTATGTAAAACAGACCAATTATGTGACTGGCGATCAATGGGCCAATCAGATCAAATAAGTTAAATGGACCACTCCCACACCACAGCACAACCCTTTGCTAAGCACCAAAACACCTACTTTCAGGTCAGTGCAGCCTAACTTATCCTGAAAATAACATGTAACACAGCTCGACAGGTCATCCAGTAACAAAGCAACAAGCCTGTACATAAAGAGAGTGAAACCTGAGTAAAATTTGACATCAGAATCGATCATTATTCAGTTTATGTACAATTTTAAGGCAGCCACATGCTGAGTAGCAGCAACTTCATGCTTCACAGTGCACCCGTGTGCTTGTAGGTGTGTGTTTTGGTGTGTGTGACCAGACAACCTCTCCTCTGTGGGCCGAGGCTCAACTTTATCAGCTGAATGAACATGTCTCCTGTCTGACGCCGACTCGGCCATATTTACGGCATCTCTCCCTCCACCACTCATTTTCCCTCTTTATTCCGACCGCCGACAGATAAAGCGAAGGAGACGACGGAGAATTGCATTCGGAGGGAGGGTGTCAGTCTGGGGCCTCGCCGCCGCAGCCGATTCCCCTTGAGACAGGAGCTCCCTATACCTCTCTGCTAAATATCTCATTACTCCGGCTGACACCCAGCGAGCGGGGGAAACGCGGCCCAGAATGAGAGTCCTGCCCTGGGAGAGGGGCCGAGGGCCAGGGGCCTCTATGGTGCCTGCCGCCGCCTCTCCCTGATGGCTGGGCTGCACTTTAAAGTTTTTCAGGCGATTGGCTGGCTGGTCAACTTTGCCCTTCAGTGATGAAACCACACGGAGGGAGAGTGGCAGCTTATGCCATCTGTTAAGAAACAAATCATCATTGATTTTACCACAGGGGCATTTTTAATAATTCATCATAGATTAGTAACAGCTTGAACTTTCATATATCAAACACTGTGTGACTACAGTGCTGATAAGCTATGAGTGGGATGAAACAGCATCACTGTTCAGGGAAAACAATGTATTTGCAAATTACGTGATTAAAAAAAAATAATGAAATCAAACCCCTGTCTTTGAGACTATTTGTAACATTATTTCTGCAACATTCAGTATCAACTATTCAGTGTATAAACATTCTGTAGTTGCATTGTACATTTCTGCGAACCACGGATACGTTGAATGTCGTGCACAAGTGCCGTATTATATTGAGCGACAGTTATTGAAAGTTACGTGGTATAATAAGGAGTATAACAAACGAGAAAGCCCACTAAGGGTTACCGGGAGGAGTGGTGGATGGGTCAAATAAAGGAGGCCGCTGTTCATATCCTGTGTGAAACCACATGTCAACACTGAGGCTTGTTACATAACATTACATAATTTCTCCACTGTGGGACTAATAAAGGAATATCTTATCTTATCTTATAAGAGCTAGTTACATGTGAAGTTACACTGTTGTTACTTTGCTATGTTACTTTGTTATGATGGGTTGTTATATTACACTGTTACATTGAGTTGTTTTGTTACATTGTTATGTTACGTTATGTCATGTTGTTATATTATGGTACGTTATGTTACATTATGTTACATTGTTACGTTGCATTGTTACATTACGTTGTTACGTTGCACTGTTAAATTATGTTGTTATGTTACATAGTTACGTTACATAGTTACGTTACATAGTTGCGTTACATAGTTGCGTTACATAGTTGCGTTACATAATTGCGTTACATAGTTGCGTTACATAGTTGCGTTACATAGTTGCATACGTTGTTACATTGTTATTGTTTTAACACAAACCATGATGTTTTTTCTAGCCTTAACCAAGAAGTTTTGCTGCCTAAACCTGACAAATTGTTTCACAACATTAACTACGTGCCACCGTGTGTTTCTGCAAGCGAGGATGATATGAAACATATTTATGAAACATTGACATGCAACGAATCCTGTGGTTTGCAGACACGTACAATGTCAACATTTTTGTTTGACTTTATGCTTGTTATGTAAGAAAAACATTACAGTGTTACTTTGCGTTGTTACATTATGTTGTTATGTTACATCGTTAAGTAGTTGTAACCTTGTTGAGATCTGTTGTTACATTACATTATGTTACGTTGTTACGTTATGTTGTTATGTTGCATTGTTACATTGTTATGTTACATCGTTAAGTAGTTGTAACCTTGTTGAGATCTGTTGTTACATTACGTTGTTACGTTATGTTGTTATGTTACATCGTTAAGTAGTTGTAACCTTGTTGAGATCTGTTGTTATATTACATTATGTTACGTTGCTACGTTATGTTGTTATGTTGCATTGTTACGTTGTTATGTTACATCGTTAAGTAGTTGTAACCTTGTTGAGATCTGTTGTTACATTACGTTGTTACGTTATGTTGTTATGTTACATCGTTAAGTAGTTGTAACCTTGTTGAGATCTGTTGTTACATTACATTATGTTACGTTGTTACGTTATGTTGTTATGTTGCATTGTTACGTTGTTATGTTACATTGTTAAGTAGTTGTAACCTTGTTGAGATCTGTTGTTATATTACATTATGTTACGTTGTTACGTTATGTTGTTATGTTGCATTGTTACATTATGTTACATCGTTAAGTAGTTGTAACCTTGTTGAGATCTGTTGTTACATTACGTTGTTACGTTATGTTGTTACGTTGCATTGTTATGTTGTTATGTTACATCGTTAAGCAGTTGTAACCTTGTTGAGATCTGTTGTTCATGCAGAATGAAATCAGATCACGATGGCTCATTGTATGACGGAAAAAGAACAATCATTTACTGACTTTATTTAAACATGAGTTTGTTTGGCTGAACTGTAAACACAAACACTAGTTTCTCCACTCAAGCAGCTGCTCAAAGAGTGTTTGCTGAACCACTAAACTGGACTTGCTGTTAACTGTTGCTCGCCAAACGAACCAGGACTGAAATCTGTAGGATTACAACTTTAAGAGGTAAGAGAGAAAGAATTTGAGACATTAATCCTGTGCTTAAAAACCCATTTGAATAGCTCAGGACTGGGTTTTCTGCGTTTCTGAACAGGATATTGAGACTTTCTTAAACTAACTTTTAAAATCACACAGTCAATACTCTAAAGCAAGGAAAGAAAGGAGGTATCCTGACACGTTTTCAACTCACTCGAAGCTTACTTTAGTCTGTTTCAGAATATTTATGAGCCAGTAATGATGTTTATAGGTATTTGTTGCTGATGGGTGTCTCTGAAAACTCTGCCGCTGGGTCCAATTACACCTCATGTTGTGTGTTGCTAAATTTTGTAAACCATCTGATTTGTTTTGAATTGGTCACTTTTGAACACAAACAGCGGGGGGCCACATGATGACTCTACCTCTCTATGGGCACCAAAATAACTCATGAGTCCCCTAATACATTGAATTTATTAAAAAAAGGCAACTACTGCGATCCAGCATACTTTGTAGTCATAAAAAGTTGCTACTGTTTTGTCATAAATGGTCTCTTGGTTCAGATATTGAGAAAATAACATGTCATTAACTCAATGCAGGTGGTGGAGCATCGATTTATTGTTGATACTATTTCAGGAGAGAGATTTTCAGCTGCAAACTGTCTCCCATGTTGCACAACTTTCACATCTTAAGAAAATAAAGTGCTCCAAGTCTCACAGGAACCGTTTTCCCCGGGAGAAGTTTCTACAGGGAAAACACTGCTTTCTGAGAGGTTATTTTTGTCTTGTTTCCTACAATTTTTGACAAATCTTCTACACAAAAACACCATACTTGGATACATATCTTTGTAGCATATATCATAAAGTTTCAAAGGCATTGAAATACGGATGTCACTGACTACATTACATGCACACTAATTTTCCGTTATTACGAATATGACAATACTGTGAATTTGATGCAGGTCATATTTGGATACTCTGAGTTAGGCCTTATTCCAAATCAAGCATTTGCCGATTAAGACATGTGAAATATGTAGATATTATTCTGGTTTTAGGAGCATTCTTTGTACATGTATACAGCACATTCAGAATATACATATCAACTGATGCTCCACAAACCCTCACAGGTACTTTATTTAGCATAAAAAATATGCTCAAATCATAACATGGCAAATTGCAGCCCAATAGAAAACAATTTCTTTCACATATCTGGAGGTCAGAGGTCAAGGGACCTCTTTGAAAACAGCTGGGTCAGTTTTTCTTCGCCAAAATTTAGTGCAAGTTTGGAGCATCACTTAACCTCCTTTACAACAAGCTAGTATAACATGGTTGGTACCGATGGATTCATTAGGTTTCCTAGTTTCATATGATGCCAGTACCTTCACTCTAGACAGCCTTAGTTTTTGGATGTGTGCAAATATCACATATAACATCGACCTTTTCAAGAAGGTGGTTGAAGGAATGAAAGACTGAGGCTGTGTTCACATGGTCGGACACGTCCACCACAGGTTGCATTAATCGAAATACGCACGGTTTCATCGGGATTATTCATTTTCATTCGCCATGTAAACAGCTTAGTGGGAATATTGTCTTTCTCAGAATGAAGGCAAAAAACAGGATTTTTTTTTTGCATGTAAATGTAGTCAAAGTTTCATCCTTTAGCACAGTGAATCCCAACTTTTTCCCTTAACTTAAACAACCCCTGATGGGTGACATTTTTTTGTGGATACTTCATATTATATTTAATGCAGTACAGAACTGATAAACTGTACAATCAACCCAAATAGTGAACACAACAGGAAGTTTGTGTGAAACGAGCAATTTGGATGAATTTGAGCAAATTATTCTTTGCGAATATTGCATCAGAGATGAGTTTTCCTTTTATTTTTATGAACTTTTAATACAATTCACTGTATTTTTTGTATTTTTAAGAATAAATTTAACAGTTAACAGTTAAAGTTCATCTATCTATCTATCTATCTATCTAATAGGCTTCTTTTTTCTTCTCCCTGACACTGGGACATTGTCCCATTCGCTCTTTGGCTGTTTTAAATTCCTGCTTTTCTAATCTTTTAGTTTTAGTTTTTAAATAAATATAAAAGCTCAGGTTGGGGAGCAATGCTTTAGAAGGTGGATTGTACCTCATACATCCTTCTTTTACACCTGTGATTGACAGATGGGTGGGTGTGGGCTGATGGTATGACAACCTATAGTCTCAAAATTATACTGCAGACATAGTAATAAGTACCTGGCACATTTATGGTATCATTATATAATTACAGCATACATCATTTTTCAATCTGGTTTGACCTCATCTCCACACGTGAAAAACTTTTGTCGGTGACATAAGTTACAGAGTTATGATCGACTCAACCAGGAGTTCACTCGGCTAATAAACCTGACCACGCTCCCTGAAGCCAACTCTGTGAGACAGCCGTGAAGAGAGCATTACACATCGCTTCCCATCGCTCCCAAAACGCTTCGCCGCGCACACGCAGCCTCAACTTATAAGCTCCGGTCCGTTTACCTTGAAAATCAATCTCTCATAGCTTTAGCTTTAGCGCTCTGAACCTTCTCCATCTCATTTATTTACCGCTCACGGAGCCTTTAAATGTCAAACCTATGTGATCTGTAGCGACTAAAAAGGAAGCAGGAGGCTCTGTTAACTCTAGTCGGGAGTGTTTTAACCTGTTGTCCCCAAAACACCTTACATACAAAACGCTTGCACACTGAATGAAAAGCAGAGAGGCTTTCATAAAGTGATCAATTATGTACTTAGAACAACCTCCCAGATGATCTTCCACTAATATTTAAATCTAATCTTAAAACTGTCTTTAACTTTTGTCTCCACATTTAAATTTAATCTTTCAATTTGTTGTTTCAATAAGAGGTTTCCTCAACTGTTTTTCTTATTTGTCTTATTTCACAATTATATGCAAATTGCTCAGCATTTTGAATTTGCTGGTGTATTTGATGGACTATATAAATAAATTCCCCTGCCTTAATATTTGAATCCTGTTACATAAACACTACTGAAAATGTTCTACAAGTAAAGTACGTAAGTCAGAAATACAAAGCCCACCTAACTACCGTCGCTTGGTCAGTGGCGCTGTGTAGAGATGGGATTTACAGTCCACAAGATCCGGTCCTTTCAAAAGCCTGCCTGGGGTAACGCAATTTATCTCAAATTCCATCAGTATACTACAGTATATTCTACTGACACCTAATATCTGAGAAGTAGTCTGAGATATTGATTATAATTTCAGACGGCATGTGTGGACTAGATTTTAATGTCTGATTCATTGTAAACATTCCACAAGGTGGCGCCATATCCATATTGTTTTTAAGTGGCCATGCAAATTATCTGTTGACCCCGGACATCACTGAGATATTTTTCTGGCAAATATTACACTTTGCTTTACCGTTTTTGTCATCAGAAAAGTGCATCCAGATGCTGCTGTGTTTTCTTTGGCTCATTTTGTCAAACTCGCAACTGCAACTCGGTTCCCATCGTTTCTGTTAAAGAGCCAGTCAAGATATTTGGTTAATTCATGAATGGCACAACTCTAGCTCTGTGCTTCAAACTACGACGCTCTAGCTTCCCCTCCAGTGTCAGTTTTGGCTGCATGCATAATAAACTTCCCACATAGGTTTACTTAGTTTTCAGGTTTACTTACACAACTAAACTACTTGGCTAGGTTTAGGAAAAGATCATGGTTTGGGTAAAAATATATTAGGTAAAATAAGTCTCTTACATATGTTTACGTCTCTCAGTTTCTTACATAACTAGTGTTAGTTAAATATGCATGTTACATAACAAAACTAAGGTAAAATAAGTCAATGTTGACGGGACACGGGACACCAACAGTGGTCTCCTGGGTGAAAGTCTGGATTTGTTTGACCCATCCAACATCCACTCCCACTCCCACCGCCCAACAGTCGCCTCTGACCTTTCAAAGCACAACCAATGAGCGCGATGAGCTGCAACTGTTGTCTACAAACAGTGAATGGCATTTTTTTTCACGCTTTCTGATGGCATATAATACCTGCATTCTGCAGGGCGACCTTACAGTAACCGAACAGTGACTTTCTTGTCATGTGAAGGCAGCATAAAGGGGGCCTCGGTGTGTCGGTGTCTGCTGAGTTGGGACTGTCAAAACACTTTAATGTCATCAATTTGTAATGCATATTTCCGCAAAAGTGGTTATAGTAATGCAGTCTTTAATACTGATACTAATTTGAGTATTGTACATGCAGTCAAGTACCAGTTTATTATACACACATAGCGAAAACTACAGCTAAAGCTACAGCTAACAACTCAGCATTAAAGCTCCATGAGGGTTTAATTAAATGATGATGTAGTTTGGGAACTCTTGAATCATACTGTGCAATGCTGAGATGTGTTTCTAATATTTTGGCCGCTTGGTATATGTCACATACGTTCACTTCGCCTCACACCTTGGCATCACTTTAGGATGAGGCAAAAACTACTATGTTTGTACAGTTAAAGTGACACTGAATGTTGTGAACACGGGACGCGAACAGTTAGCTTGTAATGTGAAAGTGACACTTAACGCTCGGGATGTCGGACCCATCCACCTCCCTTCTTTTACTCTTTAAACTACGTCACCACACTCCCTCCCGCCGCACTGCCTCAGAGTGTTTACTGCTGGAACGTCGGGTGCGTCTCTTAGCGGCGCTAAAGGGTGCCTTGTGCGGCGGTATCATACGCCGACGGCGGTGACACCCTGGGCTGGTCGATGAGGGTACACAAAACAACAGAAACACCTGCCAGTAAAACAGCTGCAACAAAAACCTTCAAGAAGGGAAGATTTATTTCAGCTGTGTTGTATCTACCTGAGGGTCTGTAAAAGTGTAAGTGCACGTAGTCTTTTCTGAGACTTTCCTCTCGTCACTGCTGACAGATGTGTTTTCTATTTAAACAGACACTACTCTGTCGTCTCTCATGCTCTACTTGAGCTCTCATCTACATGCGCTTGAATGCCCGTGCATGGACGGCGAGGGCAGGGTAGTGCACGAGCGGGCCTCCTGTGTCACGGGGGGGGGGGGCAGAAACAGAAATCAGCACTGATGGAGCGCAGCACAGGGGCAGCCGAGTGCTGAATGAGTGTTTTTAAAGGGAGTGAATGTACAGCACAAATGCAACACCACTTCTCTCCTTGTGTGTCTTTAGAGGTTCGACAGTAATTTACCTGTCTCGCTCATATCCACTTTCATTACGGCCTGACATTCAGCGGGTGTGAGATGTGTGAGTGTACCTGAATGTCACGGCGTAATGAGAATGGATATGACAGTGACAGGGCCATCAGCGAATGGCGAGCCCGGGCCGCCTACCCGTCCCTTTCTTTTTTTTTTTTTCTTCTTCCTGACATGTATGCACAATCTTGCTCTATATAAGACAGTGGGGTGCAATAGAGCCAAGACAATAACCAAACTCTATTTACCAGACCTCATTCCCTCATACGGACCCGAAGTAATTACTTTTAAATTGCAAAACTGAGGAACATTAAGAAACGGTTGCGGCAATTTGGGTCCGCCTGGGGCTAGACAGCTTGTTTTCAAATGGAAATGAAGGTATTTTTGCTATTGTCCACTGCAATATCGTGTTGTGGTTTAAGGCTTTTTTTTCCTGTGCGCCTGATAAAAGTGAAAGGACAGTGGCAGTGTTTACCAGACGACTGCTCAGAGTGAGGATAATTCTAGCTTAATACTGACGCCGCAGCTGAAAGACAGACGCCGCCGTTGCTCGGCTACATAAATCAACACAGAGTCGGACACTTAACAACATAAACATAATATCCCCACTGCGCACACACTGTACGCAGACAGACGCATGCGTTTTCACCATGTCAGGGTCACAGCACATCAATAGCAGCCATGATTATCATGATCAGCTGTAATGAGGGGGCCACGGGGGTGAACGACACTCGTCTCTTTTCTTCAACACGACCTGTTATTACCACTTTTTGTCTCTCTCTCTCTGTCTCTCTGACTCACACACTCGTCTTACACCGTGTAATTCTCTCCCAATCACAGCCCTGTCATCTTGCCCTGTCGCTGGCCTGACAATGTTGACAAAGGCGCCCCAAAAACCGGGGGAAGCACAAAGGAGTTGCGGCCCGGGTCCCCATTATGGCACCGTCGGGGTCGGTGTGCAGCTGATGAGGTCTGTAACACCACCTGCACACTGTGGCTGTTGGGTCAAAGGTGATGCTTTTTTGTCCCAGTTTTGAGCCGTTGCCAAAGTTTGTTCGAGTTGGGAAATTTGTGACCAAAAACATACAGAGAGGGAGAAACAGACAGAAGCTCTTTCTTAAACTGTAGCATTGCTAGCAATTTATGAGCCTAAAACTGAAGCATGAACCTTCCTGTGTGCATTTAAAAACAATCTAAAAAGGTGTCCAGCAGGGCTCAGTCCTGGGGCCTCTTCTGTTCACTCTTTATATACAGTAGATGATACTGCTTTTGCTGAAACTGGGTGTAATATATATATTCTTATTAGTCATAAATTGTTTAATACCTACATGATGACATGCTGGAGGGGAAGCATTTTACTCAATGTCCACAGTGTTATATCTCTGTTTCGTTCTCTTTGGCGCCACCTATGGTGATAAACTGTAATTGCAGCTGTTTTTTTGGATCTCACTTCCCAGAGAGCCAAACAGTGTCATGTGTAACGTTTTTCTTTCTTTTTTTTTTTTTTTTGGATATGCATTTGTTTTTGAAGTTTCATCGTCTGTAAGCCATCGCTCTTTTTTTGTTCCTGCCATCACAACGGTTTACTCGCAATGCTCGTAGAGATCGGAAAAAATCAGGACACCGCTAACACAAGTTAGCTGGACAGTAAATCTGTTGCGTTAGCTCCGCCTGCCCTCTCCTTGGTAACGGAAAACGTGTCACTAACTGTGGCGCTGCTTGTAATTCTTGTGATGAAAATGCTGCTAAGCCTAACCTAGAAAGTACAGTAGTAAGTCGTGACTTTTACAGAAAGGTTACAGATCTTCAAACATGGGACCGGCACATTGAATTGCCAACATATTAACAGAGTGAAGTGTTTAAAGAGACAGAAAGAGAAAGAGAGAGTTGAAGGAAGGGCAAGAGTACAGTACCTCCATAGTCTGAGACTGGTGCATGGCTTTGATTGCATTCTGTGCCATAGCTCTGGTGGAAAACGTGACAAACGCACATCCTGTAGGGAGGGGAGGAGGGGAGGAAAGGGGAGGGATGGAGGGACAGTGGAAAGGAGGGGGGCAGAAGGGCAGGAGGAGGAGGAGGAGGAGGAGGTGGGAAGACAAGAAAGAACAAAAACAAGACAAAAGGGTTGGACACGTTGTTATAAAAAAAAACAGAGATTGATACAGAGAACAGCTCACAGGCGGACAACGGTGTTGTCAGTCGCTGTGGAAACAACAGCCGAAAAACGAGCACAGTGTCATGACAACCACATCCCCCCCCCCCCCCCGACCCCATCCCACCATCCACAGGACATCTGACAACCACAATCACCATCGGGGCTTTGGATTGGACGTCGTCGCCGCCTCCCGCCTCTTCCTGTCACTGTTCTCTCCTCTCGCTCCCACACACTGACAGAATTAGTCATACCTGAATTCGACCGCTCGCAACAATTCAACAATGTAAATCAAATCTGCATGAATCTGAATTAATTTGTGCCTGTATTGTGCGTCTGATTGGGTTCTCTCTTTGTGAAACAGGCAAGAGATGTGGCGGCGGCGGGACAAAATATCTGCTCGAGGGGTTCGGGAAGACGGGTATCAGACAGAAAATTAATTCAACCCACAGAGAGACGAGGAAGACGAGAGGAGGTGTGGTCGACCTCCTCCGTGACTGACACTGATTTTAGCCAATCAAGATGGGACGCAGCCAGAGGGGGTTTGTTATTGGCTGTTTGTGGGCAGGGGGGCTGATGGGAGGTTGTGTTTGTCTGGCTGGTTAGGGAGTGATTAGAGGAGATAATGTGAGAAGTGCTTCAACAACCCCCCGGACTAATAATATGCTAACAAACTCACCAAGCCATGTTAGCGCAGCCAGGCCTGAACTGATTACACACATGCTCACTCACACACTCACACACACTCAGGTCGGCCTGGCTGACTCGTGGTTTGGCAATAGAGGGAAAAAACTAATAGGCTGGGTCATCAGATAGACTCTCCCTGGCTGTGTGGATGGGATGAGAGGGCAGAGAGGGGAAAGAGAGGAGAGGACGGATAATGCAACAGAGAGAGAGAGAGAGAGAGAGAGAGAGAGAGAGAGGACGGACAGATGTGTGGAGGAAATGGATGCGATCATTGTCCTCTTCCACCTCTATCAAAAGCCGGCTGTTGCTGTGATAGAACGAGGCAGAGAGTGACGGATGGTCAGCTACATCCGTTGCACACATTTCATACAGAGGCTTTTCCCTCCGAACAGAGAGACTTGTAGCATCCTGACGATAATAATCACGTCTTTTATAGCAAACGTTTAATGTGCCAGATGCAAGACAGGTGCTTCTTCAGAGTGAATTCAGAGCCCTCTGTGGTCGCACTAATTAGTGATGTGCACGATTTGTTGACTAGTCAATTAATAGGTTGATTATTAGGGCCGTCAAAGGTAACGGGATAGTAACGAGCAAATTTGTTTTAATGCCACTAAGATCTTTAATGCATTAACTCAACTTCGGGCATCATATGAAAGAAGAAAACCTCGTACCAACCGTGTCGTACTAGCTTGTCACAAAGGAGGTTAAATAACGCTCCAAACTTGCGCTAAATTTTGGTGAGGAAAGAAACTGGCAGGGCCATTTTCAAAGGGGTCCCTTGACCTCTGACCTTAAGATATGTACATGAAAATTAGCAAAAACAAGGAAATCAACTCGTATTTTCATTTCATCCTCCCCGCCACCAGGAGACGGGTGGGAGACGGACCTTCAGTTAGAGGTTAGCTGTAGCATCAGTGTCTGGTGTCTCTGTGGGCTGGTGGAGCTCTGGGTTTAACTTTGCTGATTGTGCTGGCTAAATTCGAGCTAATCGCTATCCGCTAACTGAAGGTTCATCTCCCGGAGCCACCCTCTCTGGGGTCTTCTTGTGGCGGCGGGGAGGACGAAATGAAGATACGAGTTATTTTCTCATTTCTGCCACATTAGATTTAATCCAATAAACACACTATCAAATGTAGATGGACCCTGCAGCCAGAAGTTAGAGGAGAAAGCAATGTTATTCTGAGTGTTTGGTCCAATTTTGCATATTCTTGCCCTGCTGTTAGTAGTTGGCTCTGACTGTAAGTGTTGCATGGACCCAGTAGTATTTGTTTGGAGCATATGTCAAGGTATCACATATTACACCTTTAATGCAACCAAACCAAAAAGTCAGAAATGGAAATCAGACTTGGACGCCAGCATCCGTGGTTCTCATAGTGCTGGTTTCCTTTAACCATTACCACGATCTTTCCCCAACCTTAATAAAGTTGTGTTAGTTGCCTAAACTTATCAAACCCTTAAAACACGAGTCAGAAGGTAAGAAAAGCCTATATGAACTGACTTTCTATCTAATATTGTCCAGTAGGTTGTGGCACCAGATCAGAAATCTGTCATATGGTTCATTTTGGTGTTTTGGTGAGTAATATTTAATGGAAACATAAAGTTTGTTTATTTATAAGAGCATTTGGAATATTAAGTCCACGTAAAAACAATAAAACTCACCACCTTTGAAGAGATCTTTAACATTAACTCAGGCTGCTGAAACATATCTGACCTCCTTTTTTCAACGTCCTTGCCAACTGGATGCTATAGCTTACCCACCTTTCATATAAAGCTGCCTTGCTGACTTAACACTAGAGAGGTAACAGTAGAGACTGAAGGTTATCAGATTCTGCAGCTCTGACCTAGTAAACATCGTGATGTGTCCGTTACAGGGTCGGGCTGCGGCGCTAGTCGTGTTGCCGTAGATAGGACATTCAAAAAAAGGGGGTCATTTTTTCAACTGATTCAGGGGACTGTCTATTTTAGACGGGCCACAATCTGTCATTTAACTGCTTAGTCTCCAGCAGGTTGCCCCATCCTCTGCAGAGAGGCGCTGCCCCAGAACTGGATCCGTTCTGAGGGGGGCTTCCATTTAGGTTAGCCCTCCAGACTGATAGGTCCCGGCTCTATTTATAAACCTGGTCAGCAACAACGTCATTGGTCGTTAATGGAAACTCTCGTCTCCGATGGGCAGACTTTGGTCCCCAAAAAACATTTATTTTCCTGCAGCTTGATCCTGCTAAAGCGTCTAAATAAAGAATGCCTGAACACCTGAACATTTATTCATTAATGTCAAAGGAGAAAAGCTTTCTGGCTGGTTGGTGCATGTCTTATTTTTCATGGCAGCGAGATGGGACGTGGCTTGAGCGCTAAAAATACCTCACGGGCCGCATTCTGTCGTCAGCGGAGAACCAAACAGTCCTTTAATGAAAGTAGGGTAGCTCCCAAGGCCCAGCCATCCACTGGTGGTGTGATCCATATTTTATTAATAGTGGGATGGCGGAGCTCTCTTCTGATTGATACCGCGCTTTAACAGGAGCTCAGCAGCGCAGCTAGGTGGGACCGAGGGCCTCTGGGATTTGCAGAAATCCTTAAAGACCTATATATTTCCATCCTGGGTAAGGCTGTTTATTTACTACCGGACCCACACCGGACGAGCAGTACTTCCTCTTTGTCTTGAACTAAGTAGTTTTTATCAGTTCTACAGAAACATGAATTTGGCCATCTGAAATATTCATCAGGACAAAAGAGAGGGCTGGAAGAAGGAAACGGGGAAGGGATGGAAGGAGGCCGATGGGGGATGTCTGGGAAAAAGAGGACAAATTGATGCAGGGGAGGATTCTAGGACAGCGAGGGCGAATAGATAGAAACTGGGAAGGGGTGGTGCTGTTTGAAGAAGCAAAGGAACATGGGAGTTTGAGTGGTTTAGTTTGGTTCTAGATAGCGACAACCTTGAGGAGAAAGAGAGGGAGAAGACACATTGAGAAAATAAGACTAAAGTCAACAATAAAACATCCATAACGTCCGACAAACCACAGAAAAAATGGCCGACAGATCCACATGGAAGCGTTGTGACGTTGACAGTGACAGCTCGAGTGACAGGAGGAGGAGGAGGAGGAGGAGGAGGAGGAATAGGAGGACAGAGAGTTTCAAAAGCCCCTCCATCTCCTCAGCACATAGAAACCACAAAGGGGAGAAGGGAGGGGGAGGTGGGGAGTATCGGGAGGAGAGTAGAAATGAGGAAGGGTGGGCCGGTGCGTGAGTTTGTGGGGCGGGATGGTTGATGATGGAAGGGGGTCCCTGCGTTACGACGAGAGCTATTCATAGAGGTGCAATAGCTGAGACTGGATTGATAGAGGAGACGGCTGGAAGTACTTGGTCATATGTCGACCTCATGATCCACTGAAATTACCATTTTTAGAGTGGTTATTTTCGAACTCCGGTACCCCAGTTTGCTGGAGAACTCAAGAGTCGACGAATCCAGTTGGTCTGACAGCTTGTTAATGGGCCCATTTGGGGTTTTTAAAGCAGCCTTGGAGCACGTTGTTTAGAGTGCATTATGTCGCCTCAACGTGCGCCAATTATACGAAACAATCATGAAATCCAACAGGTTGTGAAGCGACTTACACTTTTTGAGGTGCTGCCACATTTGGCATCAATAGGCATTATTGGTGGTTATCAGCCTCATAGATATGGGTCAGTAGGGGCCTGCTACACCCACTGGTAGGTTTTTATCATTAACTCACATCGAATCGAATTGGTCATCGAAAGAAGGAATAAAAGCAGATGACGCCGGCCTCTTGTGACTGTAGTAATTATGACAGGAGCAAAAGCAGGAGTCAGGCGCTAAAGTCAAATACCGCCGCTTGGTCAGTGCCCTGGAGACCGACGCATGGGGTACCCCCTCGGCATGTCAATATACACTCGTTACATGCGTAGTGTCCTTTCAAATTAAACTTCCACTTTGACACAACCACTTATATAGGGTTGGGAAATGGTCATGGTTAACTTTCCGGACTAGCGATTCACATGACTCACAGGACTGACGATACGACTAACGTGGCAAAATAAGTCAACGTAACTGTAACTAGTTTCACACGGGACATGAACACCGGTTAAACCTGGTTGAAAGTCTTTGTGTGACCCACTCACCTCCCTTCTGCCCGCCCTTAGTGGACTCTCACGCTATTAATACTACGCCGCTTGCTCTGACCATCGAATAGCGCCACAGATGTGCTTATATTCCATGTATTCATTAGTATGTTGCTTTTAAGGTTCACTTTCACTTTGCAATGTCCATATCTATGAGGGTTTTAACGACTAACAGCACACATTTAATGAGCTGATAAGTGTTGAATCGGGTGACTTACTCTTGTGGTGACTTTGGAGCAGTCTCATGCCAAAGTCTCAGAGAGCTTACTTCTTCTCCAATTAAGAAAAGGAGAGAGCTGCTATTACATGGTTTTTTTTTGATAATCATCATGATTTGCTTGAAATTCTGCTTTTTTCACATTCATTTGTGTCTGTAACACAGTCTGGTCAGATTCATGTTCTTCTTTACTAATTTTTTAATCAGACACTTTCTTATTTAAATAAACATTTTGCCAATTTTAGACTTTATTTTAACTTGTTGGCTGCATTTAACATTTGAGACTTTGGCATCTTTTGTTAAGTAAGAAAAGGATTCAGACTGAAGTATTGTTTGGTAACCGAACCAAAACCTACTGGCTCCAGTATAGACAATTTTCAAATCATACCAAGCCTTACTGCTTTCTTTGGCATTCTCCTAATTTGTGAAATGCGCACCCATGTTTTTGTTGTTTCCTTTATCTTTTCTTTAAAAGCTCCTATTTGAGTATGTCTACTTGCTTACTTTATTAATCTAAAAAATCAGGAAAAACACTAAGCGAGCAATAAATTATTCATCTTTATTTTTTTTTCCTGTCCAATTAAGGAAAGGAAAATGGCTGCTACAGTATAACCGAATGCAACCAGCAGCAACGAGTCTCCTGATTTGGACCGCCGGGTTGAAATCGCCCTCAGCTTCGCTGTGGAAGTATCAAAGAGCTTAGGACTGGCTTACAGTGAGGCTAAACTGGAACGGCAGGGGAGGTGAAGGATGTGAATGGAGGTTAGGAGGTCGGAGGAGGGGTGCGAGGGGTGGGGGTGATTCTGGGGCTGAGGCTGAGAGAGCAAGAGGGGGAGAAAAAAGAGAGAGAGAGAGAGGAAATATAGAGATATATAGAGCGGAAAAAGGAGAAGCATGTATTCACATTGGCCTCAGCAGCCTCAAGATGTCGCTGTACTTCTTAAAGGGAAAATTCACCACCTTTTATGTGGACGTCCAATAATGCTGATGCTAAATGTAATCAGTTGAAGCAATAAATTCCTCAGTGTGCGATATATTGACCCATGAAGCTGAGTTCTCCTGCTTGTGGAGCCATCCAGGCAGTGCCTACATGTACCAGGATGCACTGCATCGCCAGCCATGTCCTCTTGGGCGGCTTAAAGCCGTTTCACACCAAGCAGAGACAAAAATGCAGAGGAAAAGTGTTTGCACGGACCTCAATTTCAGCGGATTTCTGCCAGTGGAAATATATGTTTGGCCAATGAAATTCTTTCTTTCAACTGATGTCATAAAAATATTGCTGTTATTCGGCATAATAATTAGCCATGTGCTTCTGTTTGACCATGGGTGTTTGTTTTTGGGGTAACAAACTGTCGGACAAATGGACTTTTTCGGGTCCAATAGGGCATTTTTCAGACTACTGGTGTGTCAGAAGAACAATGGGCCGTCCCCTTCTCAACACCAGATAATGTACAACAAACAGTACGACCTAAACAACCAAATAAAGGACAATATACGGCGTAAGATCGCCCGGCAGCTGGGATACAATGATTATGAGGTACGGTACACACAGAGAGGGGCCAGCCACAACAGCTAGCATTAGCATCACATCTGGGGTCTGATTAGTCAGGTATTGTGTCGGCAAAATACAGCAATGCAGATAATTCACACCCGACCCAGTGTACACATTTGGCAATAGGGAGATTTCAAATGCGGAAAATTTGAATGTGGATTTCCCGCATTCCCGCACTGCATTTTGGCATCACAATGGTGAGAAATGGCTTCATTTCCACCTTGGCTGCTTCTCTCCACGCATTTCTTCTGCTGTATACGCTAGCTTGAATAAATACGGGAGAATATCTGAGCCAGTCAAAACACTTTGGAGTCCATCCTCGTAGTCTGAGATGCTATCTTCGCTGTTGGAAACGTAGTTCTTCCTTGCATCCAACTACATTACTTTCACTTCAGATGCAGGAAGAGCAACATATTTTGCAGCTGCGAACTTTCCAGGTCAATTTAGCACACACCAAGGAATTTATTGCTTCAGTCGACTACATTTACCATCAACACCAATTGGACATCCACATAAAAGGTGGCAGACTTTCCCTTTAACGTGACTCTCTCAAAACCTTGAAGGAAATCTGGATTTTCCAAGAAACAGCTGGCTGAAAACAGAAGCTGATACCAATGAATCTAGTCAACACAGGATGAAATATAAAAGATAAAATTCAATGTCAAGGTCAATGTAGAACTTTTGATTCACTGAGAAAACATGAGGCCGGATATTTAGGTGGCTTGGTTTGAGTACATGTACACCAACTGGACAGAAGAGTCACCATTTTCTGGGAGATTTGCTCCAGCCGAAGCTCGACTGTTCTTTCTTACTGCATTAAAATCATTTCTATGATTTATTGGAGTAAATGAAGACATCACTTGTGCCGAACTCTCGCTACGACTTGCCTGTGCAGTGAAGCAAAAGAGGACTGATGTTTGATTTCATTTCAGCGAACCATTTGACTATCGCTCTTGGTTCAGGAGCATTAAATTACTCACACCTCTGGGCTGCCGTTTGCTTTTCACTCTGCGCACACATACAGTATTTACACCGCTCACTGACATGTTCAAACTCTTTCCAGCGACTGGCGTCATGAATGGTTCAAGGTTGACTTTGAGTCACAAAACTGTGTTTACACATGTAAACGTTTTGTCGTCAGGTGGAACAGTGAAATCGGTCACTGGCACCGATTGCAAAAGCTACGATTGGTCAGCGCCCAACATGAAGTCTGCCAAGCTACTTGGCCAACGTATGGCAAGAATTTATTCTGATCACAACATTTAAAGACTACGGGAGGTTCTTGAAAGGAAGCAGAACCGTTTAAACCAGCTGTCTGAAGTGTATGTCTCCAAAAGTTTATTTTTTTTTTATCATATTCCCTGCTGCAAGAAGACACTAATCACCACAGCTTACAGTAAACAACGTCTTCTTGTGACATTGACAGCTCAGGAAAAACTTCCAGTGAAAGACAGTGAAGGGAAAAATGGTTGGAAACATGCAAATGAGCTGCTGATTGCAGCAAACTACTTCCAAGTTAGTCAAAGATGTAATAAATGGTTAAACTAAAAAGTGGTTGGACACATGAACGCTAAAATAATGAGGCCATCCTATTTCTTACTTTCATGTGAAAAGTTTTTTGTACTCTGAGACAAAGCCATTGACTCTGGAAGCATCGTCAACCAGCCACCTCTTGCCACGTATAGGAAGGACTTCCTGCAGGACTTTGAGTTTGAGTCACGACAGAAGTCTGGTAATAATATTTACGAGGAGCATTATGTGTGGATGGAAGTGAGTCGGAGCGACACACACCTCTGCTCAGTCCGTCGGGCCCTCTGAGGATCCGGCACTCCTCGATCTGTCCAAACGCCGAGAACATGACCCGGATGTCGTTCTCGTTGCACTTCTTCGACACCATGCCGATGAACAACTTCCTGTCTTCCACCGCTGCAGAGCCAAGAAGAAGAAGAAGAGCTTTAATACACAGAGCTGTTGTAGTATATTTATCTTGTGGAGATCATGCGATCGGTCGTGTGTGTATCTGTCTGTCTGACCGCAGCTAATCTTGCATACTACTGGACCCACCTGCCGGTGCTCATTTATGACCCCAAGGACCCCTCGTGGTTTCCAAAAAACTATTTCATTTACTATTTTATATCATCATAATAATAATAATAATAATCCGTCCATCTTCAACCACTTTTCCCATGAGGGGACATGGGGGGCTGGAGCCAATCCCAGCTGGCATTGGGCGAAGGCGGGTTTCACCCTGGACAGGTCGGACAGGTTGGTAGTAATTCTGCATCACTTAGTGGTGGTTTTGCATCTATTTTTAGTTTATTGAGTGAGTAAAACATAAAATGATGCAACACTGTCTCCTATAAATTACTTTTCCTTAAAACCAAACTGCATTCCCTATTAGGTTTTGAGGGAAACATGTTCACTGGTGCAGTTTTAACGTTATAACATGTAAATGGAACCAGGAAATATAACGAACAGTGAAGGAGGGGAGGAGGTTGGGGTGGACGGGTGAGTTATCAAACTTTTGCCCAGGAGATCGCTGTTTATGTCCCATATGAAACCAGCAGTCAAGGCTGTTAGTCATGTAACTTCCGTACTCAAATAATGCCAATTCCCTATATTTTCACCCAATTCAGGATCTTTTCCTAAACCCAACTATGTAGTTTTATTCCCTAAACCTAACCAAGTTGTTTCCTGTGAAGACGGAAGCTTATTTTGAAATGACTGTATGCATGTCATGCACAGAAATCGACACGTGTTGTTGGACTTTGCAGGAGAAAGCACCAAAAATTGGAAATATCGAGGATAAGTTGGAAAACTACATCACTGACTGACTTGACTCTATAAAATCTGTAGTTACTTGAAGCCAAACCACAATCTTTTCCTAAAGCTTACTAAGTAGTTTTGTTGCCTAAACCTATGGAAGTTTTGTCCTGTGAAGATGGAAGTTTATTTTGAAAAGACTGTTTGCATGTAATGAGCAGAAATTGACACGTGTTGTTGGACATTCGTAGGAAAACAAATGAATAAAGAGGTGTAACTTTTATTGTTCGAGGACATGTCGCCCTACATGGACCTATGTGTGTGGATATAAGCGATACGTCAAAACAAATGTAACCTGGGAGAAAACAGTTTCCCTTGAAACGTAATTGGCCGTGCAGCTTCCTTATATGGGAATATCATTTTTAAGAGACCAGGAATGACAATTAACTGACAAATACCGAAGAAAAGTCTGTAAGAACAAAGAGAAAGAAAAGAAACATCATTCAACACAATGACAAAAAAAATTAAAAAAAAAGAAAAAATAATGGACAGAAGAGACAGAACAAAACATCAAATCAAAAGAATCAGTCAAAGAAAAAGAGGAAGAGAGAAAAAGAAGACAGTGGGAGAGAGATGAAGACAGACAGAGATCATGTATTTCATCATGCCATCTGCGAGGCTCTGATCAATGTCTCATTATCACTTCAACACCGACGGCTTGCTGAGCCTCTCCAGCGTGTCCTCTCTCACCCTCCTCTCCTCCTCCTTCCTCCTCCCTCATGGATTCCTCCTCTCCCCCCCTCCGCTGACACAATCCCTCCTTCGCCGCTGCAATCTCGAGGAATGTGAGCAGGTAACGGTGAGAAACTTGCATTGTAGCACGTGAGCGAGGTTCAGAGTGGACCGGGCTGAAATCCTCATCGCTGGCAGAAGCAACATGCTCGCCTCTGTGTGCCGATGCGCTCCCACCACATTCAATGTAATGCTAATCCAATTCATTTTTAATGAGGAAACTGTCAGCTCTTACCGCGAGGCGAAAGAGATAAGCGGTCTGTTGCACTCTGGGAAATCAATAGCGCACTTGTTTATTTTGCTGTTTGAATTGTTTGTGTGTTTAAAAAACAAACCGTCGGGATACGCTGCCAAGATAAGTGTTGTTTCAAAAAGCTTTAACTCCTTTGTACACAGTGTGAGTGTGTGTGTGTGTGTGTGTGTGTGCATCACTCCAGAGGAAGATTACCACAAGTCTAACAGCAATGTAATTAATTTACTCTGCGTCGATAGAAAAGAAAGAGAGGAGATATCGTTACAATTGACTGTTTCTGTGTTTTCGGACGAGGCGCGCAGGCAGGGAGGCAGGCGGGAGGACGATAAGACTCATAAAGCCGGCTCTGGGATGATCTGGAGTGCGCTTTGCATTGTGGGATAAACTGGAGCAGAATTGGCCTCATGCTGAGCTTCATCATATTAAAAGAAATCACAAAAGTTTGGTGAAAGGAAAGACATGCTTCATGGTTTCCATTTGTAGTAGATTAGCATCTTTGTGCCGTGGTTTTGCATCTGGTTTTAGTTGGTTTGTGTCTCTGTAGTAATTTTGCATCACGTAGTGACGGTTTTGCATCTATTTTTAGTCATTTTGCATCTCTGAAGTAATTTTGCATCACTTTGTAGTGGTTTTGCATCTATGTTTTAGTCATTTTGCATCTCTCTCTAGTAATTTTGCATGTTTTTGGGGTGGTTTTGCATCTATTTTTAGTTGTTTTACATCAATATGTAGTACTGTTCTGAGCAGTCATTCGTCACTGTTACAGTGACTCTTACATTGGGTTTATTAAAGGTCATTACCATTAAGTGGATGGATATGTTACGTATGGTCAGCTCCATATTTCACCATACAGGCTTTGAGGGGTGGCTGCTTTATTAAGTTCCAACATCATTTCAAGTCATTTTGCATCTCTTTGTGGTGGTTTTGCTTCTAGATTTTTGTTGTTTTGCATTTTTTATAGCAATTTTGTGTATCTCTATAGTTGTTTTGTGTCTTTGCAGTCATTTTTCGTCTGTTTTTGATTGTTTTGCATCAATTTCTAGTCATTTTGCACCTCATTGTGGTAGTTTCCTGGTTGTTTTGTGTCTCTTTGCTGTCTTAATCTTTTTTCATCTCTTTATACTAATTTAGCATCTTTTTGTGGTGGTTCTGCATCTATTTTTAGCCGTTTTGCACAAGATTTACCAATAATGTCATCTGTTCTCTGTCTTCCTTCCTCTTCTTCCACCTCCTTCACTGACTAAACTAATAAACCTCTGAGCAGCCATTCATCACTGTTACAGTGACTCTTACACTGGGTTTATTAAAGGTCATTACCATTAAGTGGATGGATATGTTACGTATGGTCTGCTCCATATTTCACCATACTGGCTTTGAGGGGTGGCTGCTTTATTAAGTTCTGCCATCGTTACCCTGACGGTTATGTCTTATAAAGTCGTATTTCGCCATATTTCAGCAGAGCGGATGATGGCTTTTATAAGGATTCCTCCCCTGTCGTTTTATTGTATTCCTTCACAGTGGACAGTGATAGAGCAGCTGGCTTATGATCCTACTCCATCGTCTGAGTGTCAGCCAGAAGGACTCCTCTGTGATGTAAAGTTATGGCAAAGCCGCTGCTTTTAATATGCACACACTGGGTTCCTGTAGAAAGACACTTTTAAAAACTACCTGCAACTACATTTCAATGGTCACCTCATCCAGTCATGGCTGTATCCATTTTCATATTCTGCTCAATTACTCAGTGTTAAGGGTCACTTCACCCAATTTGCAAAAAACACACATTTTCTCACCTAGCCATGCAAATAATTTCAGTTTTATTTGCCAAAATTTGCAGATATCTGCACTGCTGCAGAGATTTATTGGGCTCTGCCACCTTGAATGATCCACAGACATCGCTGACAACAATTTTAAATGGGAAATATTTTTCCACCTGAGGTAAAACTAGAATTACTCTCTCGCAGTTGTGCGCCTCCACCAACCTGTGGTGTAGTTTACATCCATGTTTGTCCAAAATGTCATCACTTCAGCATTTTATCCTGCTAGACATATGTGTGATTTCTTCAGTTACGGCCAAAAACGTGTTTTTTTCAAGTACCTGAATATCGAAACTTCTTTAGTCAAAGATACCTACAATCGATCCTTTTCATGCCCACATCTTGGAAAAAAATCACTGAGTGGAGTGTGAGTGTACGCAAGACGGAACCCTCCAAATTAAAAAAATAAATCTATAAATAAATACACAACTTGATAAATATGTCCTTAAATATAGCAAAAATAATATTAAAAATAAATCTTACCATTCAATAAATAAAAAGAAATGTATAAAGAAATATATAAAGAAAAGAATACAGAAATAAATAAGTTTGGTGGAAAGAATAAGGGGTGAAGTGCAAAAGGAAAATCGTGCTTAAATAAATAAATAAAAAATAAATGCAAAAATAAAAAAATTAAATGTATAAATATATACACAACTTGATAAATAACATAAATATGTCCTTACATACAGCAAAAGGGAAAATCGTGCAGAAAAAAATGAATAAAATGCATAAATACGCAAATGAATAAATATATTTAAAATAAATGCAAATTTGTACTATAATAATAAGACTGTATCAGTGTACTGCAGATTATAGGATGGTCTGAGTATCGAATGATCCAACATCTCCAATAACTCAAATGTTGTAGAGTCCAAAATTCACAACATGTATTATGTAACAAAATATTCTGCTTCAATACATATTTGTTGCTTTACAAAACAAGGTCTCAGGGTTATAAACAGGAATTTGACCCTGCTGTTGTGCTTTTCGAATGTAGTTTTTTTTACATTTCTTTTTCGGCACTGCAAACAAAATTCAATTTACCTCCGCAACATTTGAGTGGCAGCGAAGGCTCAGCAGCAAAGATCTTGAAATATCATTCAATGAATGAATTATCAGTTGGGCCCAAGAGGTCAAGGGGACCCTGAACATTTAGTTTTAGTTTGATTGATCTGCGGGAAGAGATTTGAAAAGTGTGCTCACTAAAGAGGGGTCTGCTTTCATCGGCGTCTTTTCTCTCGAAACCTAAACTCTGCAGAGGCAAGAGAAAAATTACATTATGTTTCTGCAATTTGGCTGAGTAAACAGAGTAATCGAGCAGAACCTTAAAATAGAAAGCGAATCAGATGTCCACAATGTTTGCTTGCCTCTCGCTCTGAACTGTAACTTTAATAACGTTGTCTTTTAGTCCCCAAATGTAGCTCGACTAAATATCACTGAACATAATGAACCTGACAAATCACGCCGAGTGTTACTGCTGCATCAAATGAAACCAATTAAAAACAGATTGGAATAATACAGCAACAAAACTCAGACCTTGTAAAAGTGTATTTAAAGGTGCAATAAAATAAAACATTTCCCCGTGCCAGTGCATTAAATGACTTTCTTGTGATATACACATCAAAATCAGCCTCCACTTCCTGTAACTGTTTCTGCTCTTCCTGCAACTCGGAGGTTGATATATAAATTATATCCCATCAAATATGAAACCCCCATCACGTAAAGCTACACTTGGCTTCTTTAACTCGTGGGTCGTATTGTGTAGCTATAAGATCAAGTGCCAAAGTCAATATTGGTTGTTTATCTCTGCAGAAGTTATTCATTTCTCCCTCATGATTTAACAATGCAGGTGAGAGAGCTGAGCTCCTGTGGTTCCCCTGAGACTCTGTGATTGAAAGGTCATGCCCACTTCAGAGCAATCAAATTAAATCAAAATCCCAACTGATATTATGCTCTGATCATGCATTTCTTTTTCACTTGACAGAGAAGAAATAGGCTTCAGTAACATCAGCTAAAAACAGTGAAACAATGAAACTGTAAACAGTATTTGTGAGGTGTTTTTAAAGATTTACGTCCTCAGTAGGAACCAATGGGTTTGAGGCCGAAAGCCTCGGACAGAGTAGAGAAGTCATAAAGTATTTATAGTCATGGATGGATTATAACACAGTGGGCACAGACACGTAAGAGGCCCCCCCACCCTGACTATACAGGAACATCCAAATTCAAAAATACCACACTTTTAGTCAGTTT
Source organism: Pterois miles (assembly GCA_947000775.1). Taxonomy (NCBI): domain Eukaryota; kingdom Metazoa; phylum Chordata; class Actinopteri; order Perciformes; family Scorpaenidae; genus Pterois; species Pterois miles. Next base: position 3,609,622 of record CAMQGK010000549.1, read on the forward strand.
GTGTTTGTTTGTAGTCGTTTTTGGTGGTTTTGTGGTTCTTTTACATCCCTTTGAGGTCATTTTGCATTTTTCATGTGGCCTTTGCAGCTACTCAGTCATTTTGCATCTCATTGTTGTAATTTTGGGTCTATGTGGTTGTTTTGTGTCTCTGTGGGTCGTTTGTTGTCATTTTGTGGCTCTTTTGGATTGTTTTGCATCTTTTCTTAGTCATGTTGCACCTCTTTGTGGCCATTTTGTGGTGGGTTTGTGTCCATTTGTAGCAATTTTGCATCATTTTGTGGGTTTGCCTCTATTTTAGTGTTGTGTGTCTCTGCAAAAAAATTGCATCTTTTTGTGGTGGTTTTTCTCCTATTTATAGTCTTTTTGTAGTTGTCTTTGTGGTTGTTTTGCACCTTTTTGTGGTGATTTATCAATTTTGCATCTTTTTGTGGTAATTTTGCATCAATTTTTAGTCCTTTTGTATCTCTTTGATACAAATTTGCATTTTGTGTGGTTGTTTTGCATCTCTTTGTCGTTATTTTGTGTCTCCATGTGTTCGTTTTGTGTCATTTGTAGTCGTCTCGTGTCTCTTTGTGATTGTTTTGCATCTAAATTGCCATCTAATGTCATTTTGCTCCTTGTGGTGATTTTGTGTTCCTTTTTTCAGCGATACTTGGTGAGTCAGGACCCCTGACCCTTCCTGGGCCTGTTCAGTGATCCAGTCATGTTTATAGTTGGACTAACACATTGTTGGGGTCATCTTTTCATGGGGGTTGTTGACAATAAGAGAAACGAATAACACTTAGCCTTATCGTTTAAAGACACCCTGATACTTCCTCTGGTATAAACTGTCCAACATCTTCCTCCTCAGAATGAGAAGGAATGGAGGAAGAGGCTCGGTTTAGGACCTGCAATATGCAGTTTGGAAATAGGGTGTGTGAGATTTATGCATAAAAGCGATTGTGTGTGTGTGTGTGTGTTTGTGCAGCGGGAGGAGAGTGGATACAGCATGTTTATATGAGCAAGCAGCCACAGGGGAGAGAGGCTGGTTCACCACGAGGCCAAAGCGATTCAACTTTCACTGACCTCCTTCCAACGCACCTCAATAATTCATCACACATATAACAATATATTTATATATATAAGCACCCCCCCCTTCTGTGTTCTTCTGTGTCTCTCACTCAGTCTTTTTCCCGCCAGTCCTTCGTCCCGTCTGCCAGTCGAGCAGCGAGCAAACACATGGGGGTGATAGCTATTACCAAGCAAATTCAAAAAGGCTATTGATGCAGGTGTGTGTGATATTGATGTGAGTGTGTGTGTGTGGCCACTCACCGTTAGATTTCTCACTGTCTGCAGGTTTCATCTGAATAGGGTGGTGCATCTGTAGAGACAGAGGAGAAGGACAAAATATATTAAACACTGCACACACGAACACAGTCAGACGCTGCCTGACCTTACGCTCATTTCTGGCATCTCATAAATCCAGATTAAATCTAGATATGGTTCAAACATTTATTCATTTATACAGTGGGTGTAGGCTTCACAATTAGTGACATACAGTTTAATTCCAACAGTTTTTCTGTGCTCAGCCCTGAAACGTTTCAGTCCAGAAGGTGTTGGTGAGATGAAGAACAAGAGCAAAAACAAGACAAACTAGAGAGCATCTTGTGATGGGATCACAGCAGCCACAACGCCAAATCCGGCCAGAGGCGTAAAGTGACCCCAATGACCCCTTACCGACTCTTTCTACCCCCCTACCTCTGGTGCCCTCTGCTCAGACCACAACCCACCTTCAAACTCAGCCTTCAATTTGAACTCAACTACACACCTGTGAAGTTTCATGACTGCTTTGTCACTTTGTGACAAAATCTGTCCACAGATATCAATAGAAACACCTGGCAAAGTGCTGAAAACCTCCTCTGTGGTAGCTCCTGCTACGATAGGTGTCTCCAGGACCACATTTGGCCATCATGACTCAAACAAAACTTTATTACATTCGTCCTATACTGTATATATACTGTATACATGAAATTTGACCTCTGCTTTTAACCCATCCTCATGCATTTAGGATGTGAAGCGCCCGCAGAGCAACTTGGGGTTCAGGGTCTCACTCAAGGACTGAGTAGTAGTCAGGGATCAAAGTGCCAACCTGGCAGTTTAAGGACAACTCGCTCTACCCACAGACGATCCACACAGACTCACAAGGTGAAAGCAAAACCATCATCGCTGTTGCGGCTAGTTATTAGTAGAACAAAAGGGAGAAGATGACGGGAAAGACGATGCAGTCCAAGACCAAGAAGGAGAAGAAGAACAGCCAATCCCAGCTGACACTGGGGGAGGGCGGGGTTCACCCTGGACAGGTCGTCAAGTCAAGCGACTCTGCTGTATGAGCTCTACTTTGCAGAGGAACGGCTTCCTCAGAGCACGGAGACCTTTCAACTTGCTGGGTGTGTTATCTTTCTTCTTAATAATGCGACCAAACCGTACAGATGTCTTTCACAATGTGATCCAGACCAACGAAAGACGTGGTCCGGCCGATCCAGAGTTATTCTGATTGCAACATGTTCAGCATGCATTTACAAACTGCATTGTGTCCTCATTCAGAGATGAGATACCGAGATACAGATTGCATGTTTACGCCAGGTGTAAATGGGGTCTAAATGCTGCATTTACACTTGTCTTTTTAGATACTGGATATCTCTCTGATGTTCCCAAGAAGCACTTTAATGCAGCTGAATGATGGATGTGTTTTTAAGGTGGCAGGTCTTCTTTTATGGAAAACAAGAAAACACTTCACAGATGAGAAGGCTTTGTCACCTCTCTCTCTCTCTCTCTCTCTCTCTCTCTCTCTCTCTCTCTCTCTCTCTCTCCTCCTCTGTCCCTTTCTGACTCCCTCCATC